>OY978525.1:56604854-57019854 GCA_963854835.1 Megamerina dolium | reverse complement strand
CTGCAACATTTCCAAACGACTGGATGACAGATATCTTAGTAAAAGTTCCTCAAAAGAGAGACAACCATCTGTGACAATTGGAGAGGTATTATGATTCTTTACACCACGTTGAAATACTTATATAAGGATATCTTGGGCAGAATTAAAGACAAAATAGATACCACTCTCAGATGCCAACAAGAAGGTTTCCGATGTCGACGTGGACTTCTTCCAATATCTTGGCAGCCAATTCACTGGCGGATACAAAAACAAGAAGTGAATTTGCTTATCTACACCCAGTGTGGAATTCCAAGCAAATTAGCACGCGAACAAAAATACGTATTTACAATTTCATCGTCAAGTCTGATCTTCTATACGCTAGCGAAACTTGGTGCCTCTCGGCAGAAGTTATCCAGAAGCTCCACGTAACACATCATACGCGTTTGGTGGCCAGATAACTGGATGTCTAATGCTAATCTGCATAAACGCTGCCATCAGAGAGCGAAAATGGAGGTGGTTCGGTCATATACTGCGTATTATACTGGAACCCACAGGGATTACGCAGAAGGCCTCTTCTGCCAAGAGCCTTCTTGGCGACGCTGTGTCGAGGAAGAGATCAAATTTGTGGACTAAAACGTAACCTGGAGGCAAGAAAAAGCTGCGCCTTTACTCGCTGCAGGAAACCGAAACAACTGGCAAAATGTTACTTTTGGCCCTATGCTCCGCAATGGAGTTAAAGGGAAAATGGTTATGATTAATAAATGAAAAAAAAAAATTAATTTTTTAATCATGTCATTCAAACAGAGAAAAACTTTTTTAAATCATGATTAACGCTAAACAAGGCTGGTTTGCCGGTTAGTAGTTGTTTTCGCTTGCGAAAAGGCTTTATTTTGACATCAAAGAATAAAGTTCACAAGGCACAAGCAACCTGATTCAATATTTTTTATTGATTTTAATACTAAACTACCCTTTTGACATATCTAAATGTGATGTAAGAATTAGAAATGCAACGGGTAGTGATTTGGCGGGATACCGGATAGTAGAAATCCGGCGAGCGGTGTGGCTCTGAAAATCAAGAACTTTATTTCTAGTTACATAACAAAGATTTCTTTACTTAAGATAATTTTGAGAAACTATCCGGCCGGCCGGTTAAGTAACTCAATATACGGTATACGACTGAATAATAAATATAGCCAAGAGTGAGCTTTTTCTATTTTCTTTGCCTTATATTCTTACTAGAGATGCAACGAATATCCGGCAGTTATTTAGCTCACCCTTGACTTCGACATATAATGTCAATATAGCGTCAAAATCGCGTGTTTTGTCTTTTCTTCTTTACTAATTCTTATCCTATTTCTATGTGTTTCAAAATGTTATTTTGCCTGGTGTATTTTATTCTTTGGAGTAAAAATAAAAAATTCTTGTATAGGAAAAAGACGACTAATCGGTGAAACCAGCCTTAGTTTATAAGAGCATGATTAGTGTCGTGATTAAAAAAATTGGTGAAGTCATAGACATTATGCCACGTGCGAATGATTTGCGTAGAAACTTATTGTTGCTTGATACGATATCTCCTCAAATGTATCCATTGGTGCAACCAATGCCATACTAAATTCAAAAATTGCTTTAAAAAGGCTCTCGTCATCAGGTTTTTGAGATATAATTTTTGTATGTGTTTTTTCAAAGTTAATTTTATTATTTACACAATAATCGTGTTTTAGGTATATGGTGTCGAAAATTTGTCATAACAATATTTAATATATATAAATAAAATCAGCTCTAGGATGCAGAAAAACAATAAGCAACGTAAGGAATTTAGTACAAGTAATTACTATGTCGGTAAAACGGACGTATAAAAGTAAAATATAAGTACATAAAAATATAAACAAAAGTCATAAAGAGAATAACAAATAGCTTGTTTTAGTACAAATAAAGTTGAATATATAAGCAATGAAATTAGAGAATAACAATTTAAGAACATCAAAATAATTAATTAAAAAAAAAAGAATATTGATTTAAATATCCTGGCCCTTGCACAGGTGCAAATGTTTATTCAGTGTAGATGAGAAATATCTGTGTTTGGGTATGATAGGGGTAAAACCACCAATTTTACAACTGGTCGAGTGAGACCCTCCTTTAGTTTCTTTTAGGGATTGTTTCATTTGTGCCGTTTGTGCAGGTCCTTTAGGTACTCTTTCTTCCGTCTATAACTGAACTCACGATGGAGTGTTTTTAATTTTTCCCAGCGATTGACAAGAGAGATCATTATCACTAGGTTCGGGTAAACAAACCAATGGAACACCCTTGAGAAAGTGTCCAGGAGTAAGAGCTGAGTTCAGCTAAATCTTGTGACAAGGAGACAGAGGACGTAAATTGGGAACTGCCACTATTCGTGTGAGTGGGGTTGTAAACTTGTAGGGCTTGTTACAAATTGGCTTAGAGTGAGATAGCGAAAGCCATTCACTGTAATATGAGCGGGATTGCGCCATCATAATAAGCAGTAGTTTGACGAAGCTTATTTCATCTTGAGAAAGAGACGTACTATTTGGTACAGTTGGCGTTTGAGATTCACTTTGCACTCTACGTAGGATTCGAAAAATGTATGCTATCACACGTAACGCCCTTGGGAAGGACGAAAAACGGTCGAGAATGTCAGAGAAATCTTTAGTTATATGTTATACTTCAACTATATTTTATTCGGGAGGGGTTGACTTAGACCAAGAATCGGGGGGAGACTGAAGCCATCCTGGCCTATGCCACGACAGAGAACTGGTGCGAATATCCTGTGGCTTACACCCGTGAGTTCCCCAGTCCACTGGATTATCAGCACTAGAAACATGGCTCCAAGATGAACCACTGACGTTTTTGAGAATTTTTGACGTTCGATTAGTCACATATGTTTCCAGGTGCAAGGAGATTTGGCTAACCAGGCTAGTACGATTTCGGAATCACACCAGAGAAGAATATTACAACTTTCCAGAAGCAAATGTGATTGAATATGAGAACGAGTTGTGATAATAGAACTGCGCCAATAACTTTAAGCGAGGGAGGCTTATCGTCTGTAAAGGCGCAACTTTAGTTTTTGCCACCAAGAGATGTGACGAAACTGAATTGTTTAATTCTGATCGAATGTAGAGAACTGCACAATATGCCTTTTCGGAAGCATCGCAAATTCCCTGAAATACATGGAATTTTTTCGAAAAGGTTCGAAACCTATCCATCTAGGAATTTCAATATGTTCAATACCAGGTAAATCCTCAACAAATCGATTCCATTTTAAGATGGACATCGGCTTGACACATTCATCCCAATCAGTGCCATCCACCCAGAGTTCCTGAAGCAGCATTTTCACTTGAATCATAATTGGCAAAAGGCCAAAAAGTTTTGCGACAGAAGAGAGAATATATCGCTTGGTTGCTGACGGAGTTATCGTAATCGGATACTACATATGAGAATGTATCCGATAAAGAATTCCAATACCAAGAGTTTTGGTTGTACTGATGTCATAAAATCTTAAAAAAGTAGAATCTAATCAGTGGAAATCCGGCTGAGTCGAGATCTTGTATCACTTATGAAAGTGATTTAATTCAGGAAGATATGTCATGACTTCCAGCGAGAATACCATCAACATATGTGTGTCTTAACAGAACTTGTTCCGCGAGAGGGAACTTCTCTTTTGTATCATTTGCAATTGTATGAGAGTCCTTATGGTTAGATATGGAGCACAGTTAACTCAGAACGTTACTCTTTTGAGTTTGTAATCCTGAATAGGAGAATCAGAAGTTTTACGATAGAAAATTCGTTGAAATTGTTGGCCATCTTCGTGGACAAGGATTTGCCTTTGAGGATCATAATATCTAATTGGAGTATTGGACCAGTGCAGAGAACATTAATCAAAGAATTTCCAGAGCGACACGAACCTTTGTCGAGACTTTTTCTGGTTGAATTATTGCATGATGTGGCAATTAGAAAGAGATTTTATCTCACGAGAGGTTGTGAGTTCCATGTTGTTCAATTTTCGATATTCTTTCCACAACATCATCGTACATGAGCTTGAGTTCCATTTTCCGTTGCAAATTTCGTTCCATGCTTAAAAAATCCTGGAGAGCAGCAGTACGAGAGAGTGCAAGTGCTATGTGTTGAGGAAAATCCGTTTTAAAAGGAAGATTTACATATCGGCCATCGATGAGTAGTAATTGCACGGTAGAAGTCTTCGCAAAATCGATCTCCTGTAGAAAGTTGTAGAGTTCTTGTTCCCAAAAACTGTCTTAGTTGAGTACTGAGACTTTGGTTTAAAACTTCTTCAACTTGTGTAGAGGTCCACTCATAGTCCAGCCAAATATGATATTTTGTGCCATAAGGCTGCCACAGAGATTGTGGTGTGATCAAGTCGCTTCCAATGACTAAGCAAGCTCTGGCCAATTTGTTTATTCACCTGGAATGTGGCAAGAACTTCGTAAGTTGACTGAGCACTATGCTTGGAACTTAATATTATTTTTACCCTTGGGTGCAACTAACGTGATGGAACAAATTTGGGGGGCATTTTGTACGACTCTTCCACTCATGCCAGAGATTTCGAATTGAGGGAATTTAGAGGGAAGACGAAGGCGTTTCTGAACTTCTTTGTGAGCCTTGGTCGATTAACGCTCGTAATTTGAATAAAGCATCCAAGTGCTCTACAGAAACAATTGCAGTGGGAAGCAATGTTTTTCCTCCACTGTTGTAAGCTAAGCAATTTGCACATTTGTGCTCTTTGACATATTTAATCCGCTCAGGTACGGAAATCTTTTTCAATTTGGGACAAGACAAGAATAACATGGTTTTCTTTACATAATTTTCATGTGAATGCACTTTTAGAGTCAGTAACTGTGAGACCTTTTGAGATCTATTTTGGATAAAATTTTGTATGTTAGATGGTTTGGGTTTATTTGGCTATTGAGCCTTTCAACGACCTAATATCTATTTGTGAGAAAATCGTTCATTTGAGAACAAAAAGGAATTCCTTTTCGAGAATTTAATGATTGTTCCCACAGAGATAGAGTATTTGGAAGAGCGAGTAACATTTTTATTTGATTATCAACCAAAATGTATTCATTTTCATAATGGGACCTCAGTGCTTCCTATGCTAGCGCGAAATTTTCATCGCTCGATGAGTATTGTTTAATGATGATTTCAGCTTTGTCCTGTGTTTTATACCGGAGATGGTATAATTTTTTAGCGGGAGTGAGTTTAGGGTGCTTTATATACACCTAGAGAAGGATTCGGTGTCACAAGGCGGAACTTGCTGACTCGTTGATGTCTTCAGAGATGAAGACATGTATATATATTGTAATGAGGTATATAAAATCATTATCAATATTTATAAAGGGTGTATACAATGAGAAGTACTTATCCGTGTGTTATGTGTTATTTCATAAACTTTTCAGCGTCACAGCAATGTTCACTGGGTTATGTTGACTAAGGGGGACGATATGTTCATATTCTTAAATTTTTAACTTCATTAAACATTTAATAATTGATTATCTCATGAGTGCGAAAGTAAAGTGTGCGGACTTGTTTATTTCGCTCCACTCTTTGTAGCTATAGAGACGCAAAAAATAAATAAATAATCATCACAATAGTGTATTGTTTCAAGACAATAAACTAAAAATAAACGAATAAAAAAAAAGTAAACAATAATCAAAACAAAAAATAATAGTGCATTGATGAGTGTTAAACGTTCTACCCAACCCTAGCGAAGGCTTTCCTTTTCAAATGCACAAAAAAATAGCATAGCTATGCCTGTCTCGCGCTATTGCACAAGAAACGTGACCTACAATGGGTAAAAATATAAATAATGAGATCTTGTTTAATACTCTCTCACGGTCAGAAGTTCCTGTTATGATCTCAGCGAAGCCTCAGCCTTTACAATTATCTTGGAGTGCGCAATGTTCCTCTCCCAACATGGTAACAACACCTACATCGCACAATGCCCCAAAAACAACACCAACACACCAAACAAAACATCAACATTGCGGAAACATTATTTCAGCAACAATTTTTATCTCGCATGTCAAATACTGAGGAGAGAGAACTACAGCAGCAGCAGCAGCACCAACAATTGCAGTATCTCCAACAGCATCAACAACAGCAACAACCGCGGCAACATCAACATCAGCAGCAACAACAAAAGCAAAACTATAACACAAATAACATTAAAAAAGTAACTCACGTGCAAATAGGTGTTGAAAGTTATACTCAAATAATTAAACGTAAATTAAGCCCTCAAAAAATAACAATAGCCCATACAAAATGTAATAAGTTCAAACGAACGTAATCAACAATAACAGATTTCATGCTTTGCAAGATAAAACTGATAATGTTGAAGAAATTATAGAAAAAATCATAAAGACCCCAACTGTGTCTAACGCTTTAATAAATTCTCTTTCAAATATAATAGGGAAAAATAATTTTTTCGTAGTACCTCTAAGAAAGGGTAATATTAATGGAACCAAAGTTCAAGGTACAAATGAAGACCAGTATCGCAAAGTTGTAGATTTCTTGGAAAAAAAGACCAAACAATTTTACACTTGCCAACTGAAAAGTACTAAAGGCCTAACAGTCTTAATTAAAGTTATTGAAGCAGGTATAGACCCCAAATAAATTGAAGAAGCGCTAAAGGAACATAATTTTGAAACTAGAAGTGTGTATAACATATTAAACAGAGATCACAAGCTACAACCGATGCTCAAGGTTGAATTATGCCATGATAAGACTAAGCTGAAAAGGGGTGAAGTGCATCCTATTTACCTGCTCAACAAAAGAAGAAAAACCCCATAAACGCAGAGATCCAGTACAGTACCTTAATTGTCAAGAATACGGACACACAAAGTCCTACTGCAAGCTTGTCAATATATGCGTTATATGTGCAAAAATCCACAGTACAGATAAATGCCCTGAAAATAACGAAAATCCAGCTGCCAGAAAATGCTCTAACTGCGGTGAAAGCCACACAGCAAACTATAGAGGCTACCCAGTATTCGCTGCCCTAAAACAAAAAATGAATGCCGCCGTTCAATCACAGCGCGCACGCTACTCTAAGTGCCAAATCTCGCAATAAATCAATTCCCGCAATTCAAGAAATGCATGCTTCAGCCACAGCCTATACTGCTTCAACCCTCTCAATCAACTTATGCGAATGTCGCCAAGCAAATTCCTGCTTCTGCCGACGCTCCGCCTGCTCCAGGCCTTACGTCAATTTACTGCAAAAATGGAAAAATGCATAGACTTCATGCAGAATATAATGCTTAATGCAAAACATGATAGAAATTTTTTCAAAAACCACTACCATTTATTTCTTAACATAGTCTCCTTTTACTTCGACACACTTAGTAAGACGATATTCCAACTTTTTTATACCATCTGAATAATACGATTTCGGGAACACCTCAAAATTCGCGTTAGTTTCGGTAATCACTTCTTCGTTTGAGCTGAATCTTTTTCCTGCGAGCCATTTTTTCAAGTTTGGAAACAGGAAAAAGTCACTAAGAGCTAAATCTGGACTATAAGGGGGATGATCAACCAATTCGAAGTGTATTTCACGTAATTTTAGCATCGTATCTAATGCTGTGTGAACCGGTGCGTTGTTTTGAAGAGCACTTTTTTCTTCTTTAAATGTGATCGTTTTTTCTTGATTGCTCCAATCCAATGTTTGATTGATCCAATAATGCACGATAATACTTTCCTGTGATTGTAGAGCCTTTTTCAAGATAATCGATAAGCTATATTGAATCGATTGATTTTTGGTTTCAGGTGTGTAGTGGTGGACCCACGTTTCATCAACAGTTATTAATCGACGCCAAAAATCAACAGGATTACGCTTTATCATGTCCAAACACCGCTGTGAAGTGGTCTCTCAAACTCGTTTTTGTTCGACACTGAGCAAACGCGGCACCCATCTTGCCGATAGCTTTTTCATATGCAAATGTTGAACACACGTTCATATGAGATGTTTACCATTTCAACAATCTCACGCAACTTGACTCGGCGATCATTCATAACGATATCGAGGATTTTCATGATATTTTCTTCAGTAACCACCTCTTTTGGCCTTCCTGTTGATGGTATGAAACAAGAAAAAACAACAACAAATTCAAAGAGAAACCTGGAAAAAATAAAAACAATCTCTATGTACTCAATTTTGCACCTGCACTCTTTTATTAATTGATTTGCTAAAATATGGAAATTTACCGTTAGTTTTGAAATTTTTTATTGTAGTTTATTAACTTTATTGAGATTCTTAATTAATAATAGGTAATAGCGCGTAGTTAAAGCGAATTTTTTGAAGAGTGCAGTTGGCATTACAAAGAAAAAATATTTATTTGATCACTTTTGCAATAAAATAAGAAAATTGTCGTTAGACGTTGAAAATTCGATAGTGTCAATGACAGAAAATGGCTTTTCGTCACGAATTATAGCTAAAGAGTTGAAAATAAGCCAAAAGCACAAATTAAAGGCCGCAAAAAGAAATTAACAGATGCAGACGCGCGGCTAATGATAAGAAAAATTAAAGACGACAAAAATTTAACGCTGAAGACTGCAGTTGCAGCAATTGGGAAACAAGTAAGTCGATGGACAGCAAGACGGGCGTTACACAACATTGGTTACGTTGCAACGGCCAAAAAACCTAAGCCGGCGTTGTCTGCTAAAAACGTGAAAGCTCGATTAAGTTTTGCGAGGAAGCACAAAAAATGGACCATAGAGGACTAGAAGCGGGTGATTTGGTCCGACGAATGCAAGTTCAACCGTTTTCAGTCCGATGGGAAGCAGTATTGCTGGCGTCGTCCTGGTAAAAACCTTCAAAAACACCATGTAAAAGAAACCATCAAACACGGCGGAGGGAACATCATGGCATGGGGCTTCACTTGGTGGCATATTGGACCTTTGCACCGAATAGCCGGAATAATGAATAAAGAGAAGTATCGTGACATTTTGAAGACCCATCTTTCCGATTTTGTTGAGATGAGCGCTACTTCCTGAGGAGGAAGTAGTGTTTCAACAGGATAACGACCCCAAACATACCTCCAAATTCGTGACAGAATGGCTCTCAAATCAAAGATTCGAGCTGATAAAGTGGCCTGCGCAAAGTCCTGACCTCAACCCGATTGAGAATTTATGGTCAATCGTGAAGAGAAGGTTGGGACAGTATTCAAAAGCCCCGCAAAACTTAGATGAACTCTGGCAGAGTGTGGAGACGGAATGGAACAAAATTCCGAGTGACATTATTCAAAACTTGGTGGAAAGTATGCATAAACTTATAAAAAGTGTCATAAAAAATAAAGGGCTTTGGACAAAATATTAGAGGAATAAGAAATTATAATTTTTCAAAAGGTACAAAATTGAGTACATAGAGGTTGTGTTTGTTTTTTCCAGGTTTCTCTTTGAATTTGTTGTTGTTTTCTTCTTCTTTCATACCGTAAGATTAAGAATAAAATAATAAATAAAAAACAAATAAAAAAACTAGCACAGCTTTGTTGTTGTTTTTACTATACGCTCAGAAGTGAGAAAGTACAAGTATGTACTCATTAATGCTCCCCACTGTATGTATATATATATATATATATATATATATATATATATATATATGTATATAGATATATATATACATATATATATATATATATATATATATATGTATATATATATATGTATATATATATATATATATATGTATATATATATATGTATATATATATATATATATATTTATGTGTACATGTATACATATATATATATATATATATATATATATATATATATATATATATATATATATATGTATATATATATATATATATATATATTTATGTGTACATATATATATATATATATATATATATATATATATATATATATATATGTGTACATATATATATATATATATTACATGTATACATATATATATATATATATATATATATATATATATATATATATAAATAAATATGTGGCACTTAAAGCCCCAAAAGGCTCATTGGCCGAGCTTCTCTTCCATTACTGTTGTGCGTCTTAAATTTTGGACAGTATTAGGATGGACCTACTTATTTTAGCCGGTTCCGAACGGCAGAACACTTGTGACATTACTTTTTCTGAGCTTTGTCACAGAGTTCTTTTTAGAAGCTTTTTCATGGCAAGTTATTACTGTCGGAAGAATTGCCAATTGCTTACCGACAGGTGGGTACCGTTCGAAAGAAAAAGCTTTTCGATATTAAATTTGTTATGCATCAGCCGGGGATTGAACCACGACCTACAGATCAGAAGGCGAACACACTAACCACTGAGCTACGGCACCCATATATATATATATGTTTTTTTTTATATGTATATATGTATATGTATATATATATACATATATGCATATATATATATATATATATATATATACATATATATATATATATATATATATATATATATATATATATATATATATATATACATATACATATATTTTTTTGTTACTGTCAAATATGTTCAGTTTGGTCTATAATTTAACCATGAATCGATTTACAAGCGAACTCTTGCGATTATTGAATTTTGTTATCGAAATTCATGCTCGGTTAAGTTGGATGAAGATACTCTTTTTTATCGGAAAGTTGTGTTCAGCGACGAAGCTCATTTCTGGTTGAATGGATACGTGCACAATCAAAATTGCCGTATTTGGTGTGAATACCAGCGAGAAGCATTGCAAGAACTGCCAATGTATTCCGTAAAATGCACTGCTTTGTGTGGATTATGGGCCGGTGGCAACATTGAACCGTACAGATGGATTTGGCTGACATGTGGTTTCAACAACACGGAACCGCATGCCACACAACACGCAAAACATTGGCCCAATGGAGAGTTTGGTGAACAGTTTACGTTTGGAGCCGGTCAATTGGCCGCCTAGATCGTGCGAATTAACGACTTTAGACTATTTTTTGTAGGGCTATATTAAGGCTCATGTCTATAGCGACAAGCCCGCAACGGTTGACGCACTGGAAGCAGATATTGTAGAATTTATTCGTGAGATACCGGCCGATATGTTGGACAGAGTATCCCAAAATTGGACCCAGCGTATGAACAATTAGAGGAGCACTCGCGGTCAAAATTTACATAAAATCATCTTTAAACATTGAATTATATAGGTCGGTCTATGGACTCAAATAAAGATTTCATACACATCTCTAAATTTTGTTTTTTTAATCAAAACCGAAAGGCTCTTAAAAAAATGACCCTGTACATATAATATATATATATATATATATATATATATATATATATATATATATATA
This sequence comes from Megamerina dolium, assembly GCA_963854835.1. Lineage (NCBI taxonomy): Eukaryota > Metazoa > Arthropoda > Insecta > Diptera > Megamerinidae > Megamerina > Megamerina dolium. Next base: position 57,008,563 of record OY978525.1, on the reverse strand, counting down.
TATATATGTGTGTGTGTGTGTGTGTGTGTATATATATATATATATGTATATATATATGGGGTGCGTGGGTGTTTGCCGTAGCTCAGTGGTTAGTGTGTTGACCTTCTGAAGGTCGTGGTTCAATCCCCGGCTGAAGCATAACAAATTTAATACCGGAAAGATTTTTCTTTCGAACGGTACCCACGTGCAAGCAATTGGCAATTCTTCCGACAGTAATAACTTGCCATGAAAAAGCTTCTAAAAAGAACTCTGTGACAAAGCTCAGAAAAAGTGATGTCACAAGTGTTCTGCCGTTCGGAACCGGCTAAAATAAGTAGGTCCATCCTAATACTGTCCAAAATTTAAGACGCACAACAGTAATGGGAGAGAAGCTCGGCCAATGAGCCCTTTGGGGCTTTAAGTGCCATATATTTATTTATTTTTATTTAACAATTTTATATGAAAAAGCTTCTAAAAGAACTCTGTGACAAAGCTCAGAAAAAGTGATGTCGCAAGAGTTCTACCATTCGGAACCGGCTAAAATAAGTAGGACTCATACTGTCTAAAATATTATGGAAAAGGTAAGAATACGTCGCTGAATATGCTGAAATAAAAAAATTGTAATAGTCACCATCGAACTCTCGCAGCATACAGGGTCGTTTTTGTTTTATCGTGATATTTACTGTTTTTCTCTTTGCGTGTGTTTAATAAACGGTCGCTTTTCTACAGTTATATAATTTCTATTGTTTTTCGGTCGATTGTTTTTTAGATTCAATCATATTAGTGAATACTATTGAAACCAATAAGTGCATAAATTGAAGCTATGCCCCAGGGCCAATAAATTTGGGAACAACAGGTTCGCACCTTTGTTCCCATCTCCTAAAGCCAAACGTAAAAAGTCAGAAACTTCTCCATTGAATATATTCCCGGAACTTCCAATCGCTAATAAGGATGACCCCAAGTTCTTGGTTATCAGTTTCCGTGATGAAAAGAAACCGCTAACAACTCTATCCTTGTGAAAGTCACCAATAAGAGTGGACGTGTTTCTTTTGATTTTTAGAAAAAAAAAAACAAATAAAATAATATAATTTCAAACATTTTGTTTATAATATGAGTGTTCAGCGCTCTCTTAATGTGTGTGTAAACAATAATTTGCAATCACCCGCGCAAACCCCCCCGATAAGTGCATTATCAAATAAAACAGTTGATACACACTGCACAAGTGAAAGTAACAGTGCAAATCTTTTGCCTGCACATATTAAAAATTCATCAAATTTTGCAACAACAATAAATACAGACAAAAAAAATAATTTGTTCTATCGTGATATACTATCTCCCTCTATACCGTGGAGTGTACAATGTGCTTCTCCTGCTGTAACACCAACAGCTACAACATCAAAGCAATCAAATAACGGCACTTCTACTGAAGTGCATGACCCAGTAGTTAAAGCAACTAGTGCGATGACTAATAAAGAACCAGTTGCTGTTCAAACTGGTATTAATCGCTACATTACTGTAGTAAAGCGAAAGAGAAGTCCGCAAAATTCAAAACAAATGAATTCAACAAAAATTCAAAAGCAGAACACTGTCCCTATTAGTTCGGAAAATAGATACGCTCTGCTTTCAGGTGATGAAAGTGACGAAAATATTATCTCCAAGAAAAATTTCAAACCCCCACCCATTTTCTTGAGAGAACGCAACTCAGATAAGTTGATTTCTAGAATTACAAGTCTTATAGGACCAAAGAATTTCCATGTTGTTCCTATTCGCAAAGGCCAAACAAAAGTGCAAATCTACAACGAAACTCATTATCGCAAAGTAATAGCGGAATTTGATGCTGGAAAAAAGAATTACTACACATATCAGCTAAAAAGTAGTAAGGGCTTAATCGTTGTACTCAAAGGCGTAAAACCCAACGTTGATATTAATGAAATCGAACTTGCCCTTCAGGAAGAAGGGTTTCAAGCCAAAATAGTATTCAACATTCTCAACAAGAGCAATATACCTCAACCGTTATATCGTATTGAGCTTCAGCCTGAAACAAAACCCCTAAAAAAAGGTGAAGTACACCCCATATATAAAATTCGATATTTATTGCATCGCAAAATCACAATCGAAGAACCCCATAAGAGAACTGGACCTCCTCAGTGCAGCAACTGCCAAGAATATGGACATACTAAGACATATTGTACCCTGCCAGCTGTTTGTGTGATTTGTGGAGATCTCCATAAATCAAACATATGCCCAAAATCTAAAGGCGATGCTAGCATGAAAAAATGCAGCAATTGTGGAGGTAATCACACCGCAAATTATAGAGGTTGCCCAGTATATACAACCCTAAAGCTAAATTTCTCCGCTAGCAATCAACCTCTAAAACCAGTTGAGCAAACTCAGATAGCCAACTCAAGTAAGAGACAAAATATTGATGCAACACAATTCTTCTCTGCAATCCCAAACAAGAATCAAACCAATTCATACGCTAGCGTGTTAAAACAAAACCCACACCAACAAAGCAATGTAAATAATGAGCAGAAACACTCACTGCCCACCCAACAGCCAAGTACCCTTGAACATTTGCTTCAAACATTGATTCAGAATATGAACCAATTCATGAACTCAATGCAAACAATGATGCAAGAAATGATGAAAAATCAATCGATGTTACTCCAAACATTGCTATCCAGACCATGAGTTGTCTCAAGATATGCCACTGGAACGCCAACGGCTTAAGCCAGCACCGTTTGGAGCTAATTCAATTCCTTGAATCCAGCCAAATCGACATAATGATGATATCTGAGACCCATTTCATTGACAAAAATTGCTACCAAATACCATATTACAAACTGTACACCACAAATCATCCGCATGGTAAGGCACGCGGAGGAACTGCCATATTGATAAAAAGCAGAATAAAACATCATGTTCTCGAAGATTTTAGTAGCGTCTACCTGCAAGCAACATCTATATGTCTGGAAGAATACATCTCTAAGCTAGTAATATCTGCGATATACTGTCCCCCAAGATACAGTATTACCGAACAGCAATATAAAGAATTTTTCTCAACTCTTGGTAGCAAATTCTTGGTTGCTGGCGATTTCAACGCCAAACACACTCACTGGGACTCCCGATTAATAACTCCAAAAGGCAAAAGACTATGTTCAATCATCACTAACCACGGCTACGATGTTATTTCAAATGGTCAACCGACATATTGGCCGACGGACAAGAGGAAAATACCCGATCTCATAGACTTTGGAGTCGCCAAAGGTTTGCAGATGGAAAATATCTCCACAGAGTGTAATTATGATCTATCATCTGACCACTCACCCACGGTAATATCTATAAAATCACCAAGCCCCCAAAGCAATTGCGTTAGAAAGAAAATAGACTGGTTAAAATTCAAGAAATATATAAATTCCCATCATCCTCTGAGTACTGTATTAAGAAATGGACACGATGTAGACTCAGCACTCGAAAAATTCAACCAGCTGCTCTCATTAGCTCTCAGCTCAGCCACCTGCACAAAGGTATGCAAGCAATCAAACTATAGCCCATACACACCAGCCGATATTGAATTGCTAGTAAGACAGAAAAGAAGACTCCGAAGACAATGGCAAGAATTCAGATCACCGAATCTGAAAACACAGCTACAGCACTGCACTCGAAAGTTAAAGCAAGCCTTAAAAAATAAAAACAACAAAGAGTTAGAAGAGCACATAGCGAAATTAACACCTGGTGAAGCGTCAGACTACTCTTTGTGGAAATCAGCAAAAAAATCAAATCGGCCAATTCTCACTGATTCCCCCATCCGTTTGAGTGACGGTAATTGGGCTAGAAGCAACTGTGAGAAGGGTTTGGCTTTTGCAAACCACCTAAAAAGTGTGTTTACACCCAATCCACCCTCTTCACAGTCCTCATTACCAATATTAACTTCTCAACCTTGCTCAATAACGCTCAAAATTAAAAAAAAGGACATATTCAAAGCAATTTATAAAGATTTAAACCCAAAAAAATCACCTGGTCCAGATAAAATTACCGGTAAAATGATAAAAGAGCTACCTCCGGCATCAGTAATTCATCTGATGCACATTTTCAATGCTATCCTTCGCATTAAACACTATCCCAAATGCTGGAAAACTTCAAAAATTATTATGATAGCAAAACCAGGAAAAGACCCTACAAAAGTCGCATCGTACAGACCTATCAGCCTCTACTTTCTAAAGTATTCGAAAAGCTACTTGTCATGAATATAACTCCATTTATTAATCTCAACCAACTGATTCCTCAACATCAGTTTGGATTTAGAAAACAGCACGGCACAATAGAACAAGTCCACCGCTTTGTAACTCTGATAAGGAACACTTTTGAAGAAAAAAAGTTTGCTCAGCTGTCTTTCTTGATATCACTCAAGCTTTCGATAAAGTATGGCACGATGGCCTTATTTACAAACTTAAGCTATTACTGCCTGCAAATGTCTCCTCATTGCTTAGTAGCTACCTCACGAAAAGACAATTTCTCGTACATCACAAGGATTACACAACAAATCCATTGGATATTCACGCTGGCGTTCCTCAATTAAGCGTTTTGGGTCCCTTACTGTATCTCTTATACACTTCAGATATGCCCAACAATAACTATACATTCATATCGACCTTTGCTGATGATACGGCAATATTGTGCTCTCGCTCTAATCCCATAGAAGCTACTAAACTCCTGCAGACTCATGTCGATTCTCTCGAAATCTGGCTAGCAAAATGGCGTATAAATGTCAATGAATCAAAGAGCGTACATGTAACCTTCACGCTAAGGCTAGATATATGTCCCCCACTTAAAATTAATGGCCAATCAGTTCCACAATGTTCCTCAACAAAGTACTTGGGTATTTACCTCGACAGAAGGCTGACATGGAAAAATCACATAGAGGCAAAGAAAACTCAGATCAAGCTTAAAATGAATTAGTTATGGTGGCTGTTACACAAAAGATCAAAGTTGAATCTTGAATACAAAGTGCTATTATATAAAGCAATCCTGAAACCAATCTGGACTTATGGTATTCAGTTTTGGGGCACCGCATCTCCCTCTAATATCGAAAAATTGCAGCGAATACAATCCAAGTGTCTGCGAATTATTGTAAACGCGCCTTCGTATATGAGGAACGTTAACATCCATCGAGATTTAAATGTATCCACAATTTCTGAGGAAGTTGCAATGTCCTGCAGAAGCTACATTCAAAAATTACACAATCATCCGAATCCCCTTGCTAGGCAATTGTTGCTGAGCAAGGGGCATCGTCGATTAAAAAGAAAAGACACACTGAATATGCTGTAAAATTGCTACATCTCGCGACTCACCAAATTGTGATCGAACGTAGGGGATATCACATAGTTTTATTTAGTTTGTAAGATTTGAATACTTATTGTTAGTTTCTTGTATTTAAGAAAGATTCAATAAAAAAAAATAAGCTAACAAAAAAAAAAAAAAAACTCTATCCTGATTTGATATATACAAGGGCATACAAGCAATAAGTAAAGAGGTCAACATCACTGAGCTTCGAGACGGATCATTGCTGTTACTTGTTATAAACAAGAAAGTTGCCGACAAAATTCTAGCTCCCAACACGTTACCTGGAGTTACAGATATTATAGTCAAATTACTTGAAGCACTCAACTACGTCAAAGATACAATATATGCTCCATTTCTCTCACTTGTCTGAAGAGGAAATTGTTGAAGGACTTAAGGAAAATGATGTGAAATCTGCTTTCAAATTCTCCAAGATCAGCGAAGGTTCCCGCAAATATACCGACGCCATCCTGCTAACATTTGACAAATACCACCTTCCAGAAAAAATTGAAGTCGCTTGGAGAACTTTATCCGTCCGTCCGTATTACCCTAACCCCATGCGTTGCAAGGATTGTCAGATCTTTGGTCATACCGCAAAAACTTGTCGCAACTCTGCAATTTGTGACAAGTGCAACCTTCCACCCCATTCCCTGTCCGAATGCACCAGAATCATGTGTGCTAGCTGCTTAACAGATCACCCCTCTTCTTCTAACTTATGTCCTAAATTTCAACAAACTAAAGAAATACTAAAAATTAAAACCATGAATAAATGCAGTATGCGGTACGCTATAAAAAAATATAATGATCAGCTTCCGTTTACTCCGAACCCCTCTTCTTTTGCTAGTGTAGCAAAAGCCTCAAATAACAATATTCAAGAAACTACAACTATAAATAAAGCTATTACTTCAAATGCAATCTCTGCACTCACAATCTAATCTCTTCCTGACTCTCCTCTCGCTCCTCTATTCCCCCCACTGTCTGTTATTGGGCTATCCCTTTCCAACATACCTTCAGATACGGAAATCTTCCCCCGCTTCCCCCTGATTCTGATATATCCATCCTCCCTCCGCAATTCTAAAATCTATCTTTTTACAGTAAATTTATTAATTACCAATCTTTCATCTTGTCCATCGTAGTCTCAATATGCTATCTATTCTGAAATGGAATATGAACGGCTACTTTAACAACTATATTGACTTAAAAATCTTAATTAAAAATCATAACCCACAACGTAACTCGTAACTTCCCGAAAGCTTACATTGGACATTTTTATGGCCTTCCACGCAATACGTCTAACAGAGTATTGCCATTCTTGTCAAAAGAATCCTGCCTCACCTATCCTCTTTCCCCTAATCCAACATTTCTTCACTGGCCATTGAATTACAAACTTATAACAAAATTTCGATAGTGTGCGGTTACTCTCTTCCTGATCAGTCGATCTCTATAACAGATTTCATCAACATAATTCCTTCTGCTCCTCACCCTTTCCTTTCGGCTGGCGATTTTAACGCATGGATCCATCTCCGTCAACTCAAAACGACGAACAATTGAAGATTCCATCCTAGTTTCCAACGTCTCTATCTTAAATGATGGGTCACCCACCCATTTTTCTACTCACTCATCTTTTACACATATTGACCTTACCCTTTGTTCTGCATCCCTTGTCGCCATAGTGTCATGGCATCTCATTAACGACCTTCATGGTAGTGATAATTTCCCTATTTTCTCCAAAATCCTAATTTCCCGACCTCAAACCTTTTTCAAACCCAGAATCTATTTCAAAACAGACCGAGCAGATTGGCCCAAATTTGTGGCTACCTGCGAAACCCTCTTCTGCTCCCTTCCTACATCATCCAACATCAACCAAGAAACCTCCAACATCCAAAAAATAATCCGTTCCTCAGCAAACCAATCCATCCCACTCTCTACACCTAAACCTATGAGGCCTGTTCCTTTGTGGTGGAGCAGTGAGCTTTCAGCATTAAGAGAAAAGAAGCAGAAAGAAGCAGCGCAAGGCCAAAAATGCTCAAATTCTCTTTCCAAAAATTTACTAGCAGTATTTCTGCCTCATCTGACGCAAAAAAGATATGAGTAGACATGAAAAGGCTTACTGGCTTTCCCTCGCTCTCTATCATTTCCCTTAAATCTCCCCAAGGCAATCTACTATATCCCCATGATATAGCCTCAGAGTTAGCCACACAGTTCTCCAACGCCTCTTCTTATTCCAGCTTCCCCCCCTAAATTTTCACTTAGTAAAATTTACCAATTCCATTCCAACCGACTTACTCCTCCAAGCTTATCTTCTTCTTCTTCCAAGAAGTTGGATGGAGAATTATCTCTACAGGAACTCCAATGCGCTCTCTCATCAGTTAAAGGTAGAACGCCAGGGTTTGATAAAATATCCTATCCCATTATAAAACATATCCCTTTTGCCCTTCTATCACGCCTCAAACATTACAACAACATCTTCTCGACTGGTAATTATCCCATTCTTTGGAAGACTAGTTCCATCGTCCCTATCCTAAAACCTGGCAAACCTCGATGCGAGGTAAACAGCTACCTTCCTATATCTCTCCTTCCCTGCTTAGGCAAATTAATGGTTAAAATCGTTGATACTAGACTATAAGCTTATTCACCTCAATCAAGTCGCCTTCAAGAAGGGGCAAAGCGCGATTGACTTTCTATTATACCTCGACCTCTTTGTTTCCGAATCCTTGTCAAGGAGAAATCATATTTCGCTCCTATCCTTAGATTATGCTAAGGCTTTCGATCGAATAGGTATACAGGTCGTTTTAAGTCAGCTCAACAAGTGGAAGGTTTGACCAAGAATCTACAACTTTATTAAATCTTTCCTGTCCTCTCGAAAACTTAGCGTTCTTATTTCCAACGTCCGATCCCCTACGTTTCCCCTAGACAATGGTACCCCGCAGGGTTCACCTCTATCCGTTATCCTTTTCATTATATCTTTTGATGAGCTTAGTACGATTTTTTCCCATTTCCCTAATATTTCCTACCAAATGTATGCGGATGATGTGCTGCTATTTTGCAAAACCCAAGACTTAAATGACGTAATGGCTACATTTTCTGACATCCTATCACGCATTTCCTCATGGTCCCTTTCTTCAGGTGATTTAATCTCCCCCAATAAAACTAAACTACTACATATTTGTAGGAAACATAACTGTAATATACTTACGCTTACATTTAACAATGTAAATATATCTTTTACAGATAGTCATAAGTTTCTAGGTATAGTTTTAGATTCTAAGCATTCCTTTAAATATGTTAGAGATAGAATATTCCTTAAGTTAAACATTGTTAAATATTTATCTTGTAAACACTCGCTAATTAACACTGAATTGCTGGTCAACGTTACAACATGGGTTAGAAATATATGGCCAACACACAAAAAATTATCTCAAGCTGTTGGCTTCCCCTTACCATACTGCGGTCCGACGATCCGTACGCGCATTTCCAACTTCGCCAATAAAGAACATCCTGGTAGAATCAGGTTTTCCGTCACTAGCCGACAATGCGGAGGACAAAGATCTTCATTTGGCAGCTACGCGTACAAAAACGCTTAAAACAGTTTCTTCCATTTATAAGTGTGCCACCTTTGCAAAAGACAATGGACTCCCCTCAAGAATATAATCGCCTAGACTAGGTCATCATCCGCCTTGGTCGCTGAATAAATCATCCTTTATAAACGACTTAAGTTAAATGCCAAAATCTAATACGACATCGGAAGAGTATAGAGCTCGTTTTTTGGAAATTGCATCACATCTTAAAAACTGTAGTTGGCTGCTAATCTACATTGACGGTTCCAAAGCAAATTACACTTCTTTCGCTGTTGTGAAAGAAAGTGGTAAGATATATCGTACGGGACTCTATTTCCGTTTTGCTCAATTTTCACCGTCGAAGCAACAGCTGTTCTCTACGCTATGCAGTATGCGTCAAAATCGAATGGGAAGTTCACCGTATGCACAGATAGCATGTCCTGTTTTCAGGTCATCAAAAACTATAACTCCAATCGCATCATCGGAGGCATAAGAAATATCCTGATTGCCCACCCCCATAAAATCAGAATCATGTGAGTGCCAGCACATTCCGGCATCAACGCTAATACAGTTGCTGACAGTACTGCCAAAGATATGAGCATTACTCTTACCATCGCATCAAATCTCTTCTGTAAAAGCGATGTCTATCGACTCATAGAGCAGCAGCGGCAAACCAAACTAGCATCCGATTGGGTTCACTATAGTCACCACTACTCCAGGATCAACCCTAGTAACACTAAACCAAGATACCTATCATCCCTCCTATCTATCATACTACGCCCTGCACTCGCCTACGTATTGGGCACAGTATAATCACAAATGCACACCTACTACAAGGAAGACAACCAAGTCTGTGTCCATTAGTTTTTTGCCCTGGACTAGATCTACAAAGAGGTGTACAAGCTTAAAACCGCTGTTTTTCGGTAAAAAACCTGACAATACATACGTATCTTAATGTGCTAAATATATTTCAGGTGTGGGCCGATAAAAAAAAATTGCTGCTGCTGCTGCTAACGTCCTTGCAGAAGAGCTGGATATTCAAAAAGAAATTTGTCAAGCCATGAAGGACCAGCAGCAAAACACAAAAAAAATATATCGATCTATAGAAAGGCTATATGATTTAAAAAAAGACGAATTAGCAGAGCTAAAACGTCATAATATAGAAATGGAGAAGTTGAGGCTTAGGAAAGTAAATGTTAAGATTGAAAAAAATCGAAGACTAATAGAGTTGGAAGAACTAAAAGCTAGATTATAAGTTATAACATAAATGTGATATGCAAAGATTGTGAATTGAATTTAAGTTTGTTTTTTGTTTTTGAATTAAATTTTTTTTTGTTTTTAATATGCAATGAAGTACAAATATATATATATTACTTTAAACATGTTTATTTATTTGAAAAAAAAAAATGATATATATATATATATATATATATATATATATATATATATATATATATATATATATATATATATATATATATATATATATATATATATATATATATATATATATATATATATATATATATATATATATATATATATATATATATATATATATATATATTACAAATTATTTCCAATGTTATTCCTAATATCCTGTGCAGCAGCCAAACGTCGTAACGCTAACGACGTTGCATCACTTTCGTGGGTGTTGAAATTCTCCAAAACTTCGCCCTCATTTTCATCACAATTGACCTTATAATATAAGCATATGTTATGCAATGCACAGCATACGTTTGTAATTTTAGCTGCATTTTTCGGAGAGTAATGCAGTTCTCTTGCACCAAGGAAATATCTCCAACGATTCTTCAGTACTCCATTGGTACGTTCTACCACATTACGACAATGGGCTTCGTTGAATTTCATTTCAACAGACCCTTCTTCCGGGCCTCTATGAGGCGTCAAAAGCTACGGTTCTAATGGATATCCTGCATCTAATAAAAAAAATAAATTGTGTATTGTTAATAAATGAATATTTAACCTTTCGAAAATTTTACCAAGGAGTCAATAATTGTGATCGCCCCGCAAATATTCCTATTCCAGGTGACTTCGCAGCTCGCTCGCATTCCCAATGAATGCATCATGACATGCACCGGGATGTGAGGCATCTACATACTGTATTCTGAGCTCATTATCGCATACCTGGAAATTTTGTTTTTTATTAACAAGATCAGATTATAAATAACATCATTTACCAGCATAGCATTTAAGCTGTAGTACCCCTTCCTATTGTAATACAGATGTTTATTGCTTGACGGAGCAATAATACGAATATGCGTCCCATCAATGCATCCTATAACACCTGGTATGCCGTGCTTCATATAAAAGGCTAATGCTATTTTCCTTTTTTCTATAGCCGTTTTGGAAAAATTTATCCATTTTGGACATACAGTTTCTTCAAAAATATTTATGACCTCCGTCAACACTTTGCTGAAGCTACACTGGGCCAAGGACACATCACAATCTTTCCCTATCCCTGTCTGATAGCCGCCCTCGGCTAAGAAACGAAGAATACCACTCAACTTTACAAGCGCGGAAATTGCGAATGCCTTTTTGGGCTGAATATGCGACGACAACACAGATACATAAAAGCGGGCTTGTTCACTCTATAATATTTTTCAAACCTCTGAAAATCATTAATTAATAAAATAAACAAATATAAAAGTAACTTTTTGTACTTACAAAGTTTCAGGCAGGTCAAGCGGATTTGATGCGTCGCGTAACTGCCTCCTTGCAAACCTTTGTTGTTGCTTCTCTCGCTCCTGCTCCTCTGCTAGCAATCTAAATGCTATGCTATACATAATTTTTTTATACACAATTCTAAATTTAATTTTTTTATACACAATTCTATTCTTTTTATATTTATTTATTTAGATTTATTGTTAAAATGTAACAAATAAATTGCACTTCTTATACAAAACAAAGCACAATAAGTAAAACAACTGTCTTCGAAAATTCGAAATTCCCTTTCCCTTTTTATTCTGTTCCCTGATTGTTCAGAATAGGAGGAATTTATTCTCGGGAAAGATCAAATTTTTCCCCGGGAATATTCAGAATCGGGCTGATTGTTTCATTTTTGGTATAATATGTTACAGAATTTTTATTTGGAAGACAAAGAACGATCCGTAGCGTCACCAAAGTTTGAGAATGCAGAAGGGGAGGCAATGCTCGATAAAAATCCATCACAAACGCAAGATGAGCTCGCAAAAACACATGGAATCACTCAGCCAACCATTTGCTGAAAGTGATCCGAAAGATTCACTTGGTTCCATTGCAATAATCCGATACGTCGGACAACGTGAATGAATACCCCGGCCATGCCTCATCATCGACGGCCAAGCCGAATATTCGTGACGAGAACATGGTGTGTGAATTAGTAACTGGCATTTTTTAGTTCTCAAAAATCATTTATTATATTTTTAAGAATTATGCCAAAAATTGTCATTTCCCCATCTTTCTGGCAATTTGTGGATTCCATCCCAAAAGAACTTCGCCGGATTGGCGGCCAAAAACAAATCGAGCCAATTTTTTATTCCGATGACTGAAGTGAAGCGTATTCCATTAAGTGGTAATCTGAAGGCGCCAGGAATGGGCTATAAGGCGGGTGGGGTAAAACTTCCCATACAAGATAGTTTTTAACCGGAATCGCAATCTGTGGTCGTGCGTTGTCATGGTGAAAAATTACCGACTCGTAGCTGGTCGCATATTCCGGCCATTTCTCGATCATTGCTCTCTTCAACCGAATCAATTGTTGTTGGTACAGCTCAACTGTACGGTCCGATTCGAGTCAAATGCGTTTCGAAAGCAAAATCTCACACTGTAATTCGTTCGCATCAGACAGTGAAGAAAATGATGGAGATGAAAGGATGCAGCGGAAATATATTAGAGATATGTCTTAAAGAATTTCTCTCTAAAGAGAAGAACTTGAGCTACATGATTACAGTCGTAATGTGAACACAAAATCGTCAGCACTTTTCTGCGGCAATGCATTCATTGTACCATGCCCATATGTATCCAGAATATGGAATTATTACCATCAGCCATGTTATTTGTTGTACTTCTTTATTCAAGCGTTTTCATCCCTAGTGTAGTTGGGAATATACACATATTGCGATTTTCATTTCCTTCCTTAGATATGTTGTTATATTATTGTGAAGCACTTAAGCCCCATTGTGATACCACCAAGCTTCTTTTCCAATACTGTTGTTCGTGCTAAATTTGGACAGCATTAGACCAAGACACAACATCAGCAATGGCAAGTTTTGGAAACAAGTTAAAACTACCAGCTGGTTTAACATTTTGAGTCGCAACACCAACGAGGTTAACCGAACGTAATTACACTAGGGAAAATCAGAAAATGCTACCCAAGAATGGACGGGTCTACGTCCGGGAAGCACTCGGCCATGTGGTTGACCAAGGTCCATTCACCTTATCAGAATTCCTCACTTTTTGCTGCTACAACTACAATAACAACAAGAACACAAGCGAAAATCGGGAACAGTTGAACGAAGTTAAATTAGTGGTTGTAAATAGTTGATTGTAGTTAATTAAATGAATTATTGTTGGACATAAGTAGTACAAAATAAGTGCTGCAATTAATATTGACAGAATCCAGTGATCGAGCAGGGTTGATACAAGTACAAGTTAAACGCTCACAAAATAAAAACGTAACAATATGATTGCGAGAATACTGTCGACATTGTATATTAATGGTTTTAAAGATTATCGAAGGATGAAACATTGCGTCAAAAATTGAAGTGCATCTGCGATGTACTCAAGCGATGATGTAAATTTTCAAGCGTGCGGCACTCACTTCCATCCGCAGGAATATAAACAAAACAAAAAAAGTAGGCTGCCAAACAAAAACTTAAAGAAAGCAGAATTTTTCTGTAGTGACACGTCTACGTTGTTATTAAATAAACCAATAGAAAAATTAATGGAAAGTACGTATGTGTGTAAAGAAGAAATTATAAAACACATAATGCTTTGCTATTGCATTCACATAGTTATGTATTGGTGCGTATCAGGGTTGCAAAAGTTGGTACAATTGTACTTTTTTTGGTACAATTACAAACTCAAAAGTACAATGGTACACCAATCACGCATTTGGTACAATTTACGAATTTTCTCAATGTTTTTTTTTGTGTATGAAACTTCCCTAGTTTATTTTTTTTATTGATTTACGGTGGCAACTCTTCTTTGCTATCATTTCTTTGATTTTTGCATTCAGCTGTTTATTTGCAAGCAACTACAGCTAACTTCACTTTGTTTTTATAGTTTTTTTTTATTACAACAATCCTAACAACAGATAAAAGCACGTTCATTGAAAAATTGGTGGTTCAAAAATTTTCATAATTTAATTAAAAAAAACAAACAACGATTTAAAAAATGGAATCTGACGTAGCAGGGTATGTTTATTTAAGTGTTTTAAATGAATCTAACTAAAAAAATTTTGTATTTTATTTAGCTCAAGCAAGCAGGGAAAAAAACCATATGTTGTGCCTTTTAGAGATGAGTGGACTAAGTTATTTCCGTGGCTGGTTAAGGATGGTTATCATAAAAGATGCAATATATGTAACATGAGCATAGTTGGAGGTATTGTGCATATAAAAAGGCATGCGTCATGTGATGGCCATATCAGAAAAACTAATGCAGCAAAAAGTACTCCAAAGATAAATAATTTTTTGCAAAATACAGCGTGTCCAATAGCAGAATCAGCAAGAAAACTGGAAATTATGCTAAGTATGTTTGTTGCAGAACACAATCTTTCGTTTTCAGCTCTTGATCATCTCAATAACGTAATTAAAGAAGGGGTTACCGACTCTCAAATCGCCAAAAAAAATTTAATAAATAGGCAAAAGGCACAAAAAATTATAACTAATTTGACTCGCCCCCTTAATATTAATAATATAACAGAGTTTTGTAAGAAGAACTACTACTCTATTGTGCTTGATGAGAGCACTGACTGTAGTGTCTCCAAAAACTTGGCTATAATCATAAGGGTTTTTGATGGCAAATGTCGGGACCGTTTTTTGGGGCTGGTGGAAATAAACGATTGTACCGCAAATGGCATATTTGATGCAACAATTAAAATGCTTAATGACAATAACATTCCGATAGATAACATGGTTGGTATAACCACGGATAATTGTGCTGTAATGACTGGATCTGCAAATAGTGTACAGTCAAAATTTAAGGCTTTAGTGCCACATTTATTTGGAAATGGTTGTATATGCCATATTTTGAATTTAGTTTCCGCAGCAGCATCAAAACATTCGATTCCAGACGATATTGATAAATTTATTAGAGAAATAAATTTCCACTTTTGCAATAGTTCCAGTCGAAAAAAAGACTGTACAGTTTCAAGAATATTTTAATACTGATATCCATGTCATTTTAAAATATTGCACTACAAGGTGGTTATCACGACAGGAAGTTGTAAACAGGATCTTGGAGCAGTGGGAACCTCTAAATTATTATTTTACTTTAAATAATTTTGAGGCTGAACTTAAAAATTCGAAATTACGATTTATATCAGGGTTTTCTAATCCCCTTTACAAAATGTTATTTCTCTTTCTTCAATATGTATTAAAAATCGTAAATGCTATAAATTTGGAAATGCAAGCAGAAGACGCACGTATGCATATTTTCTTGGAACGTCTTAAATTATTATTTCGTCAAATGGGTCGCAATTTTTTAAAAAAAGAAATCCTAGATAAATACGAAATATCAAATATAAACCTTAACGAAAATCATCTTCCTCTTGAAGAAATATACTGTGGAACAGAAGTAGATATTTATATTTCCACAAATGATGTTGAACGTGATGTGGTGAAGAATTTCAAGGAAATTGCCAAAAAATTTTATTTAAATTTTTGCGAGGTGCTGAGAGTAAAAGTAAACTTTGACAACGAAATTTTAAACTGGTTTAGTAAATTTATTCCAGAAAATGTTGTTTCGGGACAAACGAATAGTATTGTGCCACTTTTGACTCAATTAATACTCAGTTTAGATCCCTGGCGGATATAGAAGTATTAAAAGATTTTAAAAATGAAAGTATATGCAACTTCTGGGCTAGAGTTTCTGAAATGAAAAATGAATTGAATGAATTAATGTTTCTGGAACTTTCAAGAATTGTAGGTGGGATATTATCAATTCCACATTCCTCTGAGAATGTGGAACGGATTTTTTCCTACCAAAATATTATTAAAACGAAAGAACGAAATAGGCTTCATGTACCTACAGTTTCCGGTCTCATACAGACAAAAGATTTGTTAAGGTCATCCAATTCTTGTTGTTTTAGTTTTAAAATACCAAATAATTTGTTAACAAAAACAATTTGATCTCATAAATATAAAGATATACCTTATTTTATGTACCTTATTATTCGTTTAAATATGTACCTATACCTTAATGTAGTTTTTTTTTAAGAAATACTTTAAAAGTAGATATACATTTTTAAGTACAAATGTTAATTTTATTATTACAAAAATGAATTTTTATATTTCCTGTCTCCTACAGACAAAAGATTTGTTAAGATAATCAATTCTTGTTGCTTTATTTTTAAAATAACAAATAATTTGATCTCATGAATATATCGATATGCCTTATGAACCTTATTTTACGTTTAAATATGTACCTACACCTTAGTGTAGTTTTTTAAAAGAAATTCTTTTAAAGTAAAAATACATTTTTAAGTACAAATGTTAATTCTACTATTGCTAAAATGAATTTTTATGTACAATTTTATGTTATTTTATTTTATGTTGTTATGTTTGTTTTTTTTTTTGCTTTTATATCAATAAAAAAAATAACAACTATTAAAAAAAATTTTTTTTTGGTACAATGGGTTTCGAAACAGTACAATTTTATAAGCCTGTTGGTACAATTTTTATGTTCTCATTTTGCAACCCTGGTGCGTATTGTAAAGCAAATGAAGGTACTATACTAATGCAGTGGCAAAGCAAAGTGAGCAGTTAATATTATTTAGTTTTAATGATAAATTTAAATATTGGGCACACTAATTCAGAATCCTCAGCTGCAGTTCGAGATATGTTTACAGTAAAATTTTGTAAAATTGTTAAATATTTTTCTTTTCAAAATGTTTGTGTAATATATTTTGTTTCTGAAAGAGCAAGAACAGACTACTAACAGTGTTATTGCGTTTGTCGAACGTAGGCTTTTAAAATAAGAAATGGCTTTATGAGTTGTCACCTGCCTTAACTTGGAATATTACTATTGAAATAAAAAACAAAACAAACTAATGTTACTCATACATAGCTTCTCATTCCCGTCTATTTCCAAGCAATTGCGTATTACGGTTCAATCAGTCGATTTCTACTTTCCAACATTACAACTACATTAACCAACAAAACGCTCTCTGCAAGAATAAACGTACATGTTATATATGGTTATATGGGCTGTCATAGAATCCAATAGCTGTCGGAATTGGTTTTAAAATTGATCCAAATTTACTTTGGTGTCATGAATTCCGACGTTACTGATTTTATGTTCGAATCGGAATTAAAGTCGGTTTTAGGTGGCATAGAAACCAATTTTAACGGTTTCTTCACGGAAATAAACCAAGCAACTAACACTGGACAGATTTCATTTTCTCGCATCATTTTTTTCATGTTGGTTGATATTTTGTTGAAATGTAAATATATTTTTCTTTTAAAAACATACATTAATTTTAAATTTTTCTTATAACTTAAAATTAAATTTGTGCCACAAATGAAGTTGTACATTCAGCGCAAATAAAGGTTATGGAAGAAGGAATAACTTATCACAGTAGGCAATATCGCCAAATTTAACTAACTATTGTTACTACTTGTTAATAATTCTATGGGGAGAATTTAAGCAATTTTCTAAATGAGGATAATAAAAAATTGGTAATTTTATGGCTATTTATCGCGTTTAATTTATTATTAAATAAAAACATAATCAAACTTAACAAAATTGTGTAATAAAGCTAATTAAAATTTGAACATCACAGACAAATACCGCAAAACAGTTGCTTTGAACATCAGTTTTATTTACATTCAAAGATAGGTAAACCAATACAATTTCGTGACACCAAATGAAATCAGAAATGGTTTGCAATTTCGGCAAAAGGCAAATCCGAATATGTGACAGACCGTTATAAAAGTTTGTCAGACGTTTAAAGAATATCTTCCCTTGACTTCCACCAACAATTAAAACCTTAATAACTTCGTTGCTCAAAATTAAAAAAAATGTTTAGTACCCTATGGCTGTCACAGCAATTTCATAAATTTGTATATAGATCTGTGTACACATGTGACTGAATTCACAAGTGAAAACCGACCGATCTTTTATGACTTGGATAAATATCCCTATTAGTTAGTTTCATTGTGCATCTTCAAGAGGAGCGCTTCGGTCTGCAAAGGAAATTAACTTTTATCAGCATCGCCTCGGCATGATCTCGCAAAACCTGCTTGAGTACTTTCAGCTCTCCAATTGCATCAATAGCGACTTGCAGTTGACTTTATAAATACATACAATAAGGAATCACGTTATTTTCCTGGTGCTTAGTACCTGAAAGTATCAAGTTGTTGCAAAAGCAATAAGCTTAAATAAATTAAATTATTGATTTTCTTACTTTTCATATCGTCAATCTTTATTTCCAAACGCTTACTAATGACGTTGTTTTGGGCTCTAAAATTAAAAATGTTCAGGGAATTAAAAAAAAAATTTAAGTTTAAGGGATTTAATTATTTACCATCAGTAGCATCAAACGTTGAATTTTTTCGGCTTTTCAGGCCTTGTAAGTTGTGTCTTGTATTTTAAATCACTTTTATGTGTTTTTAGTTACATTATCATGCGCCGTTAGCTGAACACTCCACGATATTAATTATAACAAGAGAAAACTTTCGATTTCTACGAAGCAAATCGCACGGGCGAACTCTTCGCCAACCAAATGAAGCGAAAATTCAAACAAGTTCACCAATTATTAGAACAAAGGAAATTATTTATTTATACTAATATGCATCTACCATACATGAAACGAATCCCCTTCTTAAAAATTTAGATGCAATTCTGCTTACCTTAACAAATAAATTATCGATGTTCTCCTCTTTGCTTTGCATATCGAATAGCTCTGACACAGAATAAATACTTCCAATGCTGGTCATTAAATGACAACGTTCGGCGTAGTACTGCACAAGTGTCTATTAGTCCGATTATCCAAATTTTATGTGAAGTATAGTAATAACCAAAGTGCGATTAGTCAAGATGAATAGCTCAGTCCTATAGTCATTTCAAATGTTTCATATTTTTAATCAACTTGAATTTATTATAAATAACTTTATGTGATTTTATGAATCACCTAATAGTATAATTAGCAAAGTAGCGCAATCGTAATATTTATTCTCATCTCAAGCAGGGGATATGCCAAATAATGTTTAGGTAATGTTGAAACTGCTATGTATCAAAATATCAATGAAAAAGCAATGCCAAAATCTGTTCAGGTTGTGTCAAAATTAATTCCTTGGGTAAGTAGAAAATTTTGTTTCTCGTTTTTTAATTTTTAAAAGAAAACCAACGAGCTGAATAATTTTTTTTATTATTTTAATTATTGCAACATTTAAAAAATATTTAAATGTTATAGCCTAGACAGACGGCAGCCTAATTCCGGATTACAGAGTTAATTCGAATTACCTCGGGCATTAACTGCAGCTAATCCGCATAAACTCTATGAGTTAATTCTCAAAATAAAAGAGGATTAGAGCAATTTGCGATGGCAACACTGCTGAAAATTGTCTATTGTGAATTTTTCTCCATCCATTTTACAAAATATTAGGTGTGTTCGCTACAAAAAACTTTCAACAATTGTTAACAGTTTTCAACATGAAAAGTCTTGGCGAACAGATAAATCCAGCTGTCGATTACGAACGGTGAATGTCAATTTACAAGTTTCTGATAGTTTTCAGTACATACACATACACTAAGTACACATACTTCTTGTAGATTTTCTCATATCGAGAGTGACAGCTGACAGCAATTGATAGTGATTAAATTAAATGGCAACTTTTTCAAATCTCATAGTATAATTAACAAAGGCAATCGAAAAATTCGCGCTCATTTTTGTCATTTTTGGCTTTTCGCTAGATTTGGCTTTTCTACAAAGGTTACATAAATTTTATATGTTTATATTGTAACGAGTACATTAAAGCTAGTACATTAAAGTGTTATTGTAAATAGTTGATTATAAACAGAGTTGATTGTAAATAGTGTTTATTAATTAAATTGTTGCTGTATATAGTTGTATAAAATAAGTGTTGCAGTTATTATTAACAGAATCCAGTGATCGAACAAGGTAATTCAAATAGAATTAAACGCTCACAGAATAAAAACTTAACAACATATTATGCGTACTGTTATGTTTTATTACGTATGAGTATTGCTGTAATGTTGTAACAATTATTATTATATTATATCAGGTCAGGTTCTCCAGTAATTGGTCTTTCCACCGGAGGTTAGGTCTTCCTTTTCTGCGTCGTCCTCCAGCGGGTTCCGTAGGACTTTTCTCTCGAAAACTCCAAGCATTCGCTCATCCGAGGGTGAAATTGTCCAGGAGAGGCATGATGAGAGACTTGTAGAGTGTAGTTTTCATTCTTCGAGAGAGGGCTCGACTTCTCAATTGCCTACTCAGTCCAAAGTAACTCCTGTCAGCAGGAGTTATCCTACGCATGATCTCAAGGTTGACGTCATTACAGTTGTTGATGCTGGTTCCAAGTTAGACAATGTCCCTTACTACTTCAAAAGCGTAGTTGTCAACAGTGACGTACTATCCAAGACGCCGGGACTCTTTGTTTTTTGACACTAGATACTTCGTCTTGCCCTCGTTCACCGTAAGACCCATTTGACGCTACTCTCTTTCCAACTCTGAAAATGCTGCACTGAATGATCGCTTGTTGATGCCGATTATGTCGACATCAGCAGCAACGTGAGTTATGCAGTGTCATTTTACAAATTCGAATGAATTTCGCAGGAATACTGAAATCAGACATTGTTACGTAGAGGTAATGCCTTACCAGACTGTCGAAAGCGGATTTATAATCAACAAATAGGTGGTGTGTGTCGATTTGTTTTTCTTGGGTCTTCTTCAGGATTTGGCGCAGTGTGAAAATTTGGTCGATGGTAGATTTACCAGGTCTGAAGCCACACTAATAAGGTCCAATCAGGTTGTGGAGCATGGGCTTCAATCTTTCACACAATACGCTCGATAGGACCTTGTATGCGATACTCAGGAGACTTATTCCACGGTAGTTGGCGCAAATTGTGGGGTCTCCTTTTTTATGTACAGGACAGAACACACTGAGCCTCGAATCATCAGGCATGCTTTCATCCGACCATATTCTGCTTATGAGCTGGTGCATGCAGGCGAGCAGCTCATCACCTCCTCTTTTAAACAACTCGGCAGGCAGGCCATCAGCACCTGCAGCTTTGTTGTTCTTCAGCCTTAAATTGGCCGTTTCAACCTCGTCATAGTCAGGTGGTGGAACACCAACACCATCATCTGTAATCGGGGTTATCGGGCAATCGTCTCCACTGGCGGAATTGTTCGTAGCATCTCCATTCAGTAACGTGGAGAAGTGTTCCCTCCATATGCTCAGTACACTCTGGACATCTGTAACCAGATTCCTATTTCCATCACGACAAGAAGAGGCTTCGGGGTTAAACCGCCACTAAGGCGCTTGATATTTTCGAAGAATTTTCGAGTCTCATTATTGTCGGTACACATCTCTATCTCCTCACACTCGCGTCTTTCTTGTTCTCTTTTCATGCGCATGAAAAGACGTCTCTCTGCACTCCTTCTTTCTGTACTGCTCCTTAACAGGTCGCGTCGCGCCTGCACGTAGGGTGTTCTGTAGGCGGCGTCTTTCTCGGCGGTAGCGTCGGAACACTTCTGATCATACCACTCATTCCTCAGAGGCCGGTAGTAACCGATTACCTCCTCGGCAGCAGTAGTCATGGAGTGGGATATATGTGTCCACCGTGCGCATGTATCATCAAGTGGGGGAGTGTTCTGTATAAGCAGATCCGATAGTCGAGTGGCAAATGCATCTGCAGTCTTTGGTAATCGCACTTTACTAACGTCGATCTTTCTCTGGGACTTCTGTGGGACTTCTATTGTTATTTGCGACCCATAAACGTGTGCGCACCTTAGCTGCAATAAGGTAGTGATCCAGTCGATGTTGGCACCACAGATCGATTTCTTGTTCGTTGATCAGGAGACAGCCATGTCGCTTTGTAGATGTCGAAATGTTGGAATATGGTACCACTAATTACCATGTTTCTTGCTGCGGCGAAGTCGATCAGCCACATTCCGTTATCGGAGGTGTTATGGTGGAGGCTGAATGCCCACCCTGGCATTAAAGTCGCCAAGCACGATTTTGATAACGTGGCGGGGGCACCGCTCGTAAGCTGCTTCGAAGCTCTCCTTGGTCACATTGTCCTTCTCATCTGTCGGAGCGTGGGCACATATAAGCCTGATGTTAAAGAATTTTGCCCTGATGCGGATTGTGGCCAGCCGCTCGTTCACAGGCGTGAAATGTGAGACAGGGTGTCGTAGTTTCTTGCTGACCAAAAATCCACATCCTAATTGGTGCCTTTCAGCATGGTAACTGTAGTATTTGTCGCAGGACGCTCTTTTGGAGCAGCCCTGTTCCATCCATTGCGTTTCCTGGAGAGCGGTGATGTCGGCTCTGTATTTCTCGAGGACCTCAACCAGCCTGATAGAGGCACCCTCCCTATAAAGGAATCGGACATTTCAGGTGCATACCCGTAAATCATGGTCCTTATTTCGTTTGCGGGGTTCATCAACAAAGGTGGTAGTCCATTTCCGAGGCATTTTAATATTATTCACTGGAGGTTTTTTTATATGGCGGGTCCCAAATCCAACGCAAAACCTCTAACCGAGAGGGTTCTCGCCACTCACTTCAGCCTCCTCCCAGCGGGTGCCAGGAGGACGTTGCCCGGTGGTCGCCATCTGGAGGACCCCCATTAATAATGAAGGTGCCATCACATAGTAAACAGAGCAAGCTATATGAATACCTCTCATTAACAAATAAAGATATCATCACATAGCGCTCAGATTAAACTACATGACAGCCAGCGAGTTGACTTGTGATGAGTTCAATAAGGATTGCACTAACCCCACCCGGTTCAGGCAGGTAGACACGTTACCTTGCGAAAACACCACCAGAACACTAAAATGGGTTATTGTATGCTTATAAAAATGCGTGTTCGAGATTATTTTGTACCTCACTATCATAGTTGTGAAACAGTTTCCCAACCTTACACAATGAAAAAAAAAGAACCCAAAAGAAGAAAAACAAACTAAGCAACAACCATTCATGCTTAATATTTAAAACAACAGAAAGTAAATAAAAATAATATTTATGACCTACTATGACCTGCTGAAGAAATTACCTTGAATCGACTTACTAAAAATTGCATTTTCTTCAGAATTTCTTTTGTTCAAGAGCGGGGTTAAATTGTAAATTAGGATATATACATATATTAGGCTAATTCTGTAATTAGGTGAGTTAAGTCAAGTAGATTATTCAGTTAAGATTATAAGATTGTTGTAAGTGCAAAAGAAAAGACTAAGAGTGATAGTAACAGTTAAAGATTTTTCTATCAGAGTAAGTGGCTATTGTAACTATTGTAACAATCAATATTAATAGTGTAACAATCTTTATAAGGAATAAAATAACAGAATAAGTGACTATTGTAACAATCAGAATACAATGTAAAATAATATGTAACAATTGTAACAATCGAAATTAACAGTCTAGCAATCTTTGTAAGAACTAAAGTAACAGAATAAGAGACTATTGTAACAATCAGAATACGGTGCAAAATAATATGTAACTAATGTAACAATCAAGATTAACAGTGTAGCAATCTTTATAATTACTAAAGTAGCAGAATAAGTGATTATTGTAACATTCAGAAATCAGGGTAAAATATAATGTGTAGAATATATATAGTGTAGAATTTCGTATAAAGTTATTGTAATAACAGATTGTGAAAAGTTCAACAGAAAAAGCCAAGTAAAAGGCTCAATAAAGAAAACATGAAAACCGATAGGAATTGAAGTTCATTTGAAGTGGACAAGGAAGAAAAAGTAAGCTATTTTGTTTAGTATTGTGACCTCTGCAAAAGGGATGTAATATTTTTGGCCAGCAGGTAGAATACTGTAAAGTAACTTGACAGACACTTTCATGTGGGACTTAAATAAGCGACATAGCACTTACCAGCAATACGAACTCGTAAAATCGAAAGTACAACACGGCAAAGTACTAGTATTAGGTGAGGAGCTAGTAGCCACGTTATCTGAATTAGGACACCTTTTAAAAACGCAGGGTGAAGCGAGTTTAGTCGTGATTGGATGCAGAAGAAGCACAAATAAGAAACCTCAGATTAAGGATTGTAAGCCAAGAATTGGAAGCTGAAAAACTAAATGCGAAGAACGTAGAACTCCACAGAAGAAATCAGAACGACTATTTAAGGAGTGGAATATTTCGAAAGAATTTATAGAGAAAAGACTCAGAACCTCCGTGGATGCTGAGCAATAAATGCTCCCCAGGCCCAAGTAAGAAATCTTGAGAGGGAACCTCCTCTTCCGCTAAGCAGACCCGCCGCCACAAACATCACACAAAATGCGTACAGACGAGATAGCGTATATGGTCAGCAGATTAGTTCCAGTGCTAACTGGAGCCAATCGCTCACCAAATCCAGTTTGCACTGCAATTATCACAGGAAAGTATAAGTGCATTCACCAGATGATTAGACGAACTGAAAACTGTAGCAACCCACTGTGTCAAGGTGTCATATGGGGAAAAAGGAAACCAAGCACTACTGCAGGAGCTAGAGACCTCCGCGAATAAATCGTTTAAAACAGGCCTTAGTGGGCCAATGCTTAGAATCCATATGCTAAGCAAGAAAGATACGTTAGAGGAACTAGCAGAGGAAGCCACAAATCCTGCGTCGATCCTGCTCGACAGAGGGCAACAGCACAATCAGCTGAATGTAAGTCTCAACTCTCAAATTTAATGGTGTATTAAATTCTTATGAAGCTTACTAGACCCCAACACGTAATATAGTGGCGTTCCACAAGAACAGATATAATATGGTGCCACTCAAAGGACACAAGTATCAAGAGAATAAAGTACATCCCCAAAATAGCTAAAAGATAGTTCCTACCTGTTTCTTCTGCCACAAGAAGCGACACACCAGAGACGAATGTTTTAAAAGGAAAAATACGTCTCTCTGTATTAAAAGTAAACAATATGGGCATAAGTTCAATATATCCTGTACGTCGTTTACTATCAGTTTATCAGATACCAGTTTAGTAAAATCAACAGTAATTAGCAAATACGTTAGCAAGATAGGCAATTCAAGGAAAAATCTGAGTGGTGCATTCGGAGGATTTGTCACCACGTTAGGGCCAATAGCAGTCCAACATGAACAAACTATGGATTTGATTTTAGAATTACACGTAATATCTGAAGAAAGAGGGATGCCTGCAGATAGTATCCTAGGAAGAGAAAATTTTTGAAACCGATCGGTCCTCAATATTATGAAAAAGAAGCTGATTTTCTTCGGTGAGCATGTGATGACACTACCTCTCAAATCATTGAACGAGGCTAATAGAGTAATCTACAACAGTGAGGTTTTAGTACCAGGGAGAACTATGGAGATAACTTCCTTTAAGGTAAACACCATTTGGAAACGGTTATAGTGGAAAAATAAGAAGTTTCTCCAAGAATATTTTTAGGTGAGACATTGGGATGTCTCACAAATAAAAAAGGTTATGTACCAATACTGAATACAAATACGAAATCGTATACTGTGAGTATACGATAACTATATAACCGTTAATATGGTTTAATTTAACCATCTGGAGCATATAGAGTATGATACAGTTTCCAAAAATAAATAGCGTTAGGAAAACGATGACGATGATTCAGATTCAAAACTGAATATTGAAGAAAGAAAATCGATGGAAGACATCATCAAGTCATTTCACGATTTGTTTCATTTGGAAGGCGATAAATTGTCTTACACAACAGGTATAAAGCACACGATACCAGTAAAGACAGACCAGGCACCAATCAGAGGCAGTACAAGTTGCCAGAAAATTGAACGATGGCACCATTAAACAGGTTTTTCCAATTCCACGTATCCATGATATATTGGATCAGTTAGGTCATAGTAGCTATTTTCACTACAGTTGATCTGGTCAGTGGATATCATCAAGTGGTAATAAAAGAATCAGATAGAGAAATACAGCTTTTAGTTCAGGTGTCGGGCATTATGAATTTAATAGAATGCCTTTTGAGTTAACGGAAGCACCTGCTACTTTTCAAAGATTAATGAATCATGAATTTACTGGACTCCAGGAAATAGATTGTTTTGTATATTTGCGGAGAGTGTTTGAACTCTTACGTAAACATAACTTAAAGCTAAACACAGAGAAGTGTCAGTTTCTACGAAATGAGATATTTTACCTAGGCCATAAATGCAGTCCCAGTAAGGTAGAATGTGTTAAAAATATTTCTATTCTACGAAATAAGAAAGACTTTCAGGCATTCCTAGGTTTAGTAAATTATTATCGATAATTTGTTGAAAATATGGTAGGCATGGGGCTACGAATTAATTAATTACTAAGGAAAGACGAAAAATTTGAATGGACCAAAAAATGTCAGAAAGCTTTTGAAGATTTAAAGAAAGCAATTTGCTCTCCACCAATTTAATTATCCCGATTTTTCCAAACCTTTTGTGCTAACAACAGATGCCATCAACGAAGCCTTGGATACAGTTCTATCACAAGGTGAAATTGGAAAAGATCGACCAATAGCCTTTGCGAGCAGGGCACTTAGTGATACTGAGAAAAGATATTCCACCATTGAAAAGGAATTCTTGGCTATCGTGTGGGTCGTAAAGAGTTATCGAGCTTATCTACTGGGTAGACCATTCAAAGTGTACACTGACCATCAGCGCTTACGAGGAATTACCAATCTGAAAGACCAGACATCTCGCTTGGTACGTTTCAGACATAAACTATTTGAATTTGATTTTGTAATAATTTATAAACCAGGCAAAAGGAACTTGAACACGGATGCGCTCAGCAAAGTTCCACAACCGAATCAGGAGTCAACAATGGTTGTGACGCGTTCTATGGCAAGGAATAAAGTCGCCGAAACCGAAAGCCTGATGAAAGCTTTGGTGACGAGTTAGAACTAGATGAAAACGCTGAAAACCAAGAGAACAAGAATTCGAACTTCTCACTAGTAAAAAATTTATTGACGATACTTCGCAACTTCCATGATCACCTTTAGAAGGGCATCAGGATGCTCTGAAAACTTATTTCAGGATTAGAAGGCAGTATAGGTGGAAAGGTATGCGAAGACACATTAAAGAATATGTTAAAAGTTGTAGAAAATGATATTAACTGATACAGTATCTAAGTCATTTAAAACGATATATATGGAGATGGCGGAATTCTTCTAGAGACGACATCTGGAAACAAGTACATATTTACATTTCAAGATGATTTTTCCAAATTTTTTATTTGTTTAGCTATACCAGATGCGAAAGCTAGCAGAGTAGCAAAAGCGTGTTACAACGAACTGATTGCACGATATAACATACCAAAATACGGTACCTTGCGAAAACACCACCAGACTACCTGAAAATGTATGCAGAAATAAAACAGTTATATGTATAAGAATAAGTCAACGTTTTTTTTTTTGTAAATGTTTATTATATTTTGATACAAAAATCAGTTCTGGCGTTGGACATCGGAAAAGTTTCGGATAAAGAATGGTGATCATGGGATATTGTATCCATCCAGGATGCAAAGCAGCTTTGTAACGGTTACCAGATACTCGGTGAGTAACCGTCCAATCATCTTGTGCAAAAGCCTACAGCAGACCTCAATATCTGTGCTATAGTCCCAGCAAAGGTCGGTGATCCGCAACAACAGGTAATAGATAATCTGAGGCACCGTAAGTCCCCGCAAATCCTCTGATGTTATTTCACAGGTCGTACCTAGTTCCTCAAAAAGTGCATCGTGCACTGTCGTGTTGGGCTATTCCTCGCCGTTTTGTTCATGCTTCTTGAGCATGGACAAAGCAACGTGGAAGTATGACTTTTTCTCAATCAGGATTTCAAAACGAGACATAGTGGGTATTATGTTCAGATTAGTACTGAAGAATAAAAATCAATGTACCGACCATTTATAAGTACTAAATATGGAAATAAGCAATTGTTTACTATAAACAAAAATTTAATAAAAATTTAATTGAAACACCTGGTCTCAATGAAAGAAGAAAGAAGACGAATTTATAACACCAACAGCAGTGTTCATCAAAAAAGCTAAAACGCTTTGTAAAAGACTTAAAGACCAAGCATAGGAAAATCTTGCATGAGGACACTAAGGTAAATATAATCCATAATTTCCAACTTACAGGACACCGAGAATCATTTAAAAGGACTACTCAAAGCAAAAAGAAGTAACAGAGCAGTAGACTGCTTTCGGCACAATGAATCATTGAGATGCGGAAAACAGATACAACCACCTAAAGTATGTGGACGAAAGAAACAGCGAAACTTACGATCTGATGAAGCAATAGGTCACAACTGTGACCTATTGCTTCATGTTCCATATGAGGTGGAACATTTACAAACAATGATAGACATGACAATCATGGGATCATTGTCTGAATTAGATCTCGAAGTTAGAATGTTGAAAATGCATTCTGTAATAAACACAAACCTTTCGGAGATACAAGATCTCTTTTTTCTAAAGAGATGTCCATAATAAACGATTTATTTCTTGGCATTTTACACCCGTCAAGAATCACCGATAAAAAATGAATGAAATAATGAGTAAGATGGCGTTGGAATAAAAAAGCTTTTTGGTTCCGTACAACATTTGATCACTACCATAAAAGTTAGAGCATTTGTAATGTCGAATGTAATAGGCATAACGGTGAAAATACCAATGCCAGATTACGAGAAATACATTGTCAATAAACAATAAGTTGATGTAGCATCAAAAATACGGAAATGCTTTGTTTTGTTCCCGTACAAAGTTAAATGGATCTTGGCCGACCACGTGGTTTAGTGATTCCGGGACGTAGACCCGACCATTCTTGTGAAGTGGGATGTCGTGGCGATGTTCGAATATGACTGCATAGCGGAATCAATGGATAAAACTAAATACGCTGGTTTAAGGCAGAAAAACAGAGAAAAATGTATGAGAATGAATAGCCACAACAATTTCCTCTGCAAAGGCCCGCACAAATGATGACATATGTAAACCTAAGTTGTGAGGTACGCTTAATGCAACTACAACCATCAATGGGGATAGGGTGTGACCACGTAGAAGCAGGAGTTGGTACACTAGTGGAAACGGAAGCAGTGAATAGATGTCTCTTGAAGTTCAATGACTCGGTGTTATTTGATGCAAATTGCGAAAACGACACCGAACCATTTACTGTTCAAGGTTTGGGTTTTCTAACATTAAAAAATGAATTCCAAATCTCTAATGGAGAGTTATACTGCCATTCGAGTAGAGGCCATCACAAAACTTTACGTTATTCGTTCCTCTAATGGTAACAGTCGGTTTTTGTCACTCTGTTGAAGGTTATGTGATTTGTCATTGTGGTTGTTATGAGCTTGTAAGACGTTGACTCAGCTGTCTGCGTAGCCGTGTCCTGACTCATTGTCTGGGTAGCGACATCACGGGAGTTTGTGTCGAACGTGATTCTCACAGTCACGTTACTCGACTAGTTTCCCGGGTTGCATCTTGGACATTTTGGAATGATCACGTCGCTCATTCCACATTTAAATCAAAATATAAATCGAGTCGAAGCATCCATATAAACGTACACTGTCTCCTTGCAGTTCCAACACACTGCAATACGATTCTGTGGGCATGAAGCAAGAGAGGCTATGTCTCCACACTCAGTCTCACTACCCATATATATCACGTAGATCTCGTTCACATTCTGGTTTCGCGAGGAGGCCACAAACCTATTCGTTGGTGGTTGGTACACCGGACGCATATCTCTCCTAGAGAAATGGTATTTGGATTCATTACACTCTTCTCTGAGCTGGTCTACAGTGTAACATGACATACGATACATGATACGCCACAGTTCATCTCGAAGATTGCGTTTGATAATTCTCACCATCTTATACACCGAAATGGGAGTAGTCAATTGTATTGTCGAATCAAGGCCCGCCGCAGTGTGGGCCAATCCAGAATCTCACGCGTATAGCCAATAACACTCTCTAGCTTCGCTTGTTAGTAAGAGGTGGAAAGCATCTAAGCATCTAGTGCCACTCACATCCATATTTCGTTTGAAGGTACTAAATTCGAAAGACTAAATCATCTACGGATTACTTGTCATTATTTCCGACAAACGAAATACTCCATTTATACAACTTCACGGGTACAGTTCTATGTGCATCACTCAAACTGCCTAGTCGCTCTTGACACTCCGATGTTCGATTAGGGTCTGATCGTTCTTCGTTTTGCTGGCCGTTAGAATTGAAACCTTTCTTAGAAGAACGTACATCTCTGTGGACTGGCATAACGGTGTCATTCCTTCCGCCAACTGCCCCTTCACAAGTTAGTAACAAGGGCAACGTCTGACTCATCTGCAACTGCTTATTTATTTGTGAAAATCCTCTCTCTAGACTTGTAGACGTTGAGTATTTTGTGCCTGCAACGTTAGGGCTTTAACAAGATCCGAAAGCCTGTTCGACTCTATGTCTGGTGCTATGTCCTGTCGAATTTGTCGAGTTGCAACATTAGCTGGCGGATACATTACTTCGTGGGTTAGAGGATATGACCCTAGGCGAGGTACTTTTGGGACTGAATCGGTACCATCTCAAAAAGATGCATTTTGGTAATCTTGACCACGTTTCGGCGGGGAGTGTCCTACTGACATGATGAAAATATCTTATAAATCCGAAAGTATCTCTTCCAGATGTTCCGACCTAAGTCCGGTTCCGTGCTGCGTCTGCGCAGTCGACTGTTTACGTTTTCCGGCACCACACATTGGCCACCGTGTAGATACACGACTTTATTAACGTACTAACCAACAATAAAAACCACTACTGAATCAAAAAATTTGTTTAATGATATACAGTTTTAACCAACTTAAGACTGCGAAAGAATACTCCACCAATAAATATATCGACCCCCAAAACAAACAAACAACTCAAAGCCAAAAGAAGAAATAAATTACTTATTTAGATTCGTTCTATAATTTTAATTCATGTATCTGATATGTTGAGCGCAGACAGAATGTTAAGCAGTTAGGCGGCAATGCTTAATTTACCGATGAACCGCAAAAATTATTCAATAAAATAATAAATATAAATAAAAAAATCATACAGGAATATATGAGCCCCACCAAAAAAAATTGTAATTATTGTATTGTTATTAAATTTAAAAAAATTGTAAACAAATCGTAAGAACAAATCAAAACACTACCATTGCTTCTGAATTTATGTTGAATTCATTTGTTTTGAATTTTGGGGACTTCTTTTTCGCATTACTACAGTAATATAACGATCAATTCCAGTTTGAACAGCAACAGGTTCTTTAATAGTCATCGCACTAGTGGCCTTTACTACTTTATATGCGTTATTTGTTTGGTTTGGCATTGTAGCATTGTTGGTGTTACAGCAGGAGAAGCGCATTGTACACTCCACGGTATACAGGGAGATAGAATATCAAGAGAGAACATATTATTTTGCTTACCTGCATTTGATGGGATTGAACTTGAGTTTGTTGTTACCAAATTTGATGTAGTGCTAGAGTGAGGAATATGTGCTGGCAAGAGATTTACACTGTTAATTTCACTTGTATAGTGTGTATCAAACGATTTTTTTGATAATGCACTTACTGGCGGGGTTTGCGCGGGTGATTGCAAAGATTGCAAATTATGATTTACACACACATTAACAGGCGATTGCCTTTGCCGGAGAGGAGAGCGCCGAACACTCATATTACAAACAAAATCTGTTTGCGAACTATGTTTTTTTTATCTTTGATTTTATATTTCTTTTTTACTTATCTTTATGCACAATAAATTCAACTATAACACGGAAGTAACTGGTTGTTTTTATTTAGCGTCTTTTCGCATTTTAATATATATTTCAAACTAAAATCAATTATTTATCTAACTCTTTCGAAGGAGAGATCCAAAACACGTCCACTCTTTTTGGTGATTAACACAATTAACAATTACAACAAAAAACTTCGAGTAAAAAAAAAAATAATCAAACAAAACCACAACTAAAACTATTGGGCGCCATTATTGTTATGTATATTTACAAAAAAAAAACTCTTCGAAATAGAAATATGATCAACTTTATCCCTATCGAATACACGCGATAGGGATCGAGCCATTTAACAAAGAGAACAAACACTACCGCAGCAGACAGCCATGGACACAAACATACACCTCCACATAGCTACAGCTGACATCACTTAACTTCATTTATTTATTGTTATTGTATTTTTCTTTTATTGGACGCCATTATTGTCTTCATTCTTAATCGTCTCACCATGGCCATGCGCCGGCTAGCGAAGGCAGAATGGCTATGGTTCTCAACCGGTATAACCACGAACAGAGAATAAATATCGTCTCCCCGTATGGAAGACGGACGAAAATGTATCACCATCCTCGCATGAAATAAGTAATCTGATCTGATAAGTTTTATCATGGTTCCTCTTCAATTCCATGAACCAGAAATTTCATCTGTTGATCACTCTAAAGCTAAGATGCGTGCGACAATCTGCACCGAAATAATGTTGACTATGGACGATCGAAATAAACCCTGATGTGCCGATAATGTGAACACTCCTTTAGGCGGCTGTTAAGTTGAGGGTCTCAGTGACAATCATGTCTCACGTTGTTTTTGTTTTCAATGTAAAATGAAATATGGAGAACGATAGCAAAAGCGTAAGAACTGACCGAAGAGATCACAGGAGATTTAGCTATCGACACCAAATCACGAGATCACGACAAGGGTTACGTTGTGCCTGTTTTGGCAATTTGTGCTTTTTAGAAGCAACATTTTATACATTTACAGAAAAAAGTATCGAAAATGCATGGTAGCAACACTTAATGCGCGTTACTTATTTATTTTAATTGTAGCATTTTATTTTATTGTCTATTCTACGTTCAATGTAAGTTGTTTTTTATAAAGACGTTTTAGTCTTTAGGTTTTAAATCAAAAACAACTTACATTTAATTTACACTTTTTTATACAAACATTTTAGAATTTACTTTTTCTATTTTATATATATTTATGACGAGATTTATATGAGTTGTTAAAACAATTAAAAAAAGTAGATTTGACTCGGTGTGATTAGATGAAATTAAACCGTATTGAAAATATAATTATGTTATTGATTATTGATTATTTTAAACAAATCAAATATGTTTAGGCTTGTTTATCTAGTAAACGAAGATCATTCGAAATAAAAGCAACTAGATAGATTTATTTAATCTACCGAAACACCAGGGCTTTACCGCACATGATCTGGTCGTGGTTCAATCCCCTGCATAACAAAGTTAATATCGAAAAGATTTTCTTTCGAACGGTACACACCTGTCGGTAAGCAATTGACAATTTTTCCTGCAGTAACAATTTTCCATGAAAAAGCTTCTGAAAGAACTCTGCGACAAAGCTTAGAAAAAGTGATGTCACAAGGGTTCTGCCGTTCGGAACCGGCTCGAATAAGTAGGTCCCTTCTAATACTATCCAAAATTTAACACGCACAACGGAAGAGAAGCTCGGCTAAAGAGCCTATAAGTGCCACATATTTTATTTAACTAAGCCAACGGTACCCACCGTTCTAAAGAAAAATCGTTTACATTTTAAATTTGTTATGATTTAGCCGGGGATTGAATACACGACCTACAGCGGAAGCACACCTTCTCCTATTTAATGCAACCTATTTCAAGGCCTTACCAGAAGAGTCTATAGGTAATAGAATAACGGCGGTGTGCAGGAAATGTCTAGCGGATGTCATAAATAAATTTAAAGGATATCAGAATTGTACTTGAAATTTTCTAAGCCACTTCAAACGGAAACATGTTTAAAAATTTTTAAGTGATTAAAAAAAAAAACGAACCGAAGCACTGAGCACTGTTAGACCCAAACTAGTGTAAAAAATAAATCAAATGAGTATAAAATTATACAAGAACAATTTGATATACATATTTTGAAATATTTTATACACTCGATGATCCCATTATGTGCAGTGGAAGATCCATATTTTTCAAAAATATTTATGGACTTGGACATATCTTATATGGGTTTATTTCTGATGAGCCGACGTACCCTGGGGTGTCGTATAGAAAAGCACCACGATGTTCAAGTGATGAAAATAAAATCAGAACTTTTGGTCCTGCAGAAAGATAAGCTTGATCGGAGTGAAAACGCACTGGATCACCAATGATCTACGCAGAGTTTCAGTGGTATTAGCATGCAAAAGAGTCGAAGGCGTACACAGTTACGATCGAGTGTTAGAAATCATACAAGATATTAACACAGATTTTGACCTCGATGCGGATAAAACCGTACTTTAACTTTTGCAACCCTTTCATCATGCCATATAACAGTTTGATACTGTCCAATGTCTCCCTTAAATGTATTCCAGAAGATACTTCCTGTTTTTCTACTGCAACTGTTTCATATTTTGTATTTACTTTATTGGGGACTGCCTTTATAGTGCTCCAAGGTTGGTTGGTTTGTTGAAGCGCCATTTTGTTGCCACATCCTCGTTTCCAACTGTTTATTCGGTTGTTAATAGCTCAGTTATATCCAGTCCGCGCTGTTTAGAAACCTTTGTAGGTCGTTCGCAGAGGAAATGGGAAACAGTTTCCTTTTCTTCTGCTCGATTGCTGCTGTGACAGTGAACGTTATGATGAATTCCCATTCTATCTGCTCTCCGATGAGCCAGAAGCCAGTGATGACTGCCGTCAGTCTGAAGACATCCCTACGATTCCCTTGCGATGTTGTTTGTTTAAGATTGTGTCCATAACTCTTTTAAACACACTCAATGGTGTGAGTGTCGGTTCTGCAAGAGTTTCTCGCTCCGACCGCTGCTACACATGCTGAAATTTGTATTCTGCGAAGTTTGTTGACGGTATATGCTTTGTCCAAGGCTTTCCACCAAACAACTGAGCCGTATGATAAGATTGTACGTACAACTGCAAAACTAACTGAAGTTAGTTTTGGTTGGAGACCCCATTTTCTCCCAATTGTTCGTCTGCAGTCATATAAGGCAATAAGAGCCTTCTTTACCCGTTGTTCTGTGTTTAGTCTTCAGTTAAGCTTGGAGTCCAAAATTACCCCCAAGTACTTAGCACAGGACGAAAGAGTGAGTGGTTATTGATGTAGTTGTGGTAGGTCAAAATTGGTTATTTTGATTCTGAAGAGCATAAGCTCTGTTTTATTCGGGTTCAACCCTAGACCACATTCGGTGGTCTAGGGCCCTTTGCATAATCCCGCTGATTGTACTAGGGCACAGTCCTGACACCAGCAATACCACATCATCAGTGAACGCCACTGCTTTGACACCCTCTCTATTGAGTTTAATAAGGATGTTGTTTATTACTCATAGCCAAAGAAGGGGAAATCACTCCCCCTTGTGTATTTCCTCTGTTGACTAGCTTTGTTGTATTTGTATTTCCCATGTTAGTATTTATAACCTTTGTATTTAAAATGACCCAGCTTGTCGAACGCACCCTCTATATACAGAAAGGTATCCATGGTATATTGTTTATTGGTTAAAGATCTCTCAATTGTCTGTACCAACTCATACAGAGCCGTTTCTGTTGAACTTCCTTTGAGGTTTGCATGTTGATTAGTGGATATATATATATATATATATATATATATATATATATATATATATATATATATATATATATATATATATATATATATATATATATATACATATATATATTTTTTTTATTTATATATATATATATAGTCCAATGTTACCATCTTGACCTGGAGATTTCAGAGGTGAGAAACTTTTGATTACCCATGCTCTGATCCGAGAAGGAGGTTTCACTAGAAACCCTCAAATTTTCAACCCTAAACACATCGTTATCGGATATTAAAGTGACATCAAGCACCTCCGCCCAACCATTATATTGCTCCGATCATGGAAAGGTGAAGGTGGGAGTGTTACCTCTATTACATACGGGTAATAATGGTGCAGGGTTTTCATGCGCCATGTACACTGAAGCGACCTGTAGTCTGACACCGTCAAAAGCTTCCAGCTCGGCAACCACCACATCCTGTGAAGTATATGATTCGATAAGAACGGAAGATCTTTAGTTTTGCATGCCTAATACCAAACCAAAGTTTATTATCCGACTTTCCAGCGGTTCCAGACTCTCTTCTGTGATGAAAAGGAGGAACGGCACACTATTCTTTTGCGGAGCCTCTGCCTTAATGTCTGACCAGTCTGTCATTGGAATAGTGCGGTTATGCGCCTGTAGGTATGTTACCAAGTGGCTACTGTGTAACTACATATTCGGGATCCAGATATGCGCTCTCGGCCTGTGAGTTATTTCGCCGGAAAGAATTATCTTTAGCCTCAAGTCTTCCCAGACATTTTGGATTGTAATCACCGAACCGGTTAGGATTATCAGGGAGTTTTCATCACCGCATCACCTCTGCTGAGTCGAAACGTGGTCGACAACAATTCA
Source organism: Megamerina dolium (assembly GCA_963854835.1). NCBI lineage: Eukaryota > Metazoa > Arthropoda > Insecta > Diptera > Megamerinidae > Megamerina > Megamerina dolium. Next base: position 56,971,890 of record OY978525.1, on the reverse strand, counting down.
TGACAGCTGTGCCTCAATTTCGCCCCACTTGTCCAGAACTTTTCTGCGTTCAGAGATCTCGTCTACCAACGCAATGTGCAGGTGATCACGCGCTACCTCGTTGTAGTTTTGCGGCTTGGGTGCGTTTTTTTGTGGGCGGACTGGAACACTGGGCCATCGACCATTCTGCTCTTCTTCGGCGCCTCACCGGAAACGTCTTGAGACCGGTTTCGTTTGATCGCCTCAGTTCCTTTTGGTTCCGTGTCCAGGTACTCCTCGTAGTCGTAGTCAGTTTCATCCTTGGGATAAATAGTACCACCAGCCTCATTTTTATTTATCCTACCGAGGATTTGCAGAGCCCTCAGATACTGTTTGTAAGTGGGTAGTCCTGGTTTATTTGGTGGTTTGATTGGTTTATGCTTTGGCCCCTTGGCCTCAGCGGATATTGTTCGTTGACTAGTTTTTTGTTTGTTTTCCTACTAGCGTGGTGTGGCCCACAGCATCACCAATAGCCGTACCCAACCCCTTCTGTCCGTCTTTCACGGTATCCGTTTTTTGTTGTATTACACATTTCATCTGGTACGTACGGTCGCCTGCCATACCAGTTCCCAGAAGATGCGAAGTTGCATACAGTGACAAGTCAGCATGTGCGGCGACCAAAGAGGATTACGGGGAAGTAACCGGTCAATCATGGCAGCGCTCCATACCATGACAAGGCCACCGTTACCAGCTGAGGCAGCCTGGTAACAGGAGGGCTCCATACGAAGACAGCCTAACTTGTGCCCTGGCTGCCAAACTCACCCAATGGGTACGGATCACATAACTCCCTGGGTTATAGGATATTTTTTTTTGGTTTTGTTTGTTGTCAGTCGCCACGAATTCAGCCGTTACTAGCCGTCACCCCGTGGAGGTGCTAGGTCAGATTTCCATCAGAAACTCAATTACGGCGTGTACTCTCTTCAGATATTAAATGCAATTTTAAAATCAAACCTTTCATATTGAGCTACTATTGACCCTAACTTGGTGACAAATCCTCTGAGTGCACCACTAAGATTTTTCTTTGCATTACCTTCCTTGCTAACATATTTCTTAATTACCAATGGTTTATTTAAGCTGGTATCTGCCTTAGAGTCTACAAGTCAAATCAGTTTTCCATTTTTTGCTTATTTTTACGAAAGCTCAATGCACACATCATCTACATCAGAGATTCCAAAACCGTAGCTACACTTACTATTACTGGATGGGAAAGATGGATTAACAATTCCTGTGGCCGTCTGATTATCAACTTCCCCTCCATAATTTTCATGAGTTTATAACAGTCGAAAACCTTGTGTCCTGTCTTCTTCTGATCTTCTGCTGTTAGGCCCTTTATTTTCTTGGCTTCCCTTACTATGCCCTGTTGTCGGAGTATTATTTCCCAGTATTTGTCAATTGACGTACAAGATAGATCTAACTCATGCCCATATTTTTTACACTTAATACAATAGAGCATATTTTGTTTTCTTAAAATAGTCGTTTCTGGTGTGCCCCCTTTTGCCGCAGAAGGAAAAGGTAGGAATTTTCCTTTGGTTATTTTGGTGATTCACATTATTATTTTGGTTCTTGTTTGCTTTGAGTAGCACCATATCATTTCTGTCTTGGTAGAATGCCACTATGTTACTAGCCTCAGTCTGTTGAGCGTCATAAGAATATAACGGTGTATTAAGACTTACATTGGCTCCCATGCTGGGCTGATTGTATCGTTGTTCCCTTTGTAACAAAATGCTCATATTTCCAGCCTCCTCTGCTAGTTCTTCTAACGTACCTTTCTTGCTAAGCATATGGTTTTTAAGCCATGGGTTCCGAAGAACAAATATGAAGAATGTCCTCGCGTACACCTCTAGCTCCTGAAGCAATGCTTGGTCTCCCATTTCCCCGTATGCACTCTTATTACACTGCGTCACTGATGATTTTAGGTTGCCTAACCTCCTTGCAAAAGCACGTACATATATCTTCCTGGGGTAATTGTCGTGCGAATTGTATTTGATGTGTGAGTGGCTCCAGGTGGACTGTCTTTAAATATGTATTTCGCAAAAGTCTATACAATTCCTCTATATTAGCGAATTTTTTAAAAGCATCATGTTATAAGCATCACCATATAGTCTCTGTTTTACACAGGCTACGAAGTCATCCAATTCATCGGGTTTTATGGTCTTTTGTGTTAATTCGCACCCACAAATGAACTGATGCACTTGGTTCTCAAGTCTTTAGACTCCGTACAGGTGAGTAATGGGACTAGTCTAGTGACCGTCTGTGCTATTTCGTCAATACGCATATTTAGCTTTGATTCTGACTGTATTTCTGGTTGAGGCTCTGCTTGTGTTCTCCTTATAGTTGTACGACGACGAAGATGTGCCTCTTGTGATAGGCAGCGTTCTCTTCAAGAGTCCTCACATTTGCTTGGAGCGCACTAAACTGCTCAGGGTCAACTGAGGTTCTGAGCCGATTTCATATAAATTCCTCTGAAATACACCTTTCCTTTAGAAATTTTTCCAATTCTTTATTTCTTTTGAGAGTTTTAGGAATCCCTACTTCTAGATGTCACACGTCGGACCTCTGTATTTCAATACGTTCAGACTGGTTCAGCCTGGGTTTCCAGAAGGTCTTTTAATAGGACTAACGTAGAGTATAGTTCATCGATTGGTGTCAGTACCCTTCCGTGATTTACTTTTGATTTTATGAGCTGAAATTGCTCGTATGTGCTGTGTTGCTTTATTAAGCTCCACACGAAGTCGATTGACTCGATTATTGCTACGTCTAGATCTCTTGCTAATGATTCATAGTATTTATTGTCCATTTTATCCCAAAAAAGAAATACAAACTAGTATTAGATCCTATACTGCATTAAATATTGAACTTAAAACACTTTTTATATACAAGATATTTCGCAGTATCTTACCGGCTACGCTAAAATGTTGTGTACTATTTTTCCACAACACCACGTTAACCAACTACTAGCCCCTAGCCTTTAAACGACGCCTTTTTCATATCAGAGTCACCCCCCTTGATCTACATACTTCGCTATGCCAAACAGACCCACCAATACATGAACCGGGAGGACGTTGGTTTTGTTTGCAAATAATAAATTTACCACAACAGCACTTTAACCATGAGATAGTGACGACCTAATTCCCTGAGTGTTGAGCGTCCTTCCGGATTTTCAACACTGGTTACTAATAAGTAGAGATATTAGAATATACGCACCCTCTTTTTTGTTCTTTATTACACCTTTCAACTTAAACACTAATACTGGAGGTCCTCGTAAGGAGTATTTACACTTCACTCACCTTAAACAAGAGAACGTGAAATACTAGAGAAGTCCTAATTTGGCTTTTGAGCTTATTTCTGATTACAACTATCAGGGTCACTTAACAGAGTTGTAGAATACAGAGATTTTGAAGAGAGCAATGCCATGACCAGGAGAAAAATTCTGTAAATTAACATAGCAAATTAACATATATTGAAATAAGATCTCATAATAGTAAATATTTTTATGAATGAATTTTATATATAGAATTTTTTATGAAGAATATTTACTATTGTCCAATATATATGTATGTACACGCGTATGGAGTACTTATAGGTACACTCCATTCACGCTATTCATATATTTATAAATATATGTACTTAATATATAACATATGAGGTGTTTCACAATATTATTTACCATTTTTATAATATTAAATTTGATAAAATTTTAGTAATTTTGACAAAGAAGGAAGGCATAAAGGCATCGTTTTATCGAAGTACCCGATGCCATGTATCAGGCAATCAGAAATATCAGCAAGTAATAGCACATATTGATATTCAATGTAAAGGAACAGAAAAGTAGAATGTAAATAAAACACCTTATAGTAAATTTATTCCTTTTCTGCTATCTCTGCTTTTGCTCTGCCGTCACATAAAGGAATACACAGCCAATAAAGGAATACACGCATGCCAATTGTTGTTGCGTGACTGAACGATCAAATTTACATATCTGTTTTCGACAACAAAAATAAACATGCGTGACTGGCTATTCTTCGTGTGACGACAGAGCAAATGCAGAGAAAGCAAAGAAAGTAATGAAATTACTACAAGGAGCAACAATAACGTATTTACATTGCACTTTTCTGTTCTTTTACATTGAATATCAAGAAGTTATATTACTTGCTGATATTTCTGATTGCCTGATACCAGGCATCGGGTGCTTCGATAGAACGATGTCTTTATGCATTCCTGCTTTGTCAAAATTACTGAAATTTTATCAAATTTAATATTATAAAAACTGTAAATAATATTGTGAAACACCTCATATGTTATATAGTACTTGCATATTTATAAATATATGCATTGCGTGTATGGGGTATTCCAATAAGTACTCCATACGCATGTACATACATATATATTGAACAATAGTAAAAATTCTTTATAAAAAATTCTATATATAAAATTCATTCATAAAAATATTTACTATTATGAGATCTTATTTCAATATATGTTAATTTGCTATGTTAATTTACAGAATTTTTCTCCTGGTCATGGCATTGCTCTCTTCAAAATCTCTGTATTCTACAACTCTGTTAAGTGACCCTGATAGTTGTAATCAGAAATAATCTCAAAAACCAAATTAGGACTTCTCTAGTATTTCACGTTCTCTGCTTAAACTCACAACTCACAATAAAGCTTTCAGAAAGCTGGCAGCTTTATATATATATTTTTTTTAACTATCAAGTAAGTAGGTATGCGGGTAGATATCGCATACCAACTTGCAATCCACAATCGATTCACAGCACATGTGTATGCATATACCTATTGTGTGGGAAAAGTAATTTTTGATGTGTCATACCACGTGACTTTTGTTATCATGGTACGTCTAAACATTGTTGGTATGCTTACGGTAGTGCAGAACTACGAATTGTGTTGGAAAGTGCTTTATCAGCTTTTTCACACTGAACTGCAATTCAGTTGACTAAATGTTCTGGCATTCCACAATTATAAGAAATAAGTTGTGTATTTCATAACTATGAGCAATGTTGGTATGTGTATGTATAAATATGTATTTCACATGTTGGGGAAATATGTCGCGAAGCAAAGTATGCATATTTGCATATTTTATATTTTGGCTCACAACACTTAGGCAAGTTTTAATTACCATTTCTGCATTTAACAATTAATTAATTAATTGTTATTTTCTGCGATTAACAAATAATCAATTATACATCTTGTATCAATTTAATTAAAAAATTAAAAAATGTCTACTGTATAGGCCTAGGTTGTGGATAGGCATCATAATGAAATGTGTGAAAAAGCAATTGTTGCAATTGCTGTGCTGCTGGTGGTTGATGATGTGTCAGTGTGCGTACTATTGAATTTTTTCTTTCGTAAACAATAAAAACAAGAGATTCATCATTTCACGTTATAAAATATTCTTGTATATGATATAAATAATTTGTGACTAAAGAAGAAAAACAAAAAGAAGAAGGAGAGACCTTCGAGCGAGTTAAGGACTTGACTTGGCGTTATCGTAAAAAAATATATATATCGCTTGTAGTCCTGTTTTGAGTACTATTATGATTTATTTAATGAGATACTTTTTATACATGTTCTTGGTTCAAGAAATATAAGTCCCTTCCCTATGTTGAGAAAAAACATCCTCGTTTTTTAATTTTGCCATTTCTAAAGCATGTTGTTTTATTTTTTAGCTTCTAATTTCAATTTACACTAACATAAAATTTTACTGAATATGTATACAAGTCTAATTATGCTTAAAATAATAGTAGTTGTTACAAATGTTGTTTACAAAATGGGAATTGGAAATTTATTTAGTGATTTTATATTATAAAATTTGTACTCCGAGCCTGAACTTAAAATAGTGTTTTAATTTCATTCTCGATATGCGAGTGAATATAATTTTTTATTTCGTTCTCATGGTTGAAATAAGTTTTGTTATGCAGTACTCATTATATTGTACTAAATTTATTCCTGAAATTTCCTTATTTTTCACGGTGTGTTTTTCATCTAATATAATAATACTATGATCAACAAAATTTATTTTTCCGTTGTTTTCCTGAATTACGTTGCAATTTGCTTTCTGATTTAAGAGTAAGGATATAGTATTTACAATCGTCTCTTAGATTTTGTTTACATTTTTGTGATATTAAAAACAAATGAGTGGAAAAAGAAATTTATAATGTTATGGATAATGTAAGTATTTGTGAATATGGATGGACCATAAAAAAGATTTTTCAACAAATTTTTTAATTTCTACATACAGCAACAAGAGTATTGTGCAAAGAAGAGACAAATTGGTTAGGCAAATGAGTTGGAAGTAAAACCTGAATTTCTATTGGTGCTATTAGTTGATAATGCCACAACCAGTTCGGCTGGTACAGATGCAATGGAAGTGATTTTAAAATGGAATGATTTTGAGTCATCAAGTGAATCGGAAAGTGATTCCGACGATGAAATTATTAACTATGCATTGAAGGGGCACAATATCGACGAACAAAATTGCAACACGCTTATATGTTATGACACAGAAAGTCGGAATTGCATGAAAAATTATTATGAGCAGACCATGCCAACATACGCGGAACTGGAGTTTCGTTGACACTTCCGAATTTCGAGAAGTTTATACCAGCGGTTAAGCGATATTTTCCCAGAAAGTACGATATACAGCAGCCTATGTGACGATAAGCGGCTTCCGACAGAGTTATATGTGGCAGTATTTTTATGGTTCTCTGGGCATGAAGCTAGTAGCTATTGGGATCTAGCGGATAGATTTGATCTATCCCTTGGAACCGTGTGCAACATTATCCATAGAGTGACCCTGATATAAGTTCATTAATCCCGCAATTTATTAAATGACCAAGAAATTAGAGTCTAGCATATATTTTGTTGAGAAATGCGGATTTCGGAAATCAATAGGTAATGTAGGTAAAGAATAATTATCGAAATTGAATTTAAATAAGTAAATAATCAGGTTGTGTCGATGGCACTCATATTTTTATAACCCACCTAAAACCGTAATAGCCTAGACAGACGGCAGCCTAATTCTGAATTATCAAGTTAATTCGAATTAACTCGGGCATTAACTGCATCTAATCCGCATAAACTCTATGAGTTAATTCTCACAATAAAAGAGGATTAGGTCAATTTGCTATGGCAACACTGCTGAAAATTGTTTATTGTGAATTTTTCTCGATCCATTTTACAAAATATTAGGTGTGTTTGCTAACAAAAAACTTTCAACAATTGTTAATAGTTTTCAACATGAAAAGCGTTGGCGAACAAATAAATCCAGCTGTCAATTACGAACGGTGAATATCAATTTACAAGTTTCTGATAGTTTTCAGTTCACGTACTTCTTGTAGATTTTCTCATATCGAGAGTGACAGCTGACAGAAACTGATAGTGATAGTAACGTAAGTGAGCAGACCTAATAAAATAGCATTCAGCCGTTTAGTTAATCCGCAATACTGTCGTCTGTCAGGTTATTATTTTATTCGGATTAAGTTCGCCGGTAATCCGGAATTAGGCTGCCGTCTGTCTAGGCTATAAGAGATGACTACATTATTAGGAAGGGTAGTACAAGTTTATGTCTGCAAGGTATATGCAACGAGAAGGAGAAATTTATAAGCATTTTTGTTGGATATCCTGGATCATCGCACGATAGTTAGGCTTTTCAAAATTCTCCTATCTACAGAAAGCTCCCATCGATTTGTGAAGATAAAAATTCTGTATATTTTTGTAACAAATTTGTAATGTATGGATTACAATTTCAGATTGTAGTTCTCTCGTTGTCACTCCTTACCGCGATAATGGGAATTTATCAAGTACACACAAATTATTTTATATGAAACTGAGGCCCGGTAGAGTGGCAATCGAGCAAACTGTCCACATATTAGAGCGCTTCAGGAAATTATACTATTGCAAACTCCAAAGCATATCAAATATATGCCATAGCAAACGAAGATGACTTCCGTTTGAAAATATTATTGACACTTACACTGAAGTCGAGGAATATCCGGATTAATTGCAAGGGGAAACGTCGTAAGAGATGCTATACGTATGGAGATCGAAACGCAATAATGTTCTGTTCGTGTATATTTTTATTTGTATATGTTATAACAATATGCTACAGAGAAATATAATTATTTATACATTTAAAACTTAAAATAATAAAAACCATATTGCAGTATATGCTTAAAATATTATACATTTCTTTCAGTCTGTTTCATAGTTAAATAAAAATATACGACAAATAACAATAAGACAAACAACTTTAAATATAATACATAATAAATGCCAAATCTCACACATTTCACACTTCAACGAAATAATTCAACTAAAAAATTTTCAATCCGCTTAATACAAACATTATAAGTAACAAGTTCCGAAGTTGCTGAAAACGATGAAGTTAAAGACTTTTAAAGAAATTTGGGTCACTATAACAGAAAAATTGGGCTCCACAATGCACAAACTGGGCGCAACCGACAAAGTTGCCCATGTCAAATGGGCATTCCATTCTCCTCTTTATCAGTACCTCATCTCTCTCTGCATTACTCAACATTTTCGATTTTTAAAATTCTGAGTTTTCTTCCTGAAATTTCTTTGTAGTCTCTTTGACTTCTTTCATAATTTGCAGCATCATTGTCATCTTCTTCGTTTTAGATGCGTTTAACTCTATAATTTGGAAAAAGTACGTTTATCAATTATTCTCAGAAAGTGCATGAGTCATTCTTATACCAGAAGTGGAGGTGTCCGCAGCAACTGTATAATCTCTTTCCTGGGGATCTATTTCCACAGCAGACAACGGAGTTTCCTCGTTTAAAACATATTCTGGGTTCAAACATCTTCGCTCTAATTCACTACTTAATATACAAACATATAATTTAATATATTATTCAAAACTGAATTAATCTCACGCTTGATATGGGAAACTTTATCGGTTGCGCCCAGTTTCTCCATTGTGGAGATTATTTATTTTAAACCTTCTCTCCTTACTATAATATTGCGCGTCAACTTGTTGCGAGGTGAAAATATATCCTTTTCGCCCACTTTTTCTGTGATGGCGACCTACATTTCTTTTAGTTTTTAATTTCGCCGTTTTCTAACAAGTGGTCGTTCCTGTTCTCAAATGCCATAATTGTTTAAATGAGTTAAACTAAACACCGGCATTACTCAAATGTTCCACTTCCTCGCTTGTTGTTTCCGCAATTACCAATTCGTTGAACGTTGTTGATGTCCCACTAGTTAATTAATCACATCTTTCTGATATTCTGCATCTGAATGTAGTTGTTAATCATAATAATTGGTCATTTGAATTTTTCTTTTGTACATACCACTTTTTCTGAAAATTTTCTGTTTGAGAGAATATATTACTCAAGTGTGTGCACAATATTGATAGAGTGTAAACGTGTAAAGCGAAGTACATGCGAAAATATAAGGAAATTGGCTTCCACAAACTCTGGACATTCCACGCCTTTTGGGAAACGAAGGCCGCGACGCACTCATACACCAGTGGTCGCTTGCAGTTCATAATTTTCAGAATTGTGGTAATATTTTTACTATTATTCTTTCAAAAATTTAGAAAATCAATAATACTTACGCGCAAATTGCAAACCATTATATCCTAGACAGACGGCAGCCTAATTCTGAATCACCGAGTTAATTCGAATTAACTCGTGCATTAACTGTAGCAAATCCGCATTAACTCTTTGAGTTAATTCTCAAAATAAAAGAGGATTGGGAAAATTTGCTATGGCAACACTGCTGAAAAATTTCTATTGTCAATTTTCCTCGATCCATTTTGCATAATATTGAAAGTTTTTTGTCAGCGAAGACAATTGTTAACAGCTTTCAACATGAAAAGCGTTGGCGAACAAATAAATCAAGCTGTCAATTACGAACTGTGAATGTCAATTTACAAGTTTCTGATAGTTTTCAATTCACGTACTTCTTGTAGATTTGCTCATATCGAGAGTGACAGCTGACAGATGACAGAAATTGATAGTGATAGTAATGTAAGTGAGCAGACCTAATAAAACAGCAATCAGCCGTTTAGTTAATCCGCAATACTGTCGTCTGTCAGGTTAATATTTTATTCGGATTTATTAACGCTGCCGTCTGTATAGGCTATTGCTATCGTAAATAAACAACATCAACTGTTCTGTTCTGTCAAAATACTGGGTAAGCACAGTGCTTCCATATTGATCGAAAATTAAAAATACTTTGCAAGCATCCGCTAGATGGCACTCAACACACCTTCTCTAGGAGGCGGGCCAAATTACACTATGAATCAATTGATGCTGAAGCTAAAAGAACTAGAAAGTTTATGTTTATCTTTGAAAGGAAAAAATACATCTCTCAAGAAGGAACTGAAAAACACCCAAACAAAAACGTAAAACACCGCCACAAGTGTAGAAAACCCCGACGATAAATTCTATACAGATGAAGATGAATTAGAAAACGAAATTGACTGGATAACCAACACAGCTAAAAGCGCTAGCAAAAAAAGGAAAATGTTATCTTCACCGATAGTTGAGGTAACTGATCAAAGAGAGCAAACCAAAAAACAAGAGCTAAAGCCTCCACCAATAATCATCACTGATATAGAAATAAGCCACAAAATATTCTTAATGTATTACAAAATAATGTAAAACATAATTACTCTTTAAAACTGATCGGCAAAGATCAATTTAAAATCAATTTATTCGATAGTTCAGACTATAGAATAATTACAAGTAAATTTTCACAAGCGAAGTTTGCCTGGCGCTCTTATGAGAATAAGCAAACACGCCAAATTCGAGTTATGGTCAAAGACCTGCATCACACATGCGAACCAGAAGAAATTGTTAAAGTCCTTCAAGAGCAAGGCTTAAAAGCCACAGGTGCTTTAAATGGAAAACTAAAGACCCATTAAAAATGTTCACATTGTGTTTTGACTCAACCGAAGATATTAAAAAGATATACGAAATCCGCCGAATTCTTAAAACTATTAGCAAGATTGAACCATTAAAACCCACAAAATTAAACCCTCAATGCAAAACTTGTCAAGGATTCATGCATACAAAGAATTATTGTTGCAACTACCAAAATGCGTGAAATGTGCAGGCAATCACACCTCAATCGAATACAGGACAACGAGTTGCCTAAATGCTGCTACTGTCACAATCACCCAGCGAGCTATAGAGGTTGTTAGGTAACTAATGAATTCCAAAAGCTTCGCAATAAAAGCGTTAAAAGTCGAAAAGAACCAACTGCAAATGGCATCTTGAAGCACAAGCATGAGCTTGAAATTTTTTTGAATAAAAAAAATGTATATATATCTGATATCTGAAACACATTTAACGACTCAAATGTTTACAACATTCAAAGATTATAAAATATACTGCTCCAGTGGCAGCGCAGTTATCATAAAGAAAACAATAAGTCACTACGAAGAAGAAAAAGTCAGCTCCACTGAATTTCAACAGTCAGTATTAATTTGTTTGGACATAACCTTTCAGTGACAGCTTTGTATAGTCCACCTTGACATAATATTAAATCAATACAGTATCAGCAACTTTTTGAAAAACTCAAGGTAATATTTGTTATAGGAGGGCACTTCAACGCGAAGCATGTAAATTGGGTCTAGCATAACAAGAACCAAGGGACGTGAACTATGGAAAGCTTCCTAAAAGATGGGATTCAAAATCATATATATAGGAAATCCAAACTACTGGCCAACTGATCCTAGTAAAACTCCAGACTTGATTGAATTTTCATTGTCAGACAAATACCAAACAATGTAATAACTGAGGAAGACGGCGCAGATCTAAATTCTGATTACTCGACTTTTTTCAATACTATTAGTGGCAAAATGAAAGAAAACGAAAATAGTTGTACACTATCAAGCACATTACTGACTGGAAATTTTTTAGATACAAACTTAATTCTTATAGTGGATAATGATGATAAAATTAATCATGCAGAAGATATAGAAAATTAAACAATGGAGCTGGCAATGCAAATACAAAAGGATCTTGGATAAGTACACCTTTAACTAAATGAAGTTATGTTCCGCAACGTTACTCGCAAGATATTAGGGACCACCTCAACAAAAAGAGAAAAATTAGAAAAAAAAAATGGCAAAGGACGAGGTTTCCACCCCTGAAAACGGAGCTAAACAGATTAAACAAACTGCTCAAAGATAGGATCCATGAACAAAAAAACAGGACTTTAAGTTTCAAAATTCAAAATCTTTCAACCGATTTTATTCTGTGGCGAGCCACAACAAATGTGAAGAGACCAATCCGTCAGAATCCTCCAATAAAGCAATTAGACAGCCTCCAAGCTTGGGCAAAAAGCGAATTAGAGAAAGCGGACTTATTCGCACAACACCTAGAAAAAAATTTTCAACCTTATGGGATGATAACTTTACACCGCTCCCAGCTGTCCAAGAGTTCATAGAAATTAAATTATTTACTGAAGAGGGACTAAGATCAGAAATTGTCAGACTAAAATCAAAGAAAAGCGCCGGAGTTGACTTAATTACGGCCGTGTTCTCAAAAATATCTCGAATAATGCATTAACTAAACTAACTACGATAATGAATGTATGTATTCAATTGAAGTATGTGCCATTGAAATGGAAAATATCCGAAATTATAATGATTCTAGGGAAAAATTCTAATGATGCAACTTCCTACCGTCCAATTTCGCTGCTCCCATTAATGGGAAAACTATTTGAAAAGTTATTTGCTAAGCGTTTGAAAGAAATAATTACACTCAAACAGTTGATACCTGACCATTGATTTGGGTTCAGATAACAACATTCGAAGATTGACCAAGTACATAGAGTAGTCCATACGGTAGAAGAAGCTTTGGAGAAAAACAATGTCTGCTCAGTAATATTTTTAGATGTGGCACAAGCATTCGATAAAGTCTGGCACGAAGGGCTGATTTATAAAGTCAAAACATTATATCCGATACAGTTTTCTGATATAGTGGAATCTTATATAAAAAATCGCTAATTCCGTATAAAACAAAGTCAAGCATATTCGAATATTAGGAAAATTAATGCCGAAGTTCCTCAAGGCAGCATACTTGGACCAGTCCTGTATTTATTATAGACTTTTTATTTGCCGGTTCCAAAACCAAACAAAATAGCCACATTTTCAGATGACACGTGCATATTATCTGTTTGCATAAACGAGCATGAACCTACTGCAAAATTACAAGCATCTATTGACGAGGTCGTTAAATGGACCAGAATGTGGAATATTAAACTGAACGAAACAAAATCGAGTCACATTAACTTTACAAACAAGAAAATTGCGTACATATATATTTGGGTATGACATTACACAACATCAAACACCAACACAGCTAAAATGGCTTATCGGTAGAGGCTCAAAACTGTCGGAACAAATTAAACTTCTGATCTACAATCAAATATTGGACCTACGGAATCCAACTTTGGGGATGCACTGCAAATTTTAACGTTGAGGTTATTCCACGTTTTCAAAATAAAGTGTTACGAGTTATCGTTAGCGTCCCTTGGTATGTAAGAAACGACGATCTACACAGAGACCTGCGTGTACAGAAAGTCACTGACACAGTTAAATGCTTCGATACTAAACACGCTATAAGGCTACAACAACACTTCAATGCTGAAGCTTAAATTCTTTGCAATGAAGCAATATACACAAGAAGATTGAGAAGAACTAAGCCACAGTATCTTGTAGCTAATATTCTGTAAATTTTATAAATTATTGTCTATTAAAATATTACTTGTTAGTTGTTAAACTAGGTATAATTGTATGAAATGTATTTATGTTTTGTAACGTTTCAATAAAAAAAAATTTTTTTTTAATGTTGATTTTATTTTCTCGTTGCAAGTTTTTACTGGGAAAGTACGTGAACGCAGCCATAGTTTTTCCAAAAAGGATAGAATAACAAGAGTAGACGGATAATTACGCAGCGCCACTTATCTGTAGGAAATATAGTTACACATTTTATCTTTGAGTGACTGAGTTTTCTGTGAGTAGACTCGGCTGCCATCATTGTTGTTCACTTTCTGTATTATCAATGATATTATAATGACAAAAAGAAATTGGGTACAAAGTTTTCAGTTTCTTTATCACTCTATCGAAAGAAATAAACAATTAAAGCAATTAATTGAATAGTTATTTATGTTATTGTTACTGTCATTGGTTTGCTCAAAGATTAGTCATACGGTATTGAAGGCCACTGCACAAAAAATCTTCAGGTAGCAGTGCTTCATAGCCTTAATAATAAAATTGAAGGGCAATGATAATCAACGCATTTTCTACTTGAAATATTATTATATATCTTACTTACGTATGTACATTAGACCGTACCACCTTACAGGCACATTAAAAAAGTGCCCCGCATACCTTCGAATCTTAAGTATTTTTGAAAGCTGATTTCTAAAAATTTTTTTTTTTTGGCCGAAAGTAAGGGTCACTTATTTAAATTTTTCGTTATATCGTCGGCATTTACAGTCGGATCTTATAGTGTGATATATCGATGTTTTTGTCTCGAGAAGACCAATTTCTGCCCGAAGAGCATTAACATCAAGGGTCCCGTTGTAGTATTTATCCAGCATAAAACAGTTTCTACTGCCCTAATGTACCACTCTAATGGCAAAAAATTAAAGCTGGTAAAAAATTTTTAAACTTACTAAGGAAGTATTTTGATTATTCCAGTAGAATTCTTTAAAAATAATATTTTAATTTTTTTGCTGAACGTAGGAGTCGCCTTTTTAAATTTTTCGTCATATCTTCGGCATTTATAGACCAATTTTTTGCTTCAACGGTTATTGACCTCAAGTACCGCCTTTTAGTACTTACCCACCAGATCTCAGTTTCTACCGCCCGAATGTACACTCTAATATTACAGAATTAAAGATCATAAAATATGATTACCCTTTGACTCAGGAAATATTTCTGTAGAACTATATGAAAAACATTTCTTATAATACACTAAAATAATCTATAATGGAATGATAGCTAGGATTATACCGTTATTTCTCTCTTACTTTTTTCCTTGGCTATTGCTGTTCGTTTTACCCATGAAACAACAATTGGAAATGTACTTACTTATGTGGCCATAACAACCGAATATCGATTTAGGCCGAAAATAACATGATTCGCCAGCCATCTCTGTTCTTCGCTAGTTGGCGCCAGTTAGAAATTCCAAGCGCCGTCAGGTTCTCCAATACTTGGTCTTTCCACCGGACGTTAGGTCTTCCTCTTCTGCGTCGTCCTCCAGCGGGTTCCGAATATAAAACCTTCTTAGCTGGAGCGTGTTCTTCCATTCGCTCGACATGACCTAGCCAGCGCAGCCGCTGGATTTTGATGCGCTTTACTATGTCAATATCAGCATACAGCTCGTACAGCTCATGGTTGTACCTTATTCGGTACTCGCCACCAACGCAAATAGGTCCAAAGATCTTGCGTAGGACTTTTCTCTCGAAAACTCCAAACATTCATGTAGAACAGGCATGATGAGAGACTTGTAGTGTAGTTTTAGTTCTTCGAGAGAGGGCTCGACTTCTCAATTGCTTACTTAGTCCAAAGTAGCACCTGTTTGTAAGAGTTATCCTACGCATGATCTCCAAGCTGACGTCATTACTGCTGTTAATGCTGGTTCCAAGATAGACAAAGTCCCTTACTACTTCAAAAGCGTAGTTGTCAACAGTGACGTGCTGTCCAAGACTCTTTGTTTGTTGATACTAGATACTTCGTCTTGCCCTCGTTCACCATAAGACTCATCCAACACGACTCTCTTTCCAACTCTGAAAATGCTGCACTGACTTCTCGCGTGTTCATGCCGATTATGTCAACATCGACGGCAGACGCCCACATCATGACACTTTTGTTGAAGATAGTGCCATTATGTCGTAGATCAACAGCTCGTATTATTTTCTCCATAATAAGATTGAAGAAGTCGCACGATAACGAATCACCTTGTCTGAAACCCCGTTCGGTATTAAACGGTGCGGAGAGATCCTTCCCAATTTTAATGGCACAACAGGAGTTATACAGTGTCATTCTACAAAGTCGAATGAGCTTTTCAGGGATACCGAACTCAGACATTGTTGCGTAGAAGTAATCCCTTACCGGACTGTCGAAAGCGGCTTTATAATCAAGAAATAGGTGGTGTGTGTCGATCTGTTTTTCTTGGGTCTTCTCCAGAATTTGGCGCAGTGTGAAAATCTGGTCGATGGTAGATTTACCAGGTCTGAAGCCACACTAATAAGGTCCAATCAGGTTGTGTAGCATGGGCTTCAATCTTTCACACAATACGCTCGATAGGACCTTGCATGCGATACTCAGGAGACTTATTCCACGGTAGTTGGCGCAAATTGTGGGGTCTCCTTTTTTATGTACAGGACAGAGAACACTGAGCCTCCAATCATCAGGCATGCTTTCATCCGACCATATTCTGCTTATAAGCTGGTGCATGCAGGCGAGCAGCTCATCGCCTCCGGTCTTAAACAACTCAGCAGGCAGGCCATCAGCACCTGCAGCTTTGTTGTTCTTCAGCCTTAAAATGGCCGTTTTATAGTCGGGTGGTGGAACATCAACACCATCATCTGTAATCGGGGTTATCGGGCAATCCTCTCCACTGACGGAATTGTTCGTAGCATCGCCATTCAGAAACGCGGAGAAGTGTTCCCTCCATAAGCTCAGTACACTCTGGACATCTGTAACCAGATTCCCATTTCCATCACGACAAGAAGAGGCTCCGGGATTTAAACCGCCACTCAGGCGCTTGATCTTTTCGAAGAATTTTCGAGTCTCATTCTTGTCGGTACACATCTCTATCTCCTCACACTCGCGTCTTTCTTGTTCTCTTTTCTTGCGCATGAAAAGACGTCTCTCTGCACTCCTTTTCTCTCTATACCGCTCCTTAACTGCTCGCGTTGCACTTGCACGCAGGGTTCTTCTGTAGGCTGCGTCTTTCTCTGCTGTAGCGTCGCGACACTCCTGATCATACCACTCATTCTTCAGAGGCCGGTAATAAGCGATTACCTCCTAGGCAGCAGTAGTCATGGAGTGGGATATGTGTGTCCACCATGCGCATGTATCATCAAGTCTGGGTGTGTTCTGCATAAGCAGATCGGATAGTCGAGTGGAAAATGCATCTGCTGTCTCTGGTGATCACAGCTTACTGACGTCGAGCTTTCTCTGTGTGGGACTTCTCTTGGTATTTGCGACACATAAATGTGTGCGCACCTTAGCTGCAACAAGGTAGTGATCCGAGTCGATGTTGGCACGGATCGATTTCACGTCCATCACACTGGAAGCATGCCTTCCGTCAATCACCACATGATCAATTTGGTTTCTTGTTCGTTGATCTGGAGACAGCCATGTCGCTTTGTGGATGTCCAGATGCTGGAATCTGGTACCACCAATTACCATGTTTCGTGCTGCGTCGAAGTCGATCAGTCTCATTCCGTTATCGGAGGTGTTCTGGTGGAAGCTGAATTTTCCGACAGTTGGACCAAAGGTACCTTCCTTGCCCACCCTGGCATTAAAGTCTCCAAGCACGATTTTGATATCGTGGCGGGGGCAGCGGTCGTAAGCTTCTTCGAGGCGCTGGAAGAAGCTCTCCTTGGTCACATTGTCCTTCTCTCGTGAACTGTGAGACAATATGTCGTAGTCTCTTGCTGACCAAAAATCCACATCCTAATTCGTGCCTTTCAGCATGGCAACTGTAGTAGATGTCACAGGACGCTCTTTTGGAGCAGCTCTGTCCCGTCCATCGCATTTTCGAGGACATCAACCAGCTGGATAGAGGCTTCCTCCCTATAAAGGGACCGGACATTCCAAGTTTTTTATGTGGCGTGTCCCAAACCCAACGCACAACCTCTAGCCGAGGTGATTTTCGCCACTCATTTCAGCCGCCTCCCAGCGTGTGCCAGGAAGACGTTGCCCGGTGGTCGCCACATGGAGGGCCCCCGTTAATAATAATGAAGACGCCATCACAGAGTAAGCAGAGCAAGCTACATGACTACCCCTCATTAACAAATAAAGGTATCATCACATAGCGCTCAGATCAAACTACATGACAGCCAGTGAGTTGACTTGCGATGAGTTCAAAAAGGATTGCGCTAGCTCCACTCGGTTGAGGCAATTGGACACGTTACCTTGTGAAAACACCACCAGATATATATTATATTCATTTATTATAACGAAAAATAATTAATTGTGTTTTGTTCATTTCAACTATCAAACGATTAAATTAAATTAAACCTAAAAAATGTCTTTCATTATGAGTGAATTAAATAGCACTAAATTGCCAACAGAGCGCGATTTTATTATAACAGTGATCAAAGTCGAAAGTTGGGCTCTTTTAAACAAATAGCGTTGAGAACATTAGCCTTTTGTGCCAACGCTCAGGCATTCCATTTATGTCGGAAACTGGTGTCCGTAAACGTCTAGTTAAGCTTGTTAATGATTATGATAAAATTGTTAAACATCCATTGCGATACAATATAAGTGAGTGGAATAGGTTGTTTCAGATTTCGTCTTGCAAGTGCGGTATTGAAAAAAATATTACATGCTTTTGCACCGCTTCTAATAAAATCGCAAAATTGTGGTCCAATGTGACGCAATGTGTTTTAAATGAAGAACACATCACCATTGTAAAAGAGCTAGATTGAAAAATCATCGGCTATACTACCCCCACTGACAGCACTGCTGTAGGAATCCAGAAGAGCATCGTAGATTATTTCAGTCAAGAAAATTTCAATATGGATCACTAGACTGCTATTAGTTGCGATGGAACTTCTACCAACTTACTTACTTACTTACTTCTACCAACAATGGTTACAAATGTGGAGTCATTTCGAGGATGGAGCGCCATTTCCAGAGATCGTTACAATGGTCTGTGCGTTTGTTCCATTTCAATGAGTTACCATTCAATGTGCTGTTGAGATCTTTCCTTGGCAAACAGAAAGGACCTGGAATACAAGTATGGCCAGGAAATATCGGAACAGGCATTCAGAATTGCATGAATTACTCTGTAAGTTTAGTATTTAATTTTAACTAGACTACGTTGTGTTTCTACCGTATACGTATAACGCATACGTCAATGTAATTGTAAACATTTAATTTATTAATAATTCGGGTTTTTCATTGGTCAGGTTAAACAAAATTCAAACGAATTCCAATAGGCGAAATGCCAGAGAACATAGAAGGCTGAAATATTCGAGCGACCAGCTTTATTTGTATCATATGGTTCGAGCCGTTCATACAGGGGAGTGCGATGAATGATTAACCAGCGAGAAGCCCGGTGCTATTAGCACAGCGCGCTAACAACAGCGTCTCGAATCCTCTGCTATTATGTTACGTGCACACAACCCTCGATAACATTAAAAAAACTGGCACAGTTCGTTATGAAGATTTATGTGCCATTCTGGTTTCTAGTTAAAAGCCAACCACTAGCAGTTCACGGAAGTCGTCAGGTTGTCAAATATATATCTTGGATTCGTCAGTTGCCCGACGACATTCAGCTGCATTCGTCAAATATTCGGTCCACAATTAAATCAATTCATAATCTTCGACACTGACTCATACTTCAATATGATCAATCGGAACAAATTCGAATTGACTGAGCCACCTTGCTTAATTACCGAATTACCAAGTAAACACTTGGAAAATAACTTAAATTGATAGTTTTCTTTGCTAAACTTTACTATTTTCACAGCTTATCTATGTCATACTCAAAACGCCGAGCGTTTTGTTCATGTAGTACATGAATCTGCCATGGCGGTTACCGATGAACAACGCATGGGCTACATTTTGTCTAAACTGGAGAGCCGCCAGAAATACAGCCATCTTGAATCACGTCCAAATTTGATCGATTAAAAGTCGCGTTATGAAATAACCTTTCTTTGATTTTACTTTTATTTTTTTATCTAATGTTCTAGACGTGGAGATCTGGTGGGTAAGTATTAGAACGGAGTACTGGAGCACTTGAGGTTTATGACCTTTGATTTGGTATTGGACAAAAATATGGATGTATGATACTTTAAGATCGGTCTATAAATGCCGAAATGGCGACCCCTACGTTTAGCAAAAAAATTAAAACATGTTTTTTAAAGAGTGATCTTTGGGGCAAAAATTGGTGTTCTCGAGACAAATACACTATAAGATCCGACTGTAAATGCCGATGATATAACGAAAAATTTAAATGGGCGACGCCTACTATAGCCAAAAAAAAAAAATTTCGAAATCAGCTGGCAAAAATATTTTGGATTCGAAGGTGTGCGGCGCACTTTTATTATTTGCCTGTAAGGTGGTCCGGCCTTATGTACACAGGTATGTAAGTACTTACTTACTTAATTATGTGGCCATAACAACCGAATATCGATTTAGGCCGAAAATAACATGATTCGCCAGCCATCTCTGTTCTTCGCTAGTTGGCGCCAGTTAGAAATTCCAAGCGCCGTCAGGTGCTCCAATACTTGGTCTTTCCACCGGACGTTAGGTCTTCCTCTTCTGCGTCGTCCTCCAGCGGGTTCCTTCTTAGCTGGAGCGTGTTCTTCTATTCGCTCGACATGACCTAGCCAGCGCAGCCGCTGGATTTTGATGCGCTTTACTATTTCAATATCAGCATACAGCTCGTACAGCTCGTGGTTGTACCTTATTCTCTCGAAAACTACAAGCATTCTCTCATCCGAGGTGGAATTATCCAGGCTTCAGCGCCATATGTTAGGACAGGCATAATGAGAGGCTTGTAGAGTGTAGTTTTCGTTTTTCGAGAGAGGGCTCGACTTCTCAATTGCTTACTCAGCCCAAAGTAATACCTGTTAGCAAGAGTTATCCTACGCATGATCTCCAAGCTGACGTCATTACTGCTGTTAATGCTGGTTCCAAGATAGACAAAGTCCCTTACTACTTCAAAAGCGTAGTTCTCAACAGTGACGTGCTGTCCAAGACTCCGGGACTCTTTGTTTGTTGACACTAGATAATACGTCTAGCCCTCGTTCACCGTAAGACTCATAGGACGCGACTCTCTTTCTAACTCTGAGAATGCTGCACTGACTGCTCGCGTGTTCATGCCGATTATGTCAATATCGTCGGCATACGCTAACAGCATGACACTTTTGTTGAAGATAGTGCCATTATGTCGTAAATCAGCAGCTCGTATTATTTTCTCCATAATAAGATTGAAGAAGTCGCACGATAACGAATCACCTTGTCTGTAACCTCGTTCGGTATTAAACGGTGCGGAGAGGTCCTTCCCAATTTTCACTGCACAACGGGAGTTATTTGTTGTGTAATCCTTGTGATGTACGAGAAATTGTCTTTTCGTGAGGTAGCTACTAAGCAATGAGGCGACATTTCCAGGCAGTAATAGTTTGAGTTTGTAAATAAGGCCATCGTGCCATACTTTATCGAAAGCTTGAGTGATATCAAGAAAGACAGCTGAACGATACTTTTTTTCTTCAAAAGTGTTCCTTATCAGAGTTACAATGCGGTGGACTTGTTCTATTGTGCCGTGCTGTTTTCTAAATCCAAACTGGTGTTGAGGAATCAGTTGGTTGAGATTAATAAATGGAGTTATATTCTTGACAAGTAGCTTTTCGAATACTTTAGAGAGTAGAAGCAGGAGGCTGATCGATGCAACCTTTGTAGGGTCTTTTCCTGGTTTTGCTATCATAATAATTTTTGAAGTTTTCCAGCATTTGGGATAGTGTTTAATACGAAGGATAGCATTGAAAATGTGCATGAGATGAATTACTGAAGCTCTTTTATCATTTTACCGGTAATTTTATCTGGACCAGGTGATTTTTTTTGGGTTTAAGTCTTTATAAATTGCTTTGAGTATGTACTTTTTTTTTAATTTTGAGCGTTATTGAGCAAGGCTGAGAAGTTAATTTTGGTAATGATGACTGTGAAGAGGGTGGATTGGGTGCAAATACACTTTTTAGGTGGTTTGCAAAAGCCAAACCCTTCTCACAGTTGCTTCTAGCCCAATTACCGTCACTCAAACGAATGGGGGAATCAGTAAGAATTGGCCGATTTGAGTTTTTTGCTGATTTCCACAAAGAGTAGTCTGACGCTTCACCAGGTGTTAATTTCGCTATGTGCTCTTCTAACTCTTGGTTGTTTTTATTTTTTAAGGCTTTCGAGTGCAGTGCTGTAGCTGTGTTTTCAGATTCGGTCATCTGTATTTTTGCCAATGCCTTCGGAGTCTTCTTTTCTGTCTTACTAGTAATTCAATGTCAGCTGGCGTGTATGGGCTATAGTTTGATTGCTTGCATATCCTTGTGCAGGTGGCTGAGCTGAGAGCTAATGAGAGCAGCTGGTTGAATTTTTCGAGTGCTGAGTCCACATCGTGTCCATTTCTTAATACAGTACTTAGAGGAAGATGGGAATTTATATATTTCTTAAATTTCAACCAGTCTATTTTCTTTCTAACGCAATTACCTTGGGGGCTTGGTGATTTTATAGATATTACCGTGGGTGAGTGGCCAGATGATAGATCATAATTACACTCTGTGGAGATATTTTCCATCTGCAAACCTTTGGCGAATCCAAAGTCTATGAGATCGGGTATTTTCCTCTTGTCCGTCGGCCAATATGTCGGTTGACCATTTGAAATAACATCGTAGCCGTGGTTAGTGATGATTGAACATAGTCTTCTGACTTTTGGAGTTATTAAGCGGGAGCCCCAGTGAGTGTGTTTGGCGTTGAAATTGGTAGCAACCAAGAATTTGCTACCAAGAGTTGAGAAAAATTCTTTATATTGCTGTTCGGTAATACTGTATCTTGGGGGACAGTATATCGCAGATATTACTAGCTTAGAGATGTATTTTCCAGACATATAGATGTTGCTTGCAAGTAGACGCTACTGAAATCTTCGAGAACATGATGTTTTATTCTGCTTTTTATCAATATGGCAGTTCCTTCGCATGCCTTACCATGCGGATGATTTGTGGTGTACAGTTTGAAATATGGTATTTGGTAGCAATTTTTGTCAGTGAAATGGGTCTCAGATATCATCATTATGTCGATCTGGCTGGATTTAAGGAATTGAATTAGCTCCAAACGGTGCTGGCTTAAGCCGTTGGCGTTCCAGTGGCATATCTTGAGACGACTCATGGTCTGGATAGCAATGTTTGGAGTAATATCGATTGATTTTTCATCATTTCTTGCGTCATTGTTTGCATTGAGTTCATGAATTGCTTCATATTCTGAATTAATGTTTGAAGCAAATCTTCAAGGGTACTTGGCTGTTGGGTGGGCAGTGAGTGCTTCTGCTCATTAATTACATTACTTTGTTGGTGTGGGTTTTGTTTTAACACACTAGCGCATGAATTGGTTTGATTCTTGTTTGGGATTGCAGAGAAGAATTGCGTTGCATCAATATTTTGTCTCTTACTTGAGTTGGCTACCTGAGTTTGCTCAACTGGTTTTAGAGGTTGATTGCTAGCGGAGAAATTTAGCTTTAGAGTGTTATAATAACAGATTGCAATAAAAAAAAATAAAATAAAAAAATTAAATAAATTAAATTGGGTGCCATGGCAATTTGGATGGAATTTTACTATTTGTTTTTTTACTGCTCTTTTTGGGGATGAAGTGTGAAAGAGTTTTTCTGTTTGAAATAACTCAGCACACAAAGGTTCCTGGCTAAGATGTCATAACCTAAAGGTCGACCATTGTGGTAGTATTCCACGTCTGCTAAAGGTGCCCCTACTTTCGACTGAAAATGGCGGATCTAGAGAGGAAAACTCGACTAAAAGCCGTAACCCCAGGTGTTATTCGTACCGTGCCTATGGGATGAATGGCACTACGTGAGTGTGTCTTTTAACCGTGGCCTCCAGATGCTTGTAATTGCCCTTACCGTGATACCGGGGCACTGTCGCGGCTGACCTTACTTTCCCCTTTACTCGTGGCAGAGAAAACAAATATATTTAATTCCGAGGCTGAAGTGACTAAATCAAACCAGGTCAATAGTTACCCAATGATTGAAAAGCCCATTACCTTACAGGTCAGTAGCGACCTCTTGGCTCCTTGTGCCGATACGATCGTAGCACAGGCTATGTCGAAAGACAGTGAAGCAAGTGTTATGAACGTAGACGTGGGCGATGCGGACATAAGTCCCAATGACAATATCGCCGATCCAACCACGGAAGATGATGACAAACTTTTGTACCCTCCAGTACGTGGCTCAAAAGTTGCAGAGGAAGCGAAAAGAGTTCGGCTAAGTGGTGCTGCAAAAAAACGTTTCAAATATCTGCCACAGAAAGGGCACAGTATAGATGAAGCGAGAATACTTGCTCGACCGCCTGCTCTAAAAAGACAAAGGCCGAGCAGTATCACACCGAAGCAAAGCTCTAAAAAGCCATGCTTTGTGGCTAAAATGACTGCCAGAAAGACAACTGTAGGCACCGAAACTGAAGGAGAACGGGCAGCAATACCCACTCCGGAGGTGGAAGTTAACACAGCCAAGATGTCTTATAAGGACGCAGCGATCAGCGTTAAGTTATGCATCATCCCACCTGACTACCCCAAAACAATATGGACTACAGACCAGCTTAAGTCCATACAAAATTCCATCATGGATGCAATAATAAAGAAGACTGCTGGTGCTGCAAAGCCCTTCTTCAATAGTTGTACCTTCAAGACAGGGTGGATTGGCATATCATGTGGCAATATAGGCTATAGGGCCTAAGCTACAACCGTGGAAAAATACTCAGCTAAAAGTCGTTAAAGAGGCTGACATACCACTCACGTAAATTTACGTCGTGAATGGTATATTTAGCCTCCTGGACCGTCCGAAAGATGGTCTGCGTGTCAAGGACTGGAGGATGCTCAAAAAAATCCATAAAGGGCCAATAGCGGAAATTACTTTCGCTACTGACACAGTATCTGCCGAAGTCATTAGAAGTAAGCATTACTGGCTGAACTATGGCTTCGACAATGTCGAATTGCGTCCCAAAAACCAGGGCCCTGCTGAAAACACAAAAGAGGCTACAGTTAGTGCCTCATCCTCAGTGACAGTGGCGAACAAAATGCATCAACAATCGGATCTACCACAGTGCTCCATGTCAACAATTACAAACGAGCTACCTGAGTGCTTGAAAAGCGCTGCACTAAAAGAGCAAACTCAGTGCTCAGATAACGCAGCCATATTAGAGTTACAGCAGTCTACATAAGTCTACAACATCAGCTTCTAATGCAGCGCACCAGAAGGCTACTCAACAAAAGGAAAAGGTGCACGAGGGTATTAGATTGTGCCCTCCACTTCGCGCAGACCGTGTGAAGCACGATCGCCGTGAACACAGGTCTGCTGAAGAAACAATTCTGCTCGGAAGTAACAGAGGCAAGAAAAGGGCGGCGATTGCCCAAGGAAAGGGGAGATAATGTCCCCACCTGACAGCACCATCACAAAATGGAGACAACTGGGATGTCTCCAAATAAACCTCCACCATGCCAAGGCAGCCTCGGATGTATTGGCAAGGATGTTTAACAACGAACTCTTGGATGTCGCGTTTATTCAAGAACCATGGGTTAACCAAGGAGCTATTAAGGGACTCCAAACACAAATGGTAAGCTAACAAATGCTAAAAATGTGGTCGGCCCAGAGCGGCGATGTCAGTTAATAAAAAGCTTACTTACTTACTTATGTGGCCATAACAACCGAATATCGATTTAGGCCGAATACAATATGCTTCGCCAGCCATCTCTGTTCTTCGCTAGTTGGCGCCAGTTAGAAATTCAAAGCGCCGTCAGGTTCTCCAGTACTTGGTCTTTCCACTGGAGGTTAGGTCTTCCTCTTCCACGCCGTCCTTCAGCGGGCTCCGAATATAACACCTTCTTAGCTGGAACGTGTTCTTCCATTCGCTCGACATGACCTAGCCAGCGCAGCCGCTGGATTTTAATGCGCTTTACTATGTCAATATCGGCATACAGCTCGTGCAGCTCATGGTTGTACCTTATTCGGTACTCGCCACCGACGCAAATAGGTCCAAAGATCTTACGTAGGACTTTTCTCTCGAAAACTCCAAGCATTCTCTCATCCGAAGTGGAAATTGTCCAGGCTTCAGCGCCATATGTTAGGACAGGCATGATGAGAGATTTCAAGAGTGTAGTTTTCGTTCTTCGACAGAAAGCTCGACTTCCCAATTGCTTACTCAGCCCAAAGTAACACCTGTCAGCAAGAGTTATCCTACGCATGATCTCCAAGCTGACGTCATTACTGCTGTTAATGCTGGTTCCAAGATAGACAAAGTCCCTTACTACTTCAAAAGCGTAGTTATCAACAGTGACGTGTTGTCCAAGACTCCGGGACTCTTTGTTTGTTGACACTAGATAATACGTCTAGCCCTCGTTCACCGTAAGACTCATAGGACGCGACTCTCTTTCTAACTCTGAGAATGCTGCACTGACTGCTCGCGTGTTCATGCCGATTATGTCAATATCGTCGGCATACGCTAACAGCATGACACTTTTGTTGAAGATAGTGCCATTATGTCGTAAATCAGCAGCTCGTATTATTTTCTCCATAATAAAATTGAAGAAGTCGCACGATAACGAATCAACTTGTCTGAAACCCCGTTCGGTATTAAACGGTGCGGAGAGATCCTTCCCAATTTTCACTGCAGAGTCGAATGAGCTTTGCAGGAATACCGAACTCAGACATTGTTGCGTAGAGGTAATCCCTTACCGGACTGTCGAAAGCGGCTTTATAATCAACAAATAGGTGGTGTGTGCCCATCTTTCTTGGGTCTTCGACAGGATTTGGCGCAGTGTAAAAATTTGGTCGATGGTATATTTACCAGATCTGAAGCCACACTGATAAGGTCCAATCAGGTTGTGGAGCATGGGCTTCAATCTTTAACACAATACGCTCGATAGAACCTTGTATGCGATACTCAGGAGACTTATTCCACGGTAGTTGGCGCAAATTGTGGGGTCTCCTTTTTTATGTACAGGACAGAGAACACTAAGCCTCCAATCATCAGGCATGCTTTCATCCGACCATATTCTTCTTATGAGCTAATGCATGCAGGCGAGCAGCTCATCACCTCCGGTCTTAAACAACTCGGCAGGCAGGCCGACAGTTGGACCAAAGGTACCTTCCTTGCCCACCCTGGCATTAAAGTCTCCAAGCACGATTTTGATATCGTGGCGGGGGCAGCGGTCGTAAGCTTCTTCGAGGCGCTGGAAGAAGCTCTCCTTGGTCACATTGTCCTTCTCTCGTGAACTCTGAGACAATATGTCGTAGTCTCTTGCTGACCAAAAATCCACATCCTAATTCGTGCCTTTCAGCATGGCGACTGTAGTAGATGTCACAGGACGCTCTTTTGGAGCAGCCCTGTCCCGTCCATCGCATTTTTTTGGAGAGCGGTGATGTGAGCTCTGTATTTTTCGAGGACATCAACCAGCTGGATAGAGGCTTCCTCCCTATAAAGGAACCGGACATTCCAGGTGCATATCCGTAAATCATGGTCCTTTTTTCGTTTGCGGGGGTCATCAACAAAGGGGGTAGTCCGTTTCCGAGGCATTTTTATATTGTTCATTGGGCAAGTTTTTTTTATGTGGCGGGTGCCAAACCCAACGCACAACCTCTAACCGAGGAGATTTTCGCCACTCACTTCAGCCGGTGGTCGCCACATGGAGGGCCCCCATTAATAATAATGAAGACGCCATCATATAGTAAGCAGAGCAAGCTACATGACTACCCCTCATTAACAAATAAAGGTATCATCACATAGAGCTCAGATCAAACTACATGACAGCCAGTGAGTTGACTTGCGATGAATTCAACAAGGATTGCCCTAGCCCCACCCGGTTGAGGCAATTAGACACGTTACCTTGTGAAAACACCACCAGACCAATAAAAAGCTTAGCTTAATAAAAAGGGAGTACAGATAACAACAAAAGAGGTGAGTACCTACTTGAATTCATTCTTAGGCATGGCGTCTCCATTATAAATTGGGGTGATGAACCAACATTTGTGAATGTTATCAGAGGGGAAGTTCTAAACCTCACTTTCTCAAGCAATAATGTTATGTCTGAAATATCAAATTGGCACGTCTCTCAGGAGGTATCCATGTCGGATTATATGCATATAAGGTTCGACCTGGGTGCCTGTGATACCCGAACGACAATTTACAGAAACCATAGGAATGTAAACTGGGATGTTTTTCATGTCCATTTAGAACCGGACGTTAACCACTCAGGGTCTCAAATTGCACTGAAATCTGAGCTTGAGCATGAAACAAATAAGCTTCTCTCACGAGGGCCTTCAATGAGGGTTGTCCAGCAAACAGGCGGAAATTGCGTAGGACAGTTGCTTGGTGGAACAATACACTTATGGGACTAAGAAAAGAGGCCAGAAGGCTATTCAATAAAGCAAAAGAAACAGTCGACTGGGTGTCCTATAGCGCTGCTTTAACTAACTTCAACAAAGAATTGAGGAGCTTCAACAGAGCTATCTCCACGTAGCATTGTGACAAGATTGAGAGTCTTCCACAAGCCGTCCATTTTGAAAAAGCCTTACAAAAATATTACTCGAACGGCATATGTACCCTGAAAAATCAAGATGGAACGTATACGAAAAATCTGGGTGAGACCAGTAAACTTCTACTGGATACTCACTTCTCGGGTAATTGTCTGTACTTTGAACACCCAACGCTAGTTGATACAGTTATCATCACCAGAACTTATGACAGAAAACTAGTATATGAAATGTTCCATAATAAACGGGTATAAAGGGCTATTTCATCCTTTGTTTATTTGTTTATGTGGCCATAACAACCGAATATCGATTTAGGCCGAAAATAACATGCTTCGCTAGCCATCCTTTAGGCCATACAAATTCCCAGGGCCATCTACCCTTGTTTACAACAGCAAGGAGCTAGGTGCATAGTCCCTTCACTGACCCAACTATACAAAGCTAGTATACTCTTAGACCATATACCTAAAAGATGGGCTTAGGTTAAGGTGGTGTTTATTCCAAAAGCAGGAAAAAACCCGAACAATTGCCTAAATCCTACAGACCTATTAGTCTCAGCTCATTTTTC
Source organism: Megamerina dolium (assembly GCA_963854835.1). Lineage (NCBI taxonomy): Eukaryota > Metazoa > Arthropoda > Insecta > Diptera > Megamerinidae > Megamerina > Megamerina dolium. Next base: position 56,942,832 of record OY978525.1, on the reverse strand, counting down.
CTTAAAACAATAGAAAATATATTAGATCAGCACATTAGGGAAAATAACCTTGTTAAATTCACTTTACACAAAGTCTGTGCCTACCAACGTGGCAAATGCACTGAGACAGCAATTCACAACCTTACGCTGGTTATTAAAAAGGCTATTGAATCCAAACAAATAGCTCTGTGTTCATTGACATCTCTGGAGCTTTTGACAACACTTCTTACGAGGTCACTATAACGGCCTCTGTTTAAAAGGAGTATCACTACTTTTAATTAGATGGATCTTATCCATGCTAAAATCTAAACAAACTAAACAATCTAGGATTTACAACCCAAGGCTTCGCAAATGACCTTGTAGTATATATTGTAGGCTGGCATGAACAGACCATATCAGAACGCATGCAACAGGCCCTAACATATATTAGCAAATGGTGCAAAGAAAAGGGACTCATCATCAATCCTCTGAAAACTGCACTAGAGGTATTAACTTAATAGGTTCAACACTAAATGGCACTACTTTACAATTCTTCAATGAAGCGAACTATCTAGGAGTAATCCTAGACAAAACGCTAACATGGAACTCTCATTTAAAGAAAGTCACAACCAAAGCTACATGGGCATTCTTTGCCTGTTCAAGGCTAAATATGGGGTTTAAATCCCCAAATGACATACTGGACTTTCACCACCGCCATAAAACCGATTGTCAATTACACAAGTCTCGCATGGTGGCCAAAAGTAAGACAAAGAAAGGCAGCAACAGAACTTAATAAGCTGTTTCGAAATCGTTATAAGCGCCAAGGAGGTTATCAGGAAATGGAAGGAAAAGAAGTTTGCAAAACTTTGGCTCAATAGTGCTGGGCAGCGTCAAGCAAAACAATTCCTAATCCCATATAAAGGGTTATCTAAAAAGATTCTCATGTTGGGTAGAGCTGACCTACGCATTTTTTGTGGGTATTTTACAGGCCACTGCAGCCTTAGATACTCCCTAAAGAAGTTAGATCTATCTGACACTGATGTCTGCAGATTCTGCAACTTAGACACTGAAAGCTCAGAGCACATTTTCTGTGAATGTCAAGCTCTTGGCAGACAAAGACTAAACCACTTTGGTGATAGTACAGTGCCTCCATATAAATTGTGTAATAACGAACCCAACAAAGTGCTGAAATTCATTAAAATTCTGAAAATATAGGGTTACCTAAAGACTTCACAATAGATCAAGTATATATTGTTTTCTTTCCTTAAATTTTTTAATTAAATTATCAAACGTTCAATTGTGTACAAGCAAGTAGGTCAATTATATTTATATTTTATTTTATTTAATTGCTTTTGATTTTTTAATGTGTAATGTCTATGTGCAGTGAGTTACAAAATTGTTCATAAAAAAATATTTCGCCACATTTTATCTTTAAAATTGCAAATTGCAGTAGCTAAAGTTTTGTTGTAAATGAGGTCTTTTTTGCCTGTACAAGCGATCAGCATATGGAAAAAATTTAGCGAAATTCATTGTGATGTTGCCGTTATCGGCAACACTTCGTGAACACTTTTGTAACTGAAGCATTCACTTAAGTTTCAGAATCGATTGCGTTAACATCAATTATTAATTCCAACAGTTTTTAATTTTTCATAGGTAATATAAAATAAAGGTAATATAAAAGAAAAAAGTGAAAGATTTTGGCTGAATTTCATCCTTTGTTGTAGAACTAAAAATGCCGAAAATTATCGATGCCGTAACGCGTGGCGCTATTGAATCCATAGTGAAAGAAGTAAAATCGTTTAGCCAAATCGAAAGGAAATTCAACGTTTCGATGGGCTTTATATCGAAAATAAGAAATTCTTGTGAAACAAGAATTTCTCAGGCTCAATTTGCGGGCGACCGCTTAAATTGAGCTTGATTATTAAAAAAATGGTCAAGAGACTAATTGTATTTGGAGCAGTTAACATTACTGTACAAGCTCATAAAGAGGTGTCTGAGGATTTGAATTTGGATGTGTCCAGTTAGACAGGCCGCAGATGCTTGAAAGATGCTGGTATGAAAGCTAAAACTAAAGTATGAAAGCCATTGCTTACTGCTAAGCATAGTGCTAAATGCTTGAAATTTGCAAAGGATCACATTAATTGGGGCTTAGCTCAATGGAAATTGGTAAATTGGTCTGATGAGTCAAAAATCAATCGCTTGGGCTCTGATGGCCGAATTCATCATCATGAATACAATATTGTTTTGTTCACCCAATTTGGAATTGGAGCCAGTCTCAAGAGTTCAAATTGGTCATGCCTCATCATCATGTTTTTTAAATACAATGAGACAACGTAAAAAGGCCATGAAGTCGTCGGAGAAGACCATTGAGCAGCTCTAAGGTGCAAAAATCAGCTATCCAAGCAATGGCTGTGCGAGACAGTGGAGCACCTAACCGGTTTGTGGGAGGGTGCGAAGCTCAAATGTGACAGCCTAACTGCCTTGTCGACAAAGAGGAAGATGGTGATTGTTGTTTATGGCAATGCTGTGACCAGCGACATCATCCTCAGAATGCTGCAGCGCCAGAACGCCTGTGTGAAGGACACTTCCAAATGGAGTGTTATCCGCGCAGAAGAGTTTGGCGAGGCAGAAAGGGCAGGTGTCGTACTCACCGTGAGGGGTGCGACGCGGCTCCTGGCGTGGGGCTAGTTGCAGATTCTGCAAGGAACAAGCCATTAGGGCGGGAGGTGGTCCCGCGCCAGGAAGCACTAAATGTGTGTCAACTCAATATTCAAAGCTGATGCAAAGCAGCATCAGCAATGATGGTGCGGAGCTTCGATGAGGATGTGCTTGACATTGCACTGGTTCAGGAGCCCTGGATCCTTCATGGAAGGATCAAAGGCCTATCTGCACAAAAGACCACTTTGTTTTATCCACAAACAGAGGGGAACTTGAGGACATGCATTTTAGTTAGATATGGGATACGTGCGATTCTAATGTCTAAATTGTGAGCACCGGATATCACAGTAGTGAGAATAGGTGACGGTGCGGGATCATTTATGATCGCATCAGCATACCTTCCATACGATTCTCCAGACGAACCACCTTCAAGAGAGGTGGAAGCTCTAGTGAGATTCTGTGATGGTAAGGGGGTTGGTCTGATCTTAGGCTGCGATGTCAATGCGCACAGTTCTGTGTGGGGCAGCAGCAATGAAAATTATAGAGGAGAGTGTCTACTCGAATTTATAGAAAGATTTGGTCTACAAGTTGCCAATAGGGGAACAGAACCGACCTTTGTCGATGCACGTCGTTGCGAGGTCATTGATGTTACTCTGACGAATGTCAAAATGTTGGATAGGATTTTGGATTGGAGGGTTGTGGATAGACTAACCATGTCGGACCACAGGGCCATTCAGTTCTGGGTTACGTCAGATAAAAGACATAGGAACGACTGTAGAATGGTAAGGATACCGAAACGAACGAACTGTACAAAGTACTGTGAAGTTTTTGTGGAATTATTGCCAGAAAGGTTTAAGAAAACTAGAACAACCGCAGCTGTTGAGTATCAGGTGAGTGCTATCAGCTCAGCCATGATCAAAGCATTTGAAGCTTCATGTCCTCTGACGGTAGTGGACGAAGGAGATCCCACTCCATGGTGGAATGGGGAACTGGAATCCATGAAAAAGGAGACAAGGAAGGCTTTTAATCGTCACATGAGAGGGGACCCCAACGCATGGGACGACTACAAGTCAAAGAAAAGGGAGCTGAAGAAGACTCTACGCAACCGTAAAAGGAAAACGTGTAGGAAATTCTGCTCAAATATGCAAGATATGACCGATGTATGTAGATTACAGAGGATCATATCAAAGGACCCGGTGTCAAAGTTGGGATTAATTCGCAAAACGAATGGATCCTTTACAGAGTCAATCGGAGAGTCACTGAAATACCTGATGGAGGTGCATTTTCCAGGAAGCTTTAGATCGGAAGATCCTTGGGAAGCCACCCGCAAGTGTGCAAACAGGAATGAACGATTGGAAGCTGAAAGGATAGACACCAGAGATGGAGTGATAAACGCCATTAAGAGTTTCTCTCCATTCAAAACAGCGGGTACAGACGGGATATTTCCAGCCCTACTTCAGTGGGGTGCAGAAGCTCTGGTAGACAGGCTCTTGGGAATATTTATTACTTGTCTGGCTACAGGATATATCCCGACTCAATGGAGAGAGACTGAGGTTGTCTTTCTTCCAAATCCGGGAAAAAGGGACTACTCAGAGGCTAAATCTTTCCGGCCGGTTAGCTTGACCTCCTTTCTGCTTAAATGTATGGAAGGAGTACTGGCGGACTACATGGAAAGGACAACACTTCTGACAAAACCACTGAGCAGTTGTCAGCACGCCTACAGAGATGGCAAATCCACTGAAACGGCCCTGCACGAACTCGATCGCGTAGCGGAGAGGGAACTGTCTTGTGGAGGGATATCTATGTCTACCTTTATGGATATAGAAGGTGCCTTCGATAAGATTGGTTTCGATAAGCTAAGGATGGCCCTTGCTACTCGTGAAGTCAGCCCAACCATTATAAGGTGGGTGGACTGCATGCTGAGGAAAAGGGCAATAAACTTTCAAAATGGGAGTTACAGACTCAGAGGTAGGGTAGTCAAAGAGTGTCCACAGGGGGGAGTATTATCGCCCATCCTTTAGAACATCACGGTCGATTCCCTACTTCAGCTTCTGGACTCAAAAGGCATACACACCGTCGGGTACGCAGATGACATAGCGGTAACGGTGAGCGGCAAGTTCCTGGACACTATTTATGATACCATGAGAGGTGCACTCAAAATGGTTGAAGGATGGTGCACGGAACAAGGTCTCTCTGTAAATGCTAGTAAGTCGGAAACAGTACTCTTTACTAAAAGGAGGACTGGACTAACAATAGACCCTCTTAGGCTTTTTGGATCGACCATCAACGTATCCAAGGAAGTAAAGTATCTAGGTGTCATCCTGGATAACAAGCTGACTTGGAATAGTCACGTCGATAACAAGATTCAGAAGGGCAAGCGGGTATTGCATCAGTGTAAGAGAGTGTTCGGTCTCATGTGGGGAATTACTCCCAGAGCAGCGCACTGGATCTACACAACGATGGTCACGCCCTTAATAATATATGCTGCTGTGGTCTGGTAGCCTAAGGTCACCCAAAAGACCGCGAAAAGCAAGTTAGATAGGGTGCAAAGAATGGCTTGTATTGGGATTACCGGAGCTATCCGGACGACCCCAGCAGAAGCATTGGAAGTATTTCTCGGGCTGCTGCCGTTGGACTTGCATATTATGAAGTCAGCGGCATTAACAGCATTACGTCTGAAGACAACCAATAATTGGTATGAATTCGGCACAAAGAGGGGGCACAGGGGCATCCTGTCATTGCTATATAGCAGTGTAAAGGAGGCGCAAATGCCAATGGAGGGAATGGGTAGGCTGAAGATGACTGAAAAGTCACACAGAACACTCATTGAAGACGGCCTCATCATGATGTATGTGAGGAAAATGACATCAGTATTTTTGCAAATGGTTCATTAATGAATGGCAGAGCGGGTGCTGGAATCTTCTCTAAAGAGTTGGGACTGGCATGCACTCTGAATCTGGGAAGATACGTATCGGTCTATCAAGCAGAAATGCTTGGTCTAATGCATGCGCTAGACCATCTAGTGGATGGAAAGGAGCAAGGTAAGAAAATCTTGCTAGCACTCGATAACCAGGCGATGGTCAGGCGGCTGCAACAACCTACGGTATCTTCTAAGTTGGCGCTCGAATATGTTCAGAAACTTAATGGGTGTGCTCGTAGTAATGCGATTACTCTTATGTGGGTGAAGGGAAACATTGGTATAGAACAAAATGAAGCTGCAGACGCCTTGGCTAGACAAGGATCTGAACATGAATTTTATGGACCGGAACCAGTAGTTGCTCTCAGCAACGGGACCTTGAATGCAAAGGTCGAAGAGTGGATAAAAAAACTCCATCTCACGAGATGGGAGACCTTATCCACTTGTAGACAGGCAAAGGCTTCGTTGAGGCTATCAAAGGGCAGTGAATCGGGGAGGGCTCTCAGTCTAGGACAGTTAACTCTAAGCTGGTTGACTGCATTAATAACTGGGCATGGCAATTTCAGGTACCATGTATATATATATATATTAGGGATTAGCCGAATCAGACCACTTATATGGGTCCCTTTTCTTCCCTTAAATCGTGTGTTAATTATTTGTTCGGTTGCAGAATTCTTCTACTTCCTTCCTCATAATAACATCACGCGTTATTTCAAGTATCTCTTTGTGGGGTATGTTCCACATTTCGAGTTCATCAATAAATTGGCGACCCAGTGTAAACATCCTCCTGCTTGCCAATGCAGGACACTGGCACACTATGTGCGCCGCTGTCTCTGCCTATTGTATGCATAATCTGCAAATATCAGCATCCTCCCCATCAACAAGACCCATTTTGCTGAGGTGGTACCTGAAATTGCCATGCCCAGTTATTAATGCAGTCAACCAGCTTAGAGTTAACTGTCCTAGACTGAGAGCCCTCCCCGATTCACTGCCCTTTGATAGCCTCAACGAAGCCTTTGCCTGTCTACAAGTGGATAAGGTCTCCCATCTCGTGAGATGGAGTTTTTTTATCCACTCTTCGACCTTTGCATTCAAGGTCCCGTTGCTGAGAGCAACTACTGGTTCCGGTCCATAAAATTCATGTTCAGATCCTTGTCTAGCCAAGGCGTCTGCAGCTTCATTTTGTTCTATACCAATGTGTCCCTTCACCCACATAAGAGTAATGGCATTACTACGAGCACACCCATTAAGTTTCTGAACACATTCGAGCGCCAACTTAGAAGATACCGTAGGTTGTTGCAGCCGCCTGACCACCGCCTGGTTATCGAGTGCTAGCAAGATTTTCTTACCTTGCACCTTTCCATCCAGTAGATGGTCTAGCGCATGCATTAGACCAAGCATTTCTGCTTGATAGACCGATACGTATCTTCCCAGATTCAGAGTGCATGCCAGTCCCAACTCTTTAGAGAAGATTCCAGCACCCGCTCTGCCATTCATTAATGAACCATTTGCAAAAATACTGATGTCATTTTCCTCACATACATCATGATGAGGCCGTCTTCAATGAGTGTTCTGTGTGACTTTTCAGTCATCTTCAGCCTACCCATTCCCTCCATTGGCATTTGCGCCTCCTTTACACTGCTATATAGCAATGACAGGATGCCCCTGTGCCCCCTCTTTGTGCCGAATTCATACCAATTATTGGTTGTCTTCAGACGTAATGCTGTTAATGCCGCTGACTTCATAATATGCAAGTCCAACGGCAGCAGCCCGAGAAATACTTCCAATGCTTCTGCTGGGGTCGTCCGGATAGCTCCGGTAATCCCAATACAAGCCATTCTTTGCACCCTATCTAACTTGCTTTTCGCGGTCTTTTGGGTGACCTTAGGCTACCAGACCACAGCAGCATATATTATTAAGGGCGTGACCATCGTTGTGTAGATCCAGTGCGCTGCTCTGGGAGTAATTCCCCACATGAGACCGAACACTCTCTTACACTGATGCAATACCCGCTTGCCCTTCTGAATCTTGTTATCGACGTGACTATTCCAAGTCAGCTTGTTATCCAGGATGACACCTAGATACTTTACTTCCTTGGATACGTTGATGGTCGATCCAAAAAGCCTAAGAGGGTCTATTGTTAGTCCAGTCCTCCTTTTAGTAAAGAGTACTGTTTCCGACTTACTAGCATTTACAGAGAGACCTTGTTCCGTGCACCATCCTTCAACCATTTTGAGTGCACCTCTCATGGTATCATAAATAGTGTCCAGGAACTTGCCGCTCACCGTTACCGCTATGTCATCTGCGTACCCGACGGTGTGTATGCCTTTTGAGTCCAGAAGCTGAAGTAGGGAATCGACCGTGATGTTCTAAAGGATGGGCGATAATACTCCCCCCTGTGGACACTCTTTGACTACCCTACCTCTGAGTCTGTAACTCCCATTTTGAAAGTTTATTGCCCTTTTCCTCAGCATGCAGTCCACCCACCTTATAATGGTTGGGCTGACTTCACGAGTAGCAAGGGCCATCCTTAGCTTATCGAAACCAATCTTATCGAAGGCACCTTCTATATCCATAAAGGTAGACATAGATATCCCTCCACAAGACAGTTCCCTCTCCGCTACGCGATCTAGTTCGTGCAGGGCCGTTTCAGTGGATTTGCCATCTCTGTAGGCGTGCTGACAACTGCTCAGTGGTTTTGTCAGAAGTGTTGTCCTTTCCATGTAGTCCGCCAGTACTCCTTCCATACATTTAAGCAGAAAGGAGGTCAAGCTAACCGGCCGGAAAGATTTAGCCTCTGAGTAGTCCCTTTTTCCCGGATTTGGAAGAAAGACAACCTCAGTCTCTCTCCATTGAGTCGGGATATATCCTGTAGCCAGACAAGTAATAAATATTCCCAAGAACCTGTCTACCAGAGCTTCTGCACCCCACTGAAGTAGGGCTGGAAATATCCCGTCTGTACCCGCTGTTTTGAATGGAGAGAAACTCTTAATGGCGTTTATCACTCCATCTCTGGTGTCTATCCTTTCAGCTTCCAATCGTTCATTCCTGTTTGCACACTTGCGGGTGGCTTCCCAAGGATCTTCCGATCTAAAGCTTCCTGGAAAATGCACCTCCATCAGGTATTTCAGTGACTCTCCGATTGTCTCTGTAAAGGATCCATTCGTTTTGCGAATTAATCCCAACTTTGACACCGGGTCCTTTGATATGATCCTCTGTAATCTACATACATCGGTCATATCTTGCATATTTGAGCAGAATTCCCTACTCGTTTTCCTTTTACGGTTGCGTAGAGTCTTCTTCAGCTCCCTTTTCTTTGACTTGTAGTCGTCCCATGTGTTGGGGTCCCCTCTCATGTGACGATTAAAAGCCTTCCTTGTCTCCTTTTTCATGGATTCCAGTTCCCCATTCCACCATGGAGTGGGATCTCCTTCGTCCACTACCGTCAGAGGACATGAAGCTTCAAATGCTTTGATCATGGCTGAGCTGATAGCACTCACCTGATACTCAACAGCTGCGGTTGTTCTAGTTTTCTTAAACCTTTCTGGCAATAATTCCACAAAAACTTCACAGTACTTTGTACAGTTCGTTCGTTTCGGTATCCTTACCATTCTACAGTCGTTCCTATGTCTTTTATCTGACGTAACCCAGAACTGAATGGCCCTGTGGTCCGACATGGTTAGTCTATCCACAACCCTCCAATCCAAAATCCTATCCAACATTTTGACATTCGTCAGAGTAACATCAATGACCTCGCAACGACGTGCATCGACAAAGGTCGGTTCTGTTCCCCTATTGGCAACTTGTAGACCAAATCTTTCTATAAATTCGAGTAGACACTCTCCTCTATAATTTTCATTGCTGCTGCCCCACACAGAACTGTGCGCATTGATATCGCAGCCTAAGATCAGACCAACCCCCTTACCATCACAGAATCTCACTAGAGCTTCCACCTCTCTTGAAGGTGGTTCGTCTGGAGAATCGTATGGAAGGTATGCTGATGCGATCATAAATGATCCCGCACCGTCACTTATTCTCACTACTGTGATATCCGGTGCTCACAAGTTAGACATTAGAATCGCACGTATCCCATATCTAACTAAAATGCATGTCCTCAAGTTCCCCTCTGTTTGTGGATAAAACAAAGTGGTCTTTTGTGCAGATAGGCCTTTGATCCTTCCATGAAGGATCCAGGGCTCCTGAACCAGTGCAATGTCAAGCACATCCTCATCGAAGCTCCGCACCATCATTGCTGATGCTGCTTTGCATCAGCTTTGAATATTGAGTTGACACACATTTAGTGCTTCCTGGCGCGGGACCACCTCCCGCCCTAATGGCTTGTTCCTTGCAGAATCTGCAACTAGCCCCACGCCAGGAGCCGCGTCGCACCCCTCACGGTGAGTACGACACCTGCCCTTTCTGCCTCGCCAAACTCTTCTGCGCGGATAACACTCCATTTGGAAGTGTCCTTCACACAGGCGTTCTGGCGCTGCAGCATTCTGAGGATGATGTCGCTGGTCACAGCATTGCCATAAACAACAATCACCATCTTCCTCTTTGTCGACAAGGCAGTTAGGCTGTCACATTTGAGCTTCGCACCCTCCCACAAACCGGTTAGGTGCTCCACTGTCTCGCACAGCCATTGCTTGGATAGCTGATTTTTGCACCTTAGAGCTGCTCAATGGTCTTCTCCGACGACTTCATGGCCTTTTTACGTTGTCTCATTGTATTTAAAAAACATGATGATGAGGCATGACCAATTTGAACTCTTGAGACTGGCTCCAATTCCAAATTGGGTGAACAAAACAATATTGTATTCATGATGATGAATTCGGCCATCAGAGCCCAAGCGATTGATTTTTGACTCATCAGACCAATTTACCAATTTCCATTGAGCTAAGCCCCAATTAATGTGATCCTTTGCAAATTTCAAGCATTTAGCACTATGCTTAGCAGTAAGCAATGGCTTTCATACTTTAGTTTTAGCTTTCATACCAGCATCTTTCAAGCATCTGCGGCCTGTCTAACTGGACACATCCAAATTCAAATCCTCAGACACCTCTTTATGAGCTTGTACAGTAATGTTAACTGCTCCAAATACAATTAGTCTCTTGACCATTTTTTTAATAATCAAGCTCAATTTAAGCGGTCGCCCGCAAATTGAGCCTGAGAAATTCTTGTTTCACAAGAATTTCTTATTTTCGATATAAAGCCCATCGAAACGTTGAATTTCCTTTCGATTTGGCTAAACGATTTTACTTCTTTCACTATGGATTCAATAGCGCCACGCGTTACGGCATCGATAATTTTCGGCATTTTTAGTTCTACAACAAAGGATGAAATTCAGCCAAAATCTTTCACTTTTTTTTTTTATATTACCTTTATTTTATATTACCTATGAAAAATTAAAAACTGTTGGAATTAATAATTGATGTTAACGCAATCGATTCTGAAACTTAAGTGAATGCTTCAGTTACAAAAGTGTTCACGAAGTGTTGCCGATAACGGCAACATCACAATGAATTTCGCTAAATTTTTTCCATATGCTAATCGCTTGTACAGGCAAAAAAGACCTCATTTACAACAAAACTTTAGCTACTGCAATTTGCAATTTTAAAGATAAAATGTGGCGAAATATTTTTTTATGAACAATTTTGTAACTCACTGCACATAGACATTACACATTAAAAAATCAAAAGCAATTAAATAAAATAAAATATAAATATAATTGACCTACTTGCTTGTACACAATTGAACGTTTGATAATTTAATTAAAAAATTTAAGGAAAGAAAACAATATATACTTGATCTATTGTGAAGTCTTTAGGTAACTCTATATTTTCAGAATTTTAATGAATTTCAGCACTTTGTTGGGTTCGTTATTACACAATTTATATGGAGGCACTGTACTATCACCAAAGTGGTTTAGTCTTTGTCTGCCAAGAGCTTGACATTCACAGAAAATGTGCTCTGAGCTTTCAGTGTCTAAGTTGCAGAATCTGCAGACATCAGTGTCAGATAGATCTAACTTCTTTAGGGAGTATCTAAGGCTGCAGTGGCCTGTAAAATACCCACAAAAAATGCGTAGGTCAGCTCTACCCAACATGAGAATCTTTTTAGATAACCCTTTATATGGGATTAGGAATTGTTTTGCTTGACGCTGCCCAGCACTATTGAGCCAAAGTTTTGCAAACTTCTTTTCCTTCCATTTCCTGATAACCTCCTTGGCGCTTATAACGATTTCGAAACAGCTTATTAAGTTCTGTTGCTGCCTTTCTTTGTCTTACTTTTGGCCACCATGCGAGACTTGTGTAATTGACAATCGGTTTTATGGCGGTGGTGAAAGTCCAGTATGTCATTTGGGGATTTAAACCCCATATTTAGCCTTGAACAGGCAAAGAATGCCCATGTAGCTTTGGTTGTGACTTTCTTTAAATGAGAGTTCCATGTTAGCGTTTTGTCTAGGATTACTCCTAGATAGTTCGCTTCATTGAAGAATTGTAAAGTAGTGCCATTTAGTGTTGAACCTATTAAGTTAATACCTCTAGTGCAGTTTTCAGAGGATTGATGATGAGTCCCTTTTCTTTGCACCATTTGCTAATATATGTTAGGGCCTGTTGCATGCGTTCTGATATGGTCTGTTCATGCCAGCCTACAATATATACTACAAGGTCATTTGCGAAGCCTTGGGTTGTAAATCCTAGATTGTTTAGTTTGTTTAGATTTTAGCATGGATAAGATCCATCTAATTAAAAGTAGTGATACTCCTTTTAAACAGAGGCCGTTATAGTGACCTCGTAAGAAGTGTTGTCAAAAGCTCCAGAGATGTCAATGAACACAGAGCTATTTGTTTGGATTCAATAGCCTTTTTAATAACCAGCGTAAGGTTGTGAATTGCTGTCTCAGTGCATTTGCCACGTTGGTAGGCACAGACTTTGTGTAAAGTGAATTTAACAAGGTTATTTTCCCTAATGTGCTGATCTAATATATTTTCTATTGTTTTAAGGAAAAATGAGCTGAGACTAATAGGTCTGTAGGATTTAGGCAATTGTTCGGGTTTTTTCCTGCTTTTGGAATAAACACCACCTTAACCTAAGCCCATCTTTTAGGTATATGGTCTAAGAGTATACTAGCTTTGTATAGTTGGGTCAGTGAAGGGACTATGCACCTAGCTCCTTGCTGTTGTAAACAAGGGTAGATGGCCCTGGGAATTTGTATGGCCTAAAGGATGGCTAGCGAAGCATGTTATTTTCGGCCTAAATCGATATTCGGTTGTTATGGCCACATAAACAAATAAACAAAGGATGAAATAGCCCTTTATACCCGTTTATTATGGAACATTTCATATACTAGTTTTCTGTCATCAGTTCTGGTGATGATAACTGTATCAACTAGCGTTGGGTGTTCAAAGTACAGACAATTACCCGAGAAGTGAGTATCCAGTAGAAGTTTACTGGTCTCACCCAGATTTTTCGTATACGTTCCATCTTGATTTTTCAGGGTACATATGCCGTTCGAGTAATATTTTTGTAAGGCTTTTTCAAAATGGACGGCTTGTGGAAGACTCTCAATCTTGTCACAATGCTACGTGGAGATAGCTCTGTTGAAGCTCCTCAATTCTTTGTTGAAGTTAGTTAAAGCAGCGCTATAGGACACCCAGTCGACTGTTTCTTTTGCTTTATTGAATAGCCTTCTGGCCTCTTTTCTTAGTCCCATAAGTGTATTGTTCCACCAAGCAACTGTCCTACGCAATTTCCGCCTGTTTGCTGGACAACCCTCATTGAAGGCCCTCGTGAGAGAAGCTTATTTGTTTCATGCTCAAGCTCAGATTTCAGTGCAATTTGAGACCCTGAGTGGTTAACGTCCGGTTCTAAATGGACATGAAAAACATCCCAGTTTACATTCCTATGGTTTCTGTAAATTGTCGTTCGGGTATCACAGGCACCCAGGTCGAACCTTATATGCATATAATCCGACATGGATACCTCCTGAGAGACGTGCCAATTTGATATTTCAGACATAACATTATTGCTTGAGAAAGTGAGGTTTAGAACCTCCCCTCTGATAACATTCACAAATGTTGGTTCATCACCCCAATTTATAATGGAGACGCCATGCCTAAGAATGAATTCAAGTAGGTACTCACCTCTTTTGTTGTTATCTGTACTCCCTTTTTATTAAGCTAAGCTTTTTATTGGTCTGGTGGTGTTTTCACAAGGTAACGTGTCTAATTGCCTCAACCGGGTGGGGCTAGGGCAATCCTTGTTGAATTCATCGCAAGTCAACTCACTGGCTGTCATGTAGTTTGATCTGAGCTCTATGTGATGATACCTTTATTTGTTAATGAGGGGTAGTCATGTAGCTTGCTCTGCTTACTATATGATGGCGTCTTCATTATTATTAATGGGGGCCCTCCATGTGGCGACCACCGGCTGAAGTGAGTGGCGAAAATCTCCTCGGTTAGAGGTTGTGCGTTGGGTTTGGCACCCGCCACATAAAAAAAACTTGCTCCATGAACAATATAAAAATGCCTCGGAAACGGACTACCCCCTTTGTTGATGACCCCCGCAAACGAAAAAAGTACCATGATTTACGGATATGCACCTGGAATGTCCGGTTCCTTTATAGGGAGGAAGCCTCTATCCAGCTGGTTGATGTCCTCGAAAAATACAGAGCTGACATCAACGCTCTCCAAGAAATGCGATGGACGGGACAGGGCTGCTCCAAAAGAGCGTCCTGTGACATCTACTACAGTCGCCATGCTGAAAGGCACGAATTAGGATGTGGATTTTTGGTCAGCAAGAGACTACGACATATTGTCTCACAGTTCACGAGAGAAGGACAACGTGGTCAAGGAGAGCTTCTTCCAGCGCCTCGAAGAAGCTTACGACCGCTGCCCCCGCCACGATATCAAAATCGTGCTTGGAGACTTTAATGCCAGGGTGGGCAAGGAAGGTACCTTTGGTCCAACTGTCGGCCTGCCTGCCGAGTTGTTTAAGACCGGAGGTGATGAGCTGCTCGCCTGCATGCATTAGCTCATAAGAAGAATATGGTCGGATGAAAGCATGCCTGATGATTGGAGGCTTAGTGTTCTCTGTCCTGTACATAAAAAAGGAGACCCCACAATTTGCGCCAACTACCGTGGAATAAGTCTCCTGAGTATCGCATACAAGGTTCTATCGAGCGTATTGTGTTAAAGATTGAAGCCCATGCTCCACAACCTGATTATACCTTATCAGTGTGGCTTCAGATCTGGTAAATATACCATCGACCAAATTTTTACACTGCGCCAAATCCTGTCGAAGACCCAAGAAAGATGGGCACACACCACCTATTTGTTGATTATAAAGCCGCTTTCGACAGTCCGGTAAGGGATTACCTCTACGCAACAATGTCTGAGTTTGGTATTCCTGCAAAGCTCATTCGACTCTGCAGTGAAAATTGGGAAGGATCTCTCCGCACCGTTTAATACCGAACGGGGTTTCAGACAAGTTGATTCGTTATCGTGCGACTTCTTCAATTTTATTATGGAGAAAATAATACGAGCTGCTGATTTACGACATAATGGCACTATCTTCAACAAAAGTGTCATGCTGTTAGCGTATGCCGACGATATTGACATAATCGGCATGAACACCCGAGCAGTCAGTGCAGCATTCTCAGAGTTAGAAAGAGAGTCGCGTCCTATGAGTCTTACGGTGAACGAGGGCTAGACGTATTATCTAGTGTCAACAAACAAAGAGTCCCGGAGTCTTGGACAACACGTCACTGTTGATAACTACGCTTTTGAAGTAGTAAGGGACTTTGTCTATCTTGGAACCAGCATTAACAGCAGTAATGACGTCAGCTTGGAGATCATGCGTAGGATAACTCTTGCTGACAGGTGTTACTTTGGGCTGAGTAAGCAATTGGGAAGTCGAGCTTTCTGTCGAAGAACGAAAACTACACTCTTGAAATCTCTCATCATGCCTGTCCTAACATATGGCGCTGAAGCCTGGACAATTTCCACTTCGGATGAGAGAATGCTTGGAGTTTTCGAGAGAAAAGTCCTACGTAAGATCTTTGGACCTATTTGCGTCGGTGGCGAGTACCGAATAAGGTACAACCATGAGCTGCACGAGCTGTATGCCGATATTGACATAGTAAAGCGCATTAAAATCCAGCGGCTGCGCTGGCTAGGTCATGTCGAGCGAATGGAAGAACACGTTCCAGCTAAGAAGGTGTTATATTCGGAGCCCGCTGAAGGACGGCGTGGAAGAGGAAGACCTAACCTCCAGTGGAAAGACCAAGTACTGGAGAACCTGACGGCGCTTTGAATTTCTAACTGGCGCCAACTAGCGAAGAACAGAGATGGCTGGCGAAGCATATTGTATTCGGCCTAAATCGATATTCGGTTGTTATGGCCACATAAGTAAGTAAGTAAGCTTTTTATTAACTGACATCGCCGCTCTGGGCCGACCACATTTTTAGCATTTGTTAGCTTACCATTTGTGTTTGGAGTCCCTTAATAGCTCCTTGGTTAACCCATGGTTCTTGAATAAACGCGACATCCAAGAGTTCGTTGTTAAACCTCCTTGCCAATACATCCGAGGCTGCCTTGGCATGGTGGAGGTTTATTTGGAGACATCCCAGTTGTCTCCATTTTGTGATGGTGCTGTCAGGTGGGGACATTATCTCCCCTTTCCTTGGGCAATCGCCGCCCTTTTCTTGCCTCTGTTACTTCCGAGCAGAATTGTTTCTTCAGCAGACCTGTGTTCACGGCGATCGTGCTTCACACGGTCTGCGCGAAGTGGAGGGCACAATCTAATACCCTCGTGCACCTTTTCCTTTTGTTGAGTAGCCTTCTGGTGCGCTGCATTAGAAGCTGATGTTGTAGACTTATGTAGACTGCTGTAACTCTAATATGGCTGCGTTATCTGAGCACTGAGTTTGCTCTTTTAGTGCAGCGCTTTTCAAGCACTCAGGTAGCTCGTTTGTAATTGTTGACATGGAGCACTGTGGTAGATCCGATTGTTGATGCATTTTGTTCGCCACTGTCACTGAGGATGAGGCACTAACTGTAGCCTCTTTTGTGTTTTCAGCAGGGCCCTGGTTTTTGGGACGCAATTCGACATTGTCGAAGCCATAGTTCAGCCAGTAATGCTTACTTCTAATGACTTCGGCAGATACTGTGTCAGTAGCGAAAGTAATTTCCGCTATTGGCCCTTTATGGATTTTTTTGAGCATCCTCCAGTCCTTGACACGCAGACCATCTTTCGGACGGTCCAGGAGGCTAAATATACCATTCACGACGTAAATTTACGTGAGTGGTATGTCAGCCTCTTTAACGACTTTTAGCTGAGTATTTTTCCACGGTTGTAGCTTAGGCCCTATAGCCTATATTGCCACATGATATGCCAATCCACCCTGTCTTGAAGGTACAACTATTGAAGAAGGGCTTTGCAGCACCAGCAGTCTTCTTTATTATTGCATCCATGATGGAATTTTGTATGGACTTAAGCTGGTCTGTAGTCCATATTGTTTTGGGGTAGTCAGGTGGGATGATGCATAACTTAACACTGATCGCTGCGTCCTTATAAGACATCTTGGCTGTGTTAACTTCCACCTCCGGAGTGGGTATTGCTGCCCGTTCTCCTTCAGTTTCGGTGCCTACAGTTGTCTTTCTGGCAGTCATTTTAGCCACAAAGCATGGCTTTTTAGAGCTTTGCTTCGGTGTGATACTGCTCGGCCTTTGTCTTTTTAGAGCAGGCGGTCGAGCAAGTATTCTCGCTTCATCTATACTGTGCCCTTTCTGTGGCAGATATTTGAAACGTTTTTTTGCAGCACCACTTAGCCGAACTCTTTTCGCTTCCTCTGCAACTTTTGAGCCACGTACTGGAGGGTACAAAAGTTTGTCATCATCTTCCGTGGTTGGATCGGCGATATTGTCATTGGGACTTATGTCCGCATCGCCCACGTCTACGTTCATAACACTTGCTTCACTGTCTTTCGACATAGCCTGTGCTACGATCGTATCGGCACAAGGAGCCAAGAGGTCGCTACTGACCTGTAAGGTAATGGGCTTTTCAATCATTGGGTAACTATTGACCTGGTTTGATTTAGTCACTTCAGCCTCGGAATTAAATATATTTGTTTTCTCTGCCACGAGTAAAGGGGAAAGTAAGGTCAGCCGCGACAGTGCCCCGGTATCACGGTAAGGGCAATTACAAGCATCTGGAGGCCACGGTTAAAAGACACACTCACGTAGTGCCATTCATCCCATAGGCACGGTACGAATAACACCTGGGGTTACGGCTTTTAGTCGAGTTTTCCTCTCTAGATCCGCCATTTTCAGTCGAAAGTAGGGGCACCTTTAGCAGACGTGGAATACTACCACAATGGTCGACCTTTAGGTTATGACATCTTAGCCAGGAACCTTTGTGTGCTGAGTTATTTCAAACAGAAAAACTCTTTCACACTTCATCCCCAAAAAGAGCAGTAAAAAAACAAATAGTAAAATTCAATCCAAATTGCCATGGCACCCAATTTAATTTACTTAATTTTTTTGTTTTATTTTTTTTATTGCAATCTGTTATTATAACACTCTAAAGCTAAATTTCTCCGCTAGCAATCAACCTCTAAAACCAATGTGATCCTGCGTGAGTCCGCCCTTTACCGTCATTAATTAATGTAACTGCAATAGATCGTCTTGGGTTACAAGAAGTTGCAGGGATGTTGGCAGATGCAGTATAATTCTTTCAAGTTCTGTCTGTAGCTGATAAAGGGTTAACAGCAAAGGATGGAGTTTGCCATGGTGAGTGTCTGTCAGCACATCCAGTATGAATGAAGTTCAGTTATCATTAAAGTTAGTTGCATGGACAACGCATTAAACAGATGTAGTAGCTCTAATTGATGATCTTCACGGTTTATTTGGTTCCAAACTTAAGTGATTTGGTTGTTAATTTGGTAAAAAATTGTTTTAGCTGTTATTTGCTCCTGCTTGATTATGTTTATTGTAGAATCGATAATGGATGTTTGATTTTTGAGTAAGTGCAACAAGTTGAATTCATATTCCTTAAGGCTTTCTATCATTTTTGACATCTTGAAGTACTCAGAATCGAGCACTACAAATAGTGAATGTGTGACGCCGCGAACGAAATTCATTGCTCCTCTTCTGACACGACTGCCTGTAAATAGCTTGTCATCCAAACGCAACTCTTAATGTAGTCGTGCAAAATTGTTAGTTAATTGGCTACAGGTGCCGTTTTGTTTCATTTCTTGACATAGTCGATGCAGAGTGCTTGTTCTGTTGAGCAATGACCCCACCTCAACCAATAAGGTGTCAAATCGTAGTATACGATTAAATTCCAGTCAGCAGATGAAATGGCTTCCTATGCCTTCAAAGTGGATGCCAAGTTGTGATCCGGAGAAATCTGAGGCTGCTTTTCATTCTCGATGATCTCATCTTCTGCTTTGATTGGCAATAGTGCTAACCTATGAAATGGCCTCGTGCAATTACCATTTGCTGTTTTTAAGTCAACTGCGTTTACTATTCCATCATCTCCTTAGAGACGTTTGTAATTCGTCTTAATGGCCACTTGAGTATTGCAGTATTGCCATTTTTGATGATCACCATGTCACCAATGCTGATATTGAACTGCTTGTTTTTCCATTTATTTCTCAATTGGAGCTTACACAAATAATCCCGAGACCATCGCCTCCAGAATTCCCCTTTAAGATGACTGATAATCTTAAATCTGGTCAAGAGGTTGAAGTTTGTTGATGTGGCCCTTGAATCGACCTTTGCGTTTAATGGTTCTAATATAAGAAAGTGGCCAGGAGTTAGGGAAGCAAAGTCATTTGGGTCTTCCGAGAGTGGGCAAATTGGTCTTAAATTAAGAATGCCTCTACCACTGCACTCCTTTACAATTGATTCTCGTAATTTAATGGAGTGAATTGTTTCATTAGGCTCTGTTAGTTGATTTTTGGCAGAGTGACCTCTTCGGCTTATAAAAAGTTTAATGCACCAAGAAAAGCATTCATCGCCAGGTCACTGACTAACTCCAAATGAACAGCTTTTGTTGCAAAGCATCAATATACTGCTATATAGGCTTTCTGTGGTTTTTTTTCCTCTGATCTTAAAGTTACGCTTGAATTGATGAATATTCTTGCTGGCGTGACCCTTGTTGACGGGAGGTTGCCCATAATTTGACCAAATAGTTTTGGTTTGGCCTTGATACATCTTACACAATTTTGAACAATTGAGCGTGGATTTTTCTTTTATTGGCCAAAATCTCTGTCTTGCATAAGCTAATAAGGCTTGTCCTCAGCAATAATGATTTTGTTTATGGATAATCTGCATCAATAACTTTGTAATGGGGTTGTTGTACGGTATTAACATTAGGTGTTTGGCATCGGATGTAAGCTTGGATGCTTGTAATCGCCCTCCAACTCGAATAATGACATTCGTGTCCAAAATGGGGAAAGATTGCCGATAGCACTGTTCTTGCTAACATTATTGTGTTTCTCGAGGTGTTTGAGATCTACTTCAAAGTTTCATTGTCCGAACAATTACTATAACAAAATTTTCTAATTCGTCTACGGTTAAGGTAATCTCTGACTGTGTTGAATGCTTTCTGGTATTGTTGATGACTATGAGTATGTAGTCTGTGACTCGTTACAATGTTTTGAATGAGCCATTATGTCGAATGTTGTAAATTATGCTTCTTTCAGTCCTTGCGTACTGCTATTGCTTTTTAATATGGCTGTGGCCAAGAGTCTCCTTGACGATGCAGAAGTAGTTGCCCATAAATCTATAGGTTACAGACTGCTAGTCTCTTTGGTGAAAACCCCTGTGATAACACATCAGCGGGATTGTGTTCTGAGCTTACATGACGCCAATGTTCAACAATGGAATTTTCCTGGATGACAGATACACGATTTGCTACAAACGTTTGGTACGATGATGAAGGTGAATTTAACCATGACAACAGGATCTGTGAATCAGTCCAGAACTACGTAGGCACATCTAATTTTAGGTTTTTTTTTACCCTCGCGGTCAGTTAAGCACCTAATACCAAAGCATAGAGTTCAAAACGAGGAAGGATTTGTCGCTTTAACGGTGCCACTCGTGACTTTGCACACAACAGCCTTACAATTACTCGCCCTTCCTTCAATACTGATCTGATGTAGACCGAAGCACCATATACCTTTTGTGAAGAATCAGAGAATGCGTGAAGTTGAATTGTCTTTGGGATGTCTCCATTAAATATGTGACGCGAAAATTTTAAATCATCCAGTTCATTTAGGTTGCTGTGGAACTTTACCCACCTTGTATACAATTCAGCTGGTAAGGCGTCATCCCAACTTATTTTTAATTGCCAAAGTTCCCTGACAAACATCTGGGCTGATACTATGACTCCTGCAACAATTTCCAAAGGATCGAAAAGTGTGGCTAAATCTGAAGTAATATATCGCTTTGTGACTACCTTTTTGGGTTTAGTCATAATAATCCCAACTTTTTAATTGAATCGTTGTTGGTGTTGGTGAAGTTTAACTTTACTGCTTGGTCGTCTCGAAGAATGTTTTACAGCAGTTGTGGATGATTTGCACACCATTTGCGTAAGTTGAAACCATGCTTTTTTAAGACGTATATGAGTTGCTGTTGTATTCACTAAGCGACAAGTTTCCAATAGTTTCAATAGTTTCCAAGCAGTTGTGTAATTTTCAGCTGTGGCTGAAAGGTGGCTGATCAATTTTTATGCTTCCCCTCCCACGTTAGATTTGAGGTATCGCATCTTTTGTATAGGAGGAAGTTGTAGCTTGTCGACTAACTGCGAGAACAAATCAAAAAATGTTCACCACTTTAGGTAATCTCCATTAAATTTTGGAAGAGTAATTTTAGGCAGTGGTAGATTACTATTTCGTGCAGATCCGAAGTTTTGTGGTTTATTATTGGACGTCAAAGCAAAATTGTTCATTATCATTACTTCAAGATTATTGTATGAGTCAATGTCGTATCCCTCCTTTTTGAACCGGTTCCCATATTGTGAAATTCAGATCTTAAATCTGACTTCAAAGTGTTTCTTTTAGCTTCATATTCGCAGCAGTCGGATCATGAATGAGTAATCGTTTCAGCGATTGCATCATCACAATTTCTCTTCTAACCGAAGGAATTGTTGAGAAAAGAGATGCTGTTATGTCGCTGTTGGCATATGTGCACATGTGTATGACACAGTGGACTTTTCGACTGCTGGATTATTTGAAGTTTCCAACATGGCGGATTCAAATATTTCTCGGTACTTTAATGTAAGATCCGATATTTGGTCGTAGTAATAATAACAATAATCTTCGGTGAAGTATTGGTGGTCTATTGCAGTGGTATCGCGACACCATAACTTGTTATCGGTGGTGTCGAATTCTAATGATGCCATATCCAACCTTCTGAGCCGTTTCTCATAGTACACGATTGTCTTTCTGGAGGCTCAATCGTTTTTGACGTTATGGATAATGCTCCCTAAAAGTTCACCAGTTGTGCGCTGGCATTCTGTCAATTGGATGAATGAAGTCATATACGAGTCTTTTTTAGAAGTTGCTATTTTTGAGATTATTGTTGAGTACGTTGATCAGTGAAGTTGAAGTCTTACATTTTGACGTCGTTACGTTACGTTGCGTTATTTAGGAGCCAAAATGTGTTGATACCAAAGTCAAAATCAAATTGTTAAATTTTCTGTGAGTGGACGTCGTATATGGCGATTACGTATTGTTCGAATGTTGCACGTTGTTGACACTAGCCTCATGCTAGTCCCAATTCCAAGATTGCTGGTTGTTCACGGATCACACTAGTCTTGCGTGATTTTCAAGAAAATAAACGTGTTGTGTGCTTTCGATGATACTTTGCGTCCTTCAGAATAACTTCAGGCAGCTACATATTCGCGGCGGATACACATACTCAGGATCACGTCGGGGTGTCCAAAATGTTAACAAATGTTAGCGATGCAAACACAAGCATTTCACTCGGAATGCTCTAGACTTCATAACTTTTCGTAGAAAGTAAACACACGCTTTTGAACCTGGATTACTTATGTCAAGAACAGAATGCAAACACAGCCACTTAAACTTGGATTGCGTGGTTGAACAACTTAATGAAATGTTGTAGTTCAATTGATTTAAGTGCGTAATGAATGCTTAAACAGTATGTCTTCCTTCTTCAGAAGTTTGTTTCCATCCGTAGGTTCGCATAGGCTTAATATATGAGCACAGCATCGTAAATGATCAGGAAGCAAATTAATATTTACTGGATTGTATACATTTGACGATTCATCTTCTTCAACATCTGATTCAGAAGTGACTTCAGAGAGGATGAGAGTCAAGAATAACTTCATCAGCAATAGTAATATTATTTAGCTTCAAACAGTTTAAATGCTTTTATGAAATTACTGCCATTGTCTGTCACCGACGCTACGATTTTAACCGCATCGAGGTCAAATACATATATATATATATATACATATATATATATATATATATATATATATATATATATATATATATATATATATATATAAAAAAAATAAAATAAATATGTGGCACTTAAAGCCCCAAAGGGCTCATTGGCCGAGCTTCTCTTCCATTACTGTTGTGCGTCTTAAATTTTGGACAGTATTAGAAGGGACCTACTTATTTTAGCCGGTTCCGAACGGCAGAACACTTGTGACATCACTTTTTCTGAGCTTTGTCACAGAGTTCTTTTAGAAGCTTTTTCATGGCAAGTTGTTACTGTCGGAAGAATTGCCAATTGCTTGCCGACAGGTGGGTACCATTCGAAAGAAAAATCTTATCGATATTAAATTTGTTATGCATCAGCCGGGGATTGAACCACGACCTACAGATCAGAAGGCCAACACACTAACCACTGAGCTACGGCACCCGCTATATATATATATATATATATATATATATATATATATATATATATATATATATATATATACATATATGTATATATGTATATGTATATATATATATACATATATGTATATATATGTATATATATATATATATGTGTATATATATATATACGTGTATATATATATATATATATATATATATATATATATATATATATATATATATATATATATATATATATATATATATATATATATATATATATATATGGGTGCTGTAGCTCAGTGGTTAGTGTGTTCGCCTTCTGATCTGTAGGTCGTGGTTCAATCCCCGGCTGATGCATAACAAATTTAATATCGATAAGATTTTTCTTTCGAATGGTACCCACCTGTCGGCAAGCAATTGGCAATTCTTCCGACAGTAACAACTTGCCATGAAAAAGCTTCTAAAAGAACTCTGTGACAAAGCTCAGAAAAAGTGATGTCACAAGTGTTCTGCCGTTCGGAACCGGCTAAAATAAGTAGGTCCCTTCTAATACTGTCCAAAATTTAAGACGCACAACAGTAATGGAAGAGAAGCTCGGCCAATGAGCCCTTTGGGGCTTTAAGTGCCACATATTTATTTTATTTTATATATATATATATATATATATATATATATATGTATATATATATGTATATATATATATATGTATATATATATATATATATATATATATATATATATATATATGTATATATATATATATATATGTATTTGACCTCTATGCGGTTAAAATCGTAGCGTCGGTGACAGACAATGGCAGTAATTTCATAAAAGCATTTAAACTGTTTGAAGCTAAATAATATTACTATTGCTGATGAAGTTATTCTTGACTCTCATCCTCTCTGAAGTCACTTCTGAATCAGATGTTGAAGAAGATGAATCGTCAAATGTATACAATCCAGTAAATATTAATTTGCTTCCTGATCATTTACGATGCTGTGCTCATATATTAAGCCTATGCGAACCTACGGATGGAAACAAACTTCTGAAGAAGGAAGACATACTGTTTAAGCATTCATTACGCACTTAAATCAATTGAACTACAACATTTCATTAAGTTGTTCAACCACGCAATCCAAGTTTAAGTGGCTGTGTTTGCATTCTGTTCTTGACATAAGTAATCCAGGTTCAAAAGCGTGTGTTTACTTTCTACGAAAAGTTATGAAGTCTAGAGCATTCCGAGTGAAATGCTTGTGTTTGCATCGCTAACATTTGTTAACATTTTGGACACCCCGACGTGATCCTGAGTATGTGTATCCGCCGGGAATATGTAGCTGCCTGAAGTTATTCTGAAGGACGCAAAGTATCATCGAAAGCACACAACACGTTTATTTTCTTGAAAATCACGCAAGACTAGTGTGATCCGTGAACAACCAGCAATCTTGGAATTGGGACTAGCATGAGGCTAGTGTCAACAACGTGCAACATTCGAACAATACGTAATCGCCATATACGACGTCCACTCACAGAAAATTTAACAATTTGATTTTGACTTTGGTATCAACACATTTTGGCTCCTAAATAACGCAACGTAACGTAACGACGTCAAAATGTAAGACTTCAACTTCACTGATCAACGTACTCAACAATAATCTCAAAAATAGCAACTTCTAAAAAAGACTCGTATATGACTTCATTCATCCAATTGACAGAATGCCAGCGCACAACTGGTGAACTTTTAGGGAGCATTATCCATAACGTCAAAAACGATTGAGCCTCCAGAAAGACAATCGTGTACTATGAGAAACGGCTCAGAAGGTTGGATATGGCATCATTAGAATTCGACACCACCGATAACAAGTTATGGTGTCGCGATACCACTGCAATAGACCACCAATACTTCACCGAAGATTATTGTTATTATTACTACGACCAAATATCGGATCTTACATTAAAGTACCGAGAAATATTTGAATCCGCCATGTTGGAAACTTCAAATAATCCAGCAGTCGAAAAGTCCACTGTGTCATACACATGTGCACATATGCCAACAGCGACATAACAGCATCTCTTTTCTCAACAATTCCTTCGGTTAGAAGAGAAATTGTGATGATGCAATCGCTGAAACGATTACTCATTCATGATCCGACTGCTGCGAATATGAAGCTAAAAGAAACACTTTGAAGTCAGATTTAAGATCTGAATTTCACAATATGGGAACCGGTTCAAAAAGGAGGGATACGACATTGACTCATACAATAATCTTGAAGTAATGATAATGAACAATTTTGCTTTGACGTCCAATAATAAACCACAAAACTTCGGATCTGCACGAAATAGTAATCTACCACTGCCTAAAATTACTCTTCCAAAATTTAATGGAGATTACCTAAAGTGGTGAACATTTTTTGATTTGTTCTCGCAGTTAGTCGACAAGCTACAACTTCCTCCTATACAAAAGATGCGATACCTCAAATCTAACGTGGGAGGGGAAGCATAAAAATTGATCAGCCACCTTTCAGCCACAGCTGAAAATTACACAACTGCTTGGAAACTATTGAAACTATTGGAAACTTGTCGCTTAGTGAATACAACAGCAACTCATATACGTCTTAAAAAAGCATGGTTTCAACTTACGCAAATGGTGTGCAAATCATCCACAACTGCTGTAAAACATTCTTCGAGACGACCAAGCAGTAAAGTTAAACTTCACCAACACCAACAACGATTCAATTAAAAAGTTGGGATTATTATGACTAAACCCAAAAAGGTAGTCACAAAGCGATATATTACTTCAGATTTAGCCACACTTTTCGATCCTTTGGAAATTGTTGCAGGAGTCATAGTATCAGCCCAGATGTTTGTCAGGGAACTTTGGCAATTAAAAATAAGTTGGGATGACGCCTTACCAGCTGAATTGTATACAAGGTGGGTAAAGTTCCACAGCAACCTAAATGAACTGGATGATTTAAAATTTTCGCGTCACATATTTAATGGAGACATCCCAAAGACAATTCAACTTCACGCATTCTCTGATTCTTCACAAAAGGTATATGGTGCTTCGGTCTACATCAGATCAGTATTGAAGGAAGGGCGAGTAATTGTAAGGCTGTTGTGTGCAAAGTCACGAGTGGCACCGTTAAAGCGACAAATCCTTCCTCGTTTTGAACTCTATGCTTTGGTATTAGGTGCTTAACTGACCGCGAGGGTAAAAAAAAACCTAAAATTAGATGTGCCTACGTAGTTCTGGACTGATTCACAGATCCTGTTGTCATGGTTAAATTCACCTTCATCATCGTACCAAACGTTTGTAGCAAATCGTGTATCTGTCATCCAGGAAAATTCCATTGTTGAACATTGGCGTCATGTAAGCTCAGAACACAATCCCGCTGATGTGTTATCACAGGGGTTTTCACCAAAGAGACTAGCAGTCTGTAACCTATAGATTTATGGGCAACTACTTCTGCATCGTCAAGGAGACTCTTGGCCACAGCCATATTAAAAAGCAATAGCAGTACGCAAGGACTGAAAGAAGCATAATTTACAACATTCGACATAATGGCTCATTCAAAACATTGTAACGAGTCACAGACTACATACTCATAGTCATCAACAATACCAGAAAGCATTCAACACAGTCAGAGATTACCTTAACCGTAGACGAATTAGAAAATTTTGTTATAGTAATTGTTCGGACAATGAAACTTTGAAGTAGATCTCAAACACCTCGAGAAACACAATAATGTTAGCAAGAACAGTGCTATCGGCAATCTTTCCCCATTTTGGACACGAATGTCATTATTCGAGTTGGAGGGCGATTACAAGCATCCAAGCTTACATCCGATGCCAAACACCTAATGTTAATACCGTACAACAACCCCATTACAAAGTTATTGATGCAGATTATCCATAAACAAAATCATTATTGCTGAGGACAAGCCTTATTAGCTTATGCAAGACAGAGATTTTGGCCAATAAAAGAAAAATCCACGCTCAATTGTTCAAAATTGTGTAAGATGTATCAAGGCCAAACCAAAACTATTTGGTCAAATTATGGGCAACCTCCCGTCAACAAGGGTCACGCCAGCAAGAATATTCATCAATTCAAGCGTAACTTTAAGATCAGAGGAAAAAAAACCACAGAAAGCCTATATAGCAGTATATTGATGCTTTGCAACAAAAGCTGTTCATTTGGAGTTAGTCAGTGACCTGGCGATGAATGCTTTTCTTGGTGCATTAAACTTTTTATAAGCCGAAGAGGTCACTCTGCCAAAAATCAACTAACAGAGCCTAATGAAACAATTCACTCCATTAAATTACGAGAATCAATTGTAAAGGAGTGCAGTGGTAGAGGCATTCTTAATTTAAGACCAATTTGCCCACTCTCGGAAGACCCAAATGACTTTGCTTCCCTAACTCCTGGCCACTTTCTTATATTAGAACCATTAAACGCAAAGGTCGATTCAAGGGCCACATCAACAAACTTCAACCTCTTGACCAGATTTAAGATTATCAGTCATCTTAAAGGGGAATTCTGGAGGCGATGGTCTCGGGATTATTTGTGTAAGCTCCAATTGAGAAATAAATGGAAAAACAAGCAGTTCAATATCAGCATTGGTGACATGGTGATCATCAAAAATGGCAATACTGCAATACTCAAGTGGCCATTAAGACGAATTACAAACGTCTCTAAGGAGATGATGGAATAGTAAACGCAGTTGACTTAAAAACAGCAAATGGTAATTGCACGAGGCCATTTCATAGGTTAGCACTATTGCCAATCAAAGCAGAAGATGAGATCATCGAGAATGAAAAGCAGCCTCAGATTTCTCCGGATCACAACTTGGCATCCACTTTGAAGGCATAGGAAGCCATTTCATCTGCTGACTGGAATTTAATCGTATACTACGATTTGACACCTTATTGGTTGAGGTGGGGTCATTGCTCAACAGAACAAGCACTCTGCATCGACTATGTCAAGAAATGAAACAAAACGGCACCTGTAGCCAATTAACTAACAATTTTGCACGACTACATTAAGAGTTGCGTTTGGATGACAAGCTATTTACAGGCAGTCGTGTCAGAAGAGGAGCAATGAATTTCGTTCGCGGCGTCACACATTCACTATTTGTAGTGCTCGATTCTGAGTACTTCAAGATGTCAAAAATGATAGAAAGCCTTAAGGAATATGAATTCAACTTGTTGCACTTACTCAAAAATCAAACATCCATTATCGATTCTACAATAAACATAATCAAGCAGGAGCAAATAACAGCTAAAACAATTTTTTACCAAATTAACAACCAAATCACTTAAGTTTGGAACCAAATAAACCGTGAAGATCATCAATTAGAGCTACTACATCTGTTTAATGCGTTGTCCATGCAACTAACTTTAATGATAACTGAACTTCATTCATACTGGATGTGCTGACAGACACTCACCATGGCAAACTCCATCCTTTGCTGTTAACCCTTTATCAGCTACAGACAGAACTTGAAAGAATTATACTGCATCTGCCAACATCCCTGCAACTTCTTGTAACCCAAGACGATCTATTGCAGTTACATTAATTAATGACGGTAAAGGGCGGACTCACGCAGGATCACATTGGTTTTAGAGGTTGATTGCTAGCGGAGAAATTTAGCTTTAGAGTGTTATAATAACAGATTGCAATAAAAAAAATAAAACAAAAAAATTAAGTAAATTAAATTGGGTGCCATGGCAATTTGGATTGAATTTTACTATTTGTTTTTTTACTGCTCTTTTTGGGGATGAAGTGTGAAAGAGTTTTTCTGTTTGAAATAACTCAGCACACAGAGGTTCTTGGCTAAGATGTCATAACCTAAAGGCCGACCAGTGGTTAGTGTGTTGGCCTTCTGATCTGTAGGTCGTGGTTCAATCCCAAATTAATTGCGAAAAGATTTTTCTTTCGAACGGTACTCACCTGTCGGCAAGCAATTGGCAATTCTTCCGACAGTAACAACTCGAAAATAAACTCACTTGAAGAAGTGGGTTTCACCTGGGATTTTATGGTAGGCATTTCAATATTTTAATGGATTTTTAAAGATTTAATTTTAATTTTCGTGAACTGAGAATTCAATAGTATACGTCAAATACGTATAAAGAAGAATCAACCTTCTGTTGATCTCGTTGGTGTTGCGACTCCAAATTTTAAATTATATGGTAATATTGTAATAGCCGTTGTATCATGTTCTGCGCATTGATATGCCATGAGGAGCATTAGTATATGTACATCCCAGTCTCTTTGGTATTTATCTAGGACTTTTCTTAAATATTCATCCAAGGTACGGTTAAATCGGTCTACCATGCCATCAGATTGTGGATGCAAAAGTGTTGTACGAGTTTTGTATACACCCAACATACGGCACATCTCTTGGAATACAACTGATTCGAAATTTCGACCTTGGTCTGAGTGTAACTCTATCGGTACACCAAAACGAGTAATCCATTGGTTGACGAATTCATCCGCAACTGTACTAGCTTCTTGATTTGGAATGGGGTATACTTCAGGATATTTACTGAAGTAATCTATAACCACCAGCACATACTTGTTTCCTGCGTTGCTTATTGGAAATGGCCCAGCTATGTCCATAGCAATTCGCTCAAATGGAGCACCCACGGTATATTGGTGCATCTTGCCACGACTTTTCTTAGTGGGACCTTTGGCCATTGCACATTGCTTACACTTCCGAATCCAATCAACGACATGGTCATGACATCCAACCCAATAAAATCGTTTCTTTATTTTCTCGACGGTTTTGGTGATTTCCGAATGCCCTCCACTGGAGGCATTGTGATACTGAGCTATCACTTCATTTATTCTTACCTTGGGTACCACTAGAATATCATTAGTGATTTTTCCATCTTCACTTTCTAATGCTCGGAAGAAACATCCGTCTCGTAAGTGCAGGCTTTGCCACTGCGCCCAGTATGCCTTTGCTATTGGACTCTCATTAGCCATTTCTTACACATCTGTAAGTAGGCCCTGCTCCTTGTATTCTATAATCTTTATGAGATCTGGGTCGTTCCGCTGATCTTCTTGCACTCGTTCGGTGGTCCATGACACCTCCGGCAATATATTCGATAGTTGTATGTCGGCAATGTACTCCTTGCTTTTCACTCGAGAACAATGTTTATATTCCATTTTGAAGGACGACGAGACAGAGTATCCGCGTTGCAGTGATGTCCTCCTTAACAATGCTCGATAGTAAAATCATAACTCTGCAGCCTTTAAATCCAGCGCTCCAATGGTCCCACTGGGTTTTTAATTGTAATAACCACTTTAGCGCTGCGTGGTCAGTTCGTAGATGAAATGACTGACCGTACAAGTTCCACTGGGTTTTTAATTGTAATAACCACTTTAGCGCTGCGTGGTCAGTTCGTAGATGAAATGACTGACCGTACAAGTATTTATGGAAATACTTTACACATTCCAGTATTGCGAGCAACTCTCTTCGAGTGTCACAGTAGTTTCTTTCTGGCTTCGACAGGATTTTACTGTAGTATGCTATTACTTTTTCTTCTTTCTTTATGATCTGAGAGAGCACACCACCTATTCCATAGCCACTCGCATCTGTGTCCAACACAAAGTTTTAACTGGTGCTGAACAGAGTCTTTCTTTCAGCTTTGCGAATGCTTTCTGTTGTTCCTCGCCCCACACAAATGGCTTGTTTTTTCTTGTTAGCTCATGCAGACTCATGCAAATCGTCCATAGTAGGTACACAAGCCTAGGAAGCTTCTGAACTCATGAAGATTCGCCGAAGTAGGCCATTCTTGTACTGCTGCTACTTTCTCCTCGTCGGTATGTACCCCTTCTGTTGTTACTTTATGGCCAATGTATATAACTTCTCGTCTGAAGAGTGACCTCTTTTAAAGGTGGTCGTTGAAATGTTTTCCCATAACGATAATGTCATCGAGGTACACCAAGCACATTTTCCAGTGTAGCCCTCTGAGTACACGCTCCATCAAACGTTCGAAAGTAGCTGGCGCATTACATACGTCAAATTGAACTGCCATAGACCATCGCCAATACTGAAAGCTGTTTTCTCTTTGTCTTCCTCAAGTTCCACTTGCTATTGGAAATGGTCCAGCTATGTCCATAGCAACTCGCTCAAATGGAGCACCTAATGTAATGGCACATCTTGCCTTGGGTTTTCTTAGTGTGACCTTTGGCCATTGCAATGCTCCTTGTTTTCCACTCGAAAACAATGTTTACATTCCATTTTGCAAGGACGACGAGATAGAGCATTCGTGTTGTCATGATGTCATCCTTTACGATGCTTGATTGTAAAGTCATAACTCTGCAGCCATTCAGTCCAGCGCGGTAAATGCCCTTCTGGATTTTTAAATTGTAATAACCACCTTAAAGCAGTTCATGATCTTAGTAACTTCCTGCAATGACCAATCACCATCCTTTCTTCACAACTGTAGATGTATTAGTTGGATTAATTTTCGCACCGGTATCATTCCATTTTCTTTAAGTTCCACTAATGTCCTACCAAGTATGATGTTTTTATTCCTTATTTCTTTATCCGCTTCCACTACCCATAACTTGCCTATCCTATCATCCACATGCATCTGTGCCCAAATCACCGCTTTTGATTTTGCTGGAACCTCTTGGCGTTAACATGCCAGTATTTGTTTGATGATTACACTACCCTTGTACCCGTGTTCAATGGTTGTTTGATATTTGCATAGCGTAGTATCCTTTGATTTAAATCTAACGTAAATCCATTATTTATCATGAAATCTACGCCAATTATTAAATCATCTATGATGTCGGCCACAATGAATTCATGTTCCAACGTACAATTTCCAATAGGTACTCGTTTCTTTATCTTACCCAGAATCTGTGCATCCTCACCCGTTGCTGTACGCAATTTTATTCCCATTAAAGGCTCAAACTTCTTTACCAAATCGCTCTTGATTATAGAATGTGATGCACCAGTATCCAGGGTTAACATGAATTCCATATTGTCCAATTTCCCATCAGTAGTTAGACTGCTTAGCACACGCTGTAGTTGTTAAATTTGAATGATGGGGCAACCCACTGTTGGAGTCAGTTCACGTCCCGCTGAACTGATTTAGTCTTTTGTCCACCTTATTCTCCTTCTTTTGTCTTCTTGGACAATTCGATCTTGATCACTTTCATCGTAGACGGCAATCACGCGCCTTGTGTCCTTGTTTGTCACAAATGAAATAAAATGAAATGAATACCAGTAAATTTGTTTTCACGTCGAACTGTTGTTCTTGCTTCAGGCTGCACTACGGACTTGAAGGCCTGACACACTACTTCTACGACACGTCAAACTGGCGGCTTCGAACGTCAAGGCACAACTGACTATTTCGGTATATATATTCCTTTGTGACATGACTGGGGCACGCTTAATCTCTCCATCACGTCTATGAATGCCTCTATTTTTATTTTTTCGACGAACTCTTCCGAATTACAGAACAACGCAAGATAACATATGCGCTTAATATCGGAAGCAAATTCCTGAAGGCTCTCATTACTCCGTTGCACTCGCGATCTTAATTTCACTCTATGCAATTGTCTCTTATATTCATTTCCATATTTTCGCTTGAGTATGTCCATCAGTGATTGATAGCTACCACGATCATTCTCTGGAACCATCTGCAGATTTCTGATGCATTACCCTTTAATACTACTATTAAAGCAACTGAAGCATGAAGATGTTGAACGGCGTAGTTCCATCAAGTGTTGGTGGCTTTAGTTTAAGTTTAGTTGATTCTCTAAACACTGGTGTGATTGCTCCACTTATTTTTATTTTACTAAGTTCGCGCTCTAATTTCTAAAGATTTTCTTCCAAGTCATCATGTCAGTGTACGTGATCCTTCAGCTTATCTTTCAAGTCATCAACATGTTCCTTCAGATCCGTGACTTTTTCATTAATGGTTCCGGAAATTTCCTGAAATCTAATCTCAATTCCTTTTTGTAGATTTTCGATGACGTGTTCTTGGCGAGCCGTACCTTTTAGAATTCCCATGCGCAATTCACTAGTAACTAGATACTAGTAACAACTGCGTATTAATTTCTTGCAGTTGCTGCTGCTGTTGTTGCATCATGGATTTCATGAATTCCGTGAGTTGACCACTCGAATTTATCTTGCTTTTGTCCTCAGCGTGTACAACTGCATGTATCTTGGCTTCCTCAAAAACTCAAGATCTTCTACATTAATACCTTAGCCTCCATGGCTTGCCTTAGCCTCACCAGCAGTTCCGCCTTTGCACATAATCCCGATAGATTCATCTCTACCAACTGCTTTTTAAGCTGGTCCGCTTATAGTTGATTAATTTTTACCATCTTAACAGAATCCTACCTCTGACACCACTTCTTACGTTTTTATGTTGTGAGCGTTTAATTCTATTTGAATCGACCTTGTTTGATCACTGGATTCTGTCAATAATAATTGCAACACTTTTGTACAACACTTGCTGTTATCAAGCTGTTTTCGTCATATGATCGTGGTCGTTTACTCAAAGATGTTGCTGCTTTTCGACGATCTAACAGCAGACCGATTTCACTTTGTGACATCTCTTGTGGTGGGAATCAATTTATTTACATGCACGAAAGCCACACAAAGAGAAGAGAAATAAATTTAAAAGGGACAATCGATTTTCTGCTGTTTTCTCTTTGCGCGGCAATGTATATGTCAAAGTTAAATATGATGGGGCTGCACACATTGTAAATGATACAACTAATATAGATAGTAATGACACATAGGCTTACTGGTAGTTGGGCTTCTATTGTCTGTTGTTAATTTTATACATAATGCTTGAAATTTTAATTTTAAGTTATATAACAGATTTTCTATGTCAAGCTTATTCTTCATACCTATCACTTTTATTTTCTTTACCTCTCGTATTCTATCTTCTCTCTTTCTTATTTCTTTATCCTTCTCCTTCTTATTTTAATGTTATAGTGCTGTGTTGGTTTGTTTTTGAATCCACTTGCCGATATTGCAATTAGTAACATTCGCTCTGGAATGTCTGGTGGTGTTGATGAGGACACAAGAGCTCTGCTTCACATACTCTGTAAGCTACACAGTGGTATAAATGTTGTTCATTTTAACGCTCGAAGCTTAAATGCTCCCAAATTGGACTATATAAAGTATGTCTTTGAAGAAACCCTTGTCGATGATGTATATGTATCTGAGACGCAGTTCAGATCTGATCTTTCAGACCAGCTTTATTCCATTAACGGATACAAACTTTTTAGGAATGATAGATGCTCGAAGAGAGATGGTGGTGTTGCGGTCTAGTGTAAAAGTGATATTTATATCAACGTCGTAAGCCAAAGCAATATCTCTATATTTGAATTCAGTAATATTGAAATGTTGTACCAAACTTCTGATATCGTGTGTTTATAATCCACATCCAGGCTTCATCCTTGATCCTTTTTTCCTTGGTATTTCTAAAAGACTGATAAGAAGCTTAAGTTCTTTTTGAACCTTATTCCCAGTTTCTTTGAGAGGTTTATGTCTCTTAACTCTTTTAAAGTTTCTAATAAATCCTACCTGGTTTCATATTTAAGTATTATCAAGTATCAAAGTAAAAAACAAAATATATTCCAAATGGAAAAGGAATCGATCGGATTTTATCTGGGATGCTTATAAAATTGCTCGCAACAATGCTAATTTGGTAATGAGACAATCTAAAATACGCTTTTTTGGTTCAAGACTTCACTCCAGTCTCTCAGTGATCCTGAGGTGCTTAGCAAATTTTTCATATCCTCTAGTATCTCCTGCCACCAGAACAGAATCTTTTCAAATGAATATTTTGAGCATTATATTTGCTTTTTGTTTCTGTTAGCGAAGATGATGTGGTTAGGTGCATGACGAGGATTACTTGAAATGCTGTTGGAATTGATGGTATCCCCATCAGGTTTATTAAAATACTTCTTCCATATATTCTTCCATCTTTAACCCATATTATAAATCATTGCTTTTTCAGCTCCGACTTTCCTACCTTATAGGAAATTGGTACCATTATTCCGATTGCTAAGGTTTCTACTCTTCGTGAACCCAAAGACTTTAGACCTATTAGTATTTTGCCTGCCATAGGCAAAGTTTATGAGCATATAATTGCCGAACAAATTTCTGCCTACATACATAGCAAAGCGCTTATGTCATGCCTTCAATCTGGATTTCGTGCCGCTCACAGCTGCACATACGACATACGTGTTCCTTATGATCAGGTAACTAATCCTTGCTTATTCTCTTAAATTTTTTCAAAGGCCTTTGACTCAGTATACCATATGTTGATCTGTCTCAAGTTGAAGCACTATTTTAACTTCAGTAAGGGCGTTGGCG
Source organism: Megamerina dolium (assembly GCA_963854835.1). Classification (NCBI taxonomy): domain Eukaryota; kingdom Metazoa; phylum Arthropoda; class Insecta; order Diptera; family Megamerinidae; genus Megamerina; species Megamerina dolium. The sequence continues at coordinate 56,907,069 of OY978525.1, read as the reverse complement.
ATCTAATTGCTAATTACCTCAGTAATAGGCAACAACAAGTAAGAGTAAGGGATGATTTCATCCTTCTCTTTGCTCCTTGCTGGTGTACCTCAGGGGTTAATTTTGGGACCATTGCTTTTCTCCTGATAATATTCTACATGTTTGTAAGCATCCTACGATCCATGCCTACTCGGACGATATTCAGCTATATATATATCAGCAATCCCTATAGAGGTTGATGATATAATCATAAAACTTAATGCTGACATCCAGTCCATTAACTCGTGGGCAGACAAAAACATGCTGAGACTTAATCCTTTGAAAACCAAGGTATTGCCTATATCGAGGAAGAATATATGCTCTCTAGTTATTCAACCGTTCCTCATTGGGAGTTCGAAACTTGAACTTGTCGATACTGTCGTGAGCTTAGGTTTTTCGATTAACTCGAACCTAACGTGTTGTGACCACATTAATGGACTTTTCACTAAAATATATTATACTTTACGTTCCCTTCGGTTTTCAGCCGAATACATTCCGTCTTCAGTTACAGTTAACTTGGTAAAGAAATTAGTAGTTCCCCACATTACATACTTCAGTGTTCTTTATAATAAATTGGATTCCAGTTCTCAACGTAAACTTCCACTAGCATTCAACAGTGCGATCCGATATACTTTTGGTCTGCGTTTTTATGATCACATTTCTGACAAATCTACCACTATTCTAGGAGTTGTATTAGCTGACTTTTAGGAAATCCGTAATATAACTCATATTAATCGACTTATTATTTGCAAAACACCTGGGTATCTATATGAGAAATTGCGATATTTGCAATCTACATGATCCACTCAACTCAAGCGAATTGTTCATGTAGGCGGTGTCAGAAGCAATCTCATCTGGCACTACATCCTACACCCACTACACTCTAACTTCTACCACCTTATCTTTTGTTCATATACCCTTAACTTTTATTTTATTTATTTAAATATTTTTTTTTTTCTTTCATTCTATCCTTAATTTTACCCTTCGTTAAGTTTCCTTATGTACAATTGTGCAACTTGAATAATATATATATATATATATATATATATATATATATATATATATATATATATATATATATATATATATATATATATATATATATATACATATATATATATATATATATATATATATATATATATATATATATATATATATATATATATATATAATATCTGCCTTCAGTAAGCTGGCAGCTTATATCTATTTTTCTAACAGTAGCCACATACCAACATATAACATACCATAATATATTCACACCACTTGTGTGTATGTATGTACTATATGTGTTTATGTATACGATCGATGCACTCTCCATGTGTGTATATACTACATGAGAAAGCAACTTTTTGATATTCTCACATATGAGTAGACCACGTAATTTTAGTTGTCATATATGCTTACACAGGTATGCTTACGTAAATGCAGAACTACGAATTGTGCTTTGTCAGCATTTTCACACCCAGCTGCAACTCAGTTGGCGCAATGTTCTGACATTCCACAATTATAAGTAATATTAGTATGGATTGTGATATCACAACTTCTAGCAATGTTGGTATGTGTATTGACAAATATGTAGTTCCCAATTTCGGGAAATATGTCGCGAGACAAAATTTGCATATGTGCATATTTCATATTTTGGCTCTCAACACCATTCTATTTTATAATATTTGTATTGCTGATGTGCAATTGTTGCAAGGTTATGTCGTAGCAGTATTATGTTACGTCAGAACGATATTCAGGACCTCTTTCCATTTCTCGCCGTTTCTTTTTAATCACGTCTTCGACAAAGTTTGCTACCGCTTTCCAATTTTTTTCATTTGACATCATTTTCTCTATGATATTTCCAGTCGTGTATGCTCCGATTACCCGTTCTAGCGCATATCTTTCATTACGCCACCGTTCACATTTAAAAAACGTGTGTTCTGCTTCGTCAAATTCTGTGTTGAAATATATATATCGTGGTTGATCTGATTTCCTCATACGATGCAAATATTTTTTAAAGTAGCCATGACCGGATAGAAACTGCGCGCAGTAATAATTTACTTCACCGTGCTTTCTTCGAGTCCATTCTCTAAGGTCAGGTATTAACTTCGCTGTCCATCTTCCGCTTGGTTCGGTGTTCCATCTCGCTTACCACATATCTATGGTTTGTGTCTCGCTTCTTGGGGTCTTAGGCCCGGCATTAGCAGTCTGCGCTTGCTTTGTCTTGAACCTCCAATATTTGCCATCAATTTGCTCAGCATTCCCGTTACTCGCGCGGCGTTCTTTACATGCGCACAGTATGTCAGTCGATGGTCTAGTTGCACACCTAGATACTTCACCACCGTTTTTGTCGCCAGCGTTGTATCAAGGACTTTCATGTCGACCTCCAGCGGTATGTGACATAACGAATCAGCTCTGTCTTCTCTGTAGCGAGTTACAGACCATCATGGTCTTCAAGCCATGCTTGCACTCTGATCATCACTTGATTCAGCTTTCTTTTTGACTGTTCAGTATTACGAGCGGTTGTTTTAGCAGCTATGTCATCTGCGTATCCAACAAGATGGACGTCGTTAGGCATCTCTCTACGCAATATTCGTCGTAACTTATATTCTAGAGGTCAGGTCCTAGCATGGACCTTTGGGCCGCCCCCGAAGATATTTGCGTCTCTTATGTCTGCCCATCTGAGACTGTTGAAAGCATTGCAGATGTCCAGTTTTGCAAGCAATACTATATGCTTCGAGTATTGGTTTCCACGCTGAGCGATTTCTACACTCTCTATCACGTCTTGAATGGCTCCTAATGCTGACATGCCGGCTCTAAAACCGTGCTGTCGGTCGGAAAGGCCACCGCTGTGTTCTATCGCCTCAGTAAGTCGGTATTTGATACTCTTTTCAAGGAGTTTTCCTACACTGTCAAACATACAGAGTGACCTGTATGCAGAAGCAGTGGACGAATCTCCATTATCAGCACTAACTTCTACTTTTTCCAAACTTCGGGAAAGACTCCTTTCAAACAGACGTTGTACGAGTTAAGCATGGGGCCATTCTGTCACCAAAACTTTTAACACCTCCGCCGATATTCCGTCAGGTCCCGGCGTTTTATTGGTTTTAAGTCCTTTTGCTGCCAGTACAAGATCCTCTGCTGTGACCGATGGGCCGAATTCGGCTGTTAGATATTCAGGCTCGTCTAACAAAGGCTCATGCGTATGGAACAGAGTGTTCACTATCTTGCTCCAAATTTCTTCATCACAATTTTATAACCCAGTCCACAGTGGTTGTTATTTAAGTCGTCTCTGAGTTCTTCCCATTTTTTCTTTTTACTACTGTTTATTGCCTTTTTTAGGGTTTTCCTGCTCTGTTTGTAGTCTTTAGATTCCACTGGTGTAGGGCCTGATCGCCTAGCACGAGTGAGTATTCTTCGCTTCAGTAGGCAAACATTCCCAAGTTCAGCAATTGCCGTAGTCCACCAATATACAGCTCTTCTTTTTGAATTGCTTGCAATTTTTGGCATTGAAGCATTGAAGCATTGCACCCTTCTGTTATGCAGTGCATGGTTGTCTTAACTAATTTCCTAGCATCGCTGTTCGTGCAGATTCGGTTCGCATTCTCGTCGATTTTTGCGATGAGCATCGAGGCTTCAGTCTTCTTACATTCCACCTACGTGTGCCGATTTTCTTTTTCCTGAGCCTTGTTGGTGTCCCAATTCAATGCTGAAGATGATTTATTTGTGATCAGTTCCGGTGAAGTCTTCTAGAACTCTCCACTCCTTGATTGATCCGGCTATGCTTTCCGATGCTAAAGTTATGTCAGGTATGGTCCCTGTACATCCTGGTCTCATGAAGGTTGCGGAGTTGCCTGTGTTGATGATGACTAGTCCTAATCTAGCAGCCATGTCCAGTATCCGCCTGCCTCTTGAGTTCGTTGTAGACGAACCTCATTCTATAGCTTTTGCGTCAAAGCCTCCCGCCATTATTATTCGGTCTCCTAGTTCTAACGCTTTGTCTTCGATGAGTTCTAGTAAAAAAAAAAAAGTTATAGTTTCCGAGTGAAATCTCCAATGTTGTCGCTAGGCGTTAGGTAGTACCTCATTATGGTGAATAGGTTGTTTTGTAAGTATACAAAACCATCTGCGGATCCCTTTCTAGCAATAGTGTAGTTACTGCCTTGGGGAAGCCAGATGGTGGCAGTTCCTGACTCGTCTTGGAACACACCATCATGAGTTATGTGTCCATATTGTTCACTGATTATCACTGCGTGTGCTTCTTTTTCAGCGATAAGTTGCTCCATAAGTGCTTTTGCTGTACTGCTCCTATGCATGTTAGCTTGGAGTATCATCATGTTTGGCTATTCCGTTTAGACATCAGCCACATGCCAGAACCCGGCACGTGTTTTATATCGATACATTCAGCATGTATACACAAGCAGCATTTCGGTTCGTTGGTGCATTCCTTTATCTTATGTCCAGTCTCTCCACATCGAATGCAAATACCCTCGTCGTTTCTGTCAGGTCCCTTACACTCCGTCCGGAGATGTCCTATGCCGAAACACCGAAAGCATCGCTCCAAGGGAGTGAACGGTCTCATCCTATTTTTATGCTCTTCGATTGAAGAAGTTTCAGCGCAATCTCGCTGGCAAGTGTTACGAACACTCTGATTTGCTGTCGACTGTTTGGTGCAGTTATTTTTACCACCATTTCCTCGCTGTTGTCATGGCGTCTTCGACCTCTTTTTTATCAGTTAAGGCGTCTAGGTCGCGGATCGCTACAGTCGTGGTGGGCCTGAGAGTGATGATAGAGGCAACCTCTTTTACCTCCAGCTGCCGTACGAAATCAGGCTGGATGGATTTTCCCTTTTCTAGCTCTAATAGAAGGGCGCTATCCCGAGTTCTCCTAATACCTTTCACCATTGCGGTCTGCTGCGGATGTTTTTTAGAATTTCCGCGTAGCTGTGTCCCTCCGTTGGTTTAACTAGTACAGCCTCTGGTTTTAATTTGGGAGTTTTCTTTTTCGTATCATTTTTTGCGCTGTCCTTATCCCCTAGCGGTGCTTTGTGCGCCATTTTCTCTACTCCCCGTGAGAGCACTTTTGAGACGTTGGTATTTAGAGCTAACTAGCTACCATTTTCCTGTTCCTTAACTCACGTTTTCTTGGAGGAGTCCGGTGCAGCGGGACTCGGTGCAGTCCTTTTCGCCGATGATAGTGTTTCGTCTTCGGTGTGTGCAGGCACATTTCGTCATGCTGTAGGCGTAGCTGTGTTATCTCCGCTAATAGCAATTATCGCAGAAGTTTTTTTCTTTTCCGACTTCTCAGCTTGGCTCCATCTCTTTCTGCAATATTTGATGACATTGATTTGTAACCTTGATAGCATATGACCGCGAGTAAACTCCATATACAGTTTATAAAATCATAAATGCAGTGCCATATGACCGCTAATGAACTAAAAAACAACAGCGTCTGCTGTTATTATGTATAATATGCTTTGCCTAAATATGCTGTCAAGGCACTAATTGTAATTTCTTATATTTTAAATCAATTATATGTATATGCAATATTTTTGATAAGTCATGTAAAATTCCTATTCACATATTTGCATTAATTGTAATTTTTATATTTTTAAATCAATATATGTATAGGTAATATTTTGGTAATAAATAGAGAAATCGACTACAGGTCGATATTCAATTGATCACGAATAATTAGTTTGTCTAGTTGTTTTAATCATACATGCAATCCAGGTTCAAGTGCCTGTGTTTACTTTTTGGTATAGTTACGAAGTCTAGAGCATTCCAGGCGAATCGCTTGTGTTTGCATCGCTAGACGTAACAATAATGAAGAAAGAAAGTTCAGCACGCCAAAATTTCTGAAGAATTAGATTATGATAAATTCATCAAACAAATTCAAAACGTAACTTGGAATAGCACTCCATCCTATAAAAGAAAAACTATAGGGGAGAATTACCCAAGAGAAATTATGAATCTCATAAAATCAAAGAGGAAGTTAAGAAAAAATGTTATCAAACTAGATCTCCTGAAGACAAACAGAAACTCAACCAAAAATCTGACAAAAATCTGATTACTCTCTATGGAAATCGACAAAGTATTTGAAGAAACCAATCTGTCACAAATCAGCAATTAGAGTGATGGTAAATGGGCTAAAAGCAATGAAGAAAAAGCTGAAGCATTTTCGAATCATCTAGCCAACACATTCCAGCCCAGTGAATCGCAGTGTGATCAACCCACAGATCAAAGACATAAATTAATTCCTCCAATATCAAAACTCGAACTAACAGCAGAAATAAAATCACTTAAAGATAAAAAGACGCCTGTTTTCGATCTTATAACATCGGAAATACTGAAACAACTCCCGGATATAGCTATACATAAATTAATGCAGCAATGTTTTCCTGGATGTGGAACAGGCTTTCGACAAAATCTGGCGCAAAAGGACTTTTAAACAATCTAGAATCGCATATACCGTTACTTACTTACTTATGTGGCCATAACAACCGAATATCGATTTAGGCCGAAAATAACATGCTTCGCCAGCCATCTCTGTTCTTCGCTAGCTGGCGCCAGTTAGAAATTCCAAGCGCCGTCAGGTTCTCCAGTACTTGGTCTTTCCACCGGAGGTTTGGTCTTCCTCTTCTGCGTCGTCCTCCAGCGGGTTCCGAATATAACACCTTCTTAGCTGGAGCGTGTTCTTCCATTCGCTCGACATGACCTAGCCAGCGCAGCCGCTGGATTTTGATGCGCTTTACTATGTCAATATCGGCATATAGCTCGTACAGCTCATGGTTGTACCTTATTCGGTACTCGCCACCAACGCAAATAGGTCCAAAGATCCTGCGTAGGACCTTTCTCTCGAAAACTCCAAGCATTCGCTCATCCGAGATGGAAATTGTCCAGGCTTCAGCGCCATATGTTAGGACAGGCATGATGAGAGACTTGTAGAGTTTAGTTTTCGTTCTTCGAGAGAGGGCTCGACTTCTCAATTGCTTACTCAGCCCAAAGTAACACCTGTTAGCAAGAGTTATCCTAAGCATTATCTCCAAGCAAGTCATTACTGCTGTTAATGCTGGTTCCAAGATAGACAAAGTCCCTTACTACTTCAAAAGCGTAGTTGTCAACAGTGACGTGCTGTCCAAGACGCCGGGACTCTTTGTTTGTTGACACTAGATACTTCGTCTTGCCCTCGTTCACCGTGAGACCCATCCGACGCGACTCTCTTTCCAATTCTGAGAATGCTGCACTGACTGCTCGCGTGTTCATGCAGATTATGTCAATATCGTCGGCATACGCTAACAGCATGACACTTTTGTTGAAGATAGTGCCATTATGTCGTAGATAAGCAGCTCGTATTATTTTCTCCATAATAAGATTGAAGAAGTCGCACGATAACGAATCACCTTGTCTGAAACCCCGTTCGGTATTAAACGGTGCAGAGAGGTCCTTCCCAATTTTCACTGCACAACGGGAGTTATGCAGTGTCATTCTACAAAGTCGAATGAGCTTTGCAGGAATACCGAACTCAGACATTGTTGCGTAGAGGTAATCCCTTACCGGACTGTCGAAAGCGGCTTTATAATCAACAAATAGGTGGTGTGTGTCGATCTGTTTTTCTTGGGTCTTCTCCAGGATTTGGCGCAGTGTGAAAATCTGGTCGATGGTGGATTTACCAGGTCTGAAGCCACACTGATACGGTCCAATCAGGTTGCTGAGCATAGGCTTCAACCTTTCACACAGTACGCTCGATAGAACCTTGTATTCTATGCTCAGGAGACTTATTCCACGGTAGTTGGCGCAAATTGTGGGGTCTCCTTTTTTATGTACAGGACAGAGAACACTGAGCCTCCAATCATCAGGCATGCTTTCATCCGGGTGAGCAGCTCATCGCCTCCGGTCTTAAACAACTCGGCAGGCAGGCCATCAGCACCTGCAGCTTTGTTGTTCTTCAGCCTTAAAATGGCCGTTTCAACCTCGTCATATACCGTTATAGTATTATTTAATTTTGAAATCATATATCACTATGAGATTCTTCTATGTGAAACAAGAAAACAGTTACTCACGCTTGATTGCTATAAATGCTGGTGTACCACAGGGTAGTATTCTCGGTCCATTACTATACCTTCTCTTCACTATGGACTTGCCAATACCACCCGAAAACAAATTTGCAATATTTGCAATTGATACTGCAATTCTGAATCATTATCCAATTACCATAGGTCTTTAATATTTTTCCAAACCTCCTTACGCTCTATCTCCACACCTTAATTGGGCACCACATAAAATTAACTTAAAAGACATGATAATCGACAAATAACCATAAACAAATGGTTCGATCATACGGCAAAAAGTAGAAAGCGTCATAGTATTGAAAGAAGACGAAAGCGGACTGCACATACGGAAGCAAAACGTGCGTACAGATTTTGTATTGCTTACATTTACGAATTTTTACACTGTTGGATCATATTCAATAATATATCATCATTTACATTATTTATTTAATATTATTTGTTATTTAATCTTTAAACAATATTTATTATTTAGACATAATTTATTTATTTCATTTAATTTTTTCAAAAACAGAACATCTTATTTTATCAAAATAATTAGAATTGAATTTATTTACAAAAATTTTATGTATTATAATAAATGTCATTATCAGAGAAATAAAAATGCGTTATCAATATCCAGTAGGCATGTGTAATGAATTTTTATTCTATCCAAATAGGTATATACATATATGCAATATAATAAAATTGAGAAAAACTTCATACACATTTCAACCACCGTTTGCAAACTCTCTCAAATTCGATTCTTACTATTTGCCTATGTAAAAATAATATATTTTTTTTCATTAATAATTGCAGTTAATCGGCAACGCATTTTTGTGCCATCCATCAGCCACCAAAATCAGGAGTAAAACACGCCAACACACCAAATTATTCGTCTTTCGACGATTTCACTCGCATTGGTACCCATATACACATCTACGCTTATTTTAATTTTAATTTTACCTGATTTTTAGATGCGTGCATCTTGGAAAAATATACCTAGAATCTTTGGTTGTTCCAGTATTTTCTATACGATTTGTCAGGTATTTCCCAATACAAATTCGAGCCGCCTTGTTACGCATGAATTTGTTTTGTATATGGAAGACAAATAGAACATCAGAAATTTTATGATTATTTTTCTTCAAATACGTCAAATAAACATGTTATAAGGAAAACATAATTTTTGCAGTTTCTAATGTAATGCTTTAATACTTAATACTTTAATACTTTAAAACTATATTGAAAACCATGTTCTAAACAATGAAAAGAATGGCATTCCACAAATAAATATTATAGAGTTCATGGATGTATGAAGTAAATCTGACATCAGTATAAATCTCAAAATGTAAGATTTATTAGCTGCTATAAACTTTTTATTTTTATTCTATGAAAGAAAAAAAGAAGAAACTCCATACAAACTCATTAAACCTTAATGTGCTTGTACCTATAAGAGAAATTTAAAGTGTTTTCACTTTTATTTGATATTGGTTTTGTTTTTAAATGTTTTTCTAAATCTCGTCGTTAAATCATATACTACATTTTCGATCATAGTACTTACATGCCTGTGGTCTGGTGGTGTTTTCGCAAGGCAACGTGTCTAACTGTCTCAACCGGGCGCAATACTTGGTGAATTCATCGCAAGTCAACTCACTGGCTGTCATGTAGTTTGATCCGAGCGCTATGTGATGATACGTGGCGACTACCGGGCAACGTCCTCCTGGCACCCGCTGGGAGGTGGCTGAAGTGACTTTCGAAACTCTCCTCGGTTAGAGGTTGTGCGTTGGGTTTGGGACCCACCACATAAAAAATCCCCCCAGTGAAGGAAAGAACAACGCCTTGGATAAGGACTATCGCTATTGTTGATGACCCCCGCAAACGAAAAAAGGACCATGATTTACGGATATGCACCTGGAATGTCCGGTCCCTTTATAGGGAGGGTGCCGCTATCCAGCTGGTTGATATCCTTGAAAAATACAGAGCTGACATCACCGCTCTCCAGGAAATGTGATGGACGGGACAGGGCTGCTCCAAAAGAGCGTCCTGTGACATCTAATACAGTTGCCATGCTGAAAGGCACGAATTAGGATGTGGATTTTTGGTCAGCAAGAGACTACGACATCTTGTCTCACAGTTCACGCCTGTGAACGAACGGTTGGCCACAATCCGCATCAAGGCAAAATTCTTTAACATCAGCCTTAAATGTGCCCACGGATGAGAAGGACAATGTGACCAAGGAGGCACAAAGCGACATGGCTGTCTCCAAATCAACGAACAAGAAATCAAATTGATCATGTGGTGATTGACGGAAGGCATGCTTCCAGTGTGATGGACGTGAAATCGATCCGTGGTGCCAACATCGACTCGGATCATTACTTTGTTGCAGCTAAGGAGCGCACACGTTTATATGTCGCAAATAACAAGAGAAGTCCCACACAGAGAAAGCTCGACATCAGTAAGCTGCGATCACCAGAGACAGCAGATGAATTTGCCACTCGACTATCGGATCTGCTTATGCAGAACACTCCCCCACTTGATGATACATGCGCACGGTGGACACATATATCCCATTCCATGACTACTGCTGCCTAGGAGAAAAGTCCTACGCAAGATCTTTGGACCTATTTGCGTTGGTGGCGAGTACCGAATAAGGTACAACCATGAGCTGTACGAGCTGTATGCTGATATTGACATAGTAAAACGCATCAAAATCCAGCGGCTGCACTGGCTAGGTCATGTCGAGCGAATGGAAGAACACGGTCCAGTTAAGAAGGTGTTATATTTGGAACCCGCTGGAGGACCAAGCAGAAGAGGAAGACTCAACCTCCGGTGGAAAGACCAAGTACTGGAGAACCTGACGGCGCTTGGAATTTCTAACTGGTGCCAGCTAGCGAAGAACAGAGATGGCTGGTGAAGCATGTTATTTTCGGCCTAAATCGATACTCGGTTGTTATGGCCACATAAGTAAGTAAGTAAGTAAGTAAGGTAGGCCGTAAATCTGCACTATCTGTGGAGAACAAAAGATTACTTTACAATTAGATTTAAAAACTCGTTTGGATGTATTGAGCTGAACTTTAGCGATGCTCTAGTCAAACTAACATCGGAATTATTCAACGTTTCCAAAATAAAGCTCTCCGAAACATACTAAATTCACCGTGGTACGTCAGAAACTCCAACATTCATCGTTATTTGAAAATTGCCATTGTCGCTGTAGAAATTAAAAGCAAGGAAATACGGCATAAAATAAGACTACAGCAACATGTCAATATAGAAGCGCATTTTCGCGCAAGGGATATTCTCTCATCAACTGTAAGCGTTGAGAGCTTCGCGTATTCGCATGTGGTTATTTCTTTCCTCATTGTGAGTAATGAAATTCTGTTTACAATATAAAGAATACAACATTTTTCTAGCCTTAGCTAGAATGTGAATATCTGCGATTCGTGAAAGCATGTAGTGTCATGGTAAGTCAACGTAGTTAACAAACCAAAGAGAGGCCTCTAGTTAAGAAACGACTAGGTACTAGACGATATGAGCATAGACTTTGTCACCATGGCTTCACTGAAGAATGGGTTTAAAAATATTTCAACGACCAAATTCGTAAGCCCTGTTGCCTTAACACTATCCCCAGGAGTACAGAAGTAATGAAATGATACTCGGTACTCTATGGAATCTGGAAGTGCAGTTACGTAGAATAGGCAGGAATTAATTATTCTGGTCATAAAATATGGACGCAGAAAAAAAAGGATTTTCATTTGGTGGAAGTCCCGAGGGCGGATTGATAATGAAGCTACCTAAGTAGGAAAAAAACTTTTTTTTTTCAAAAACCATTTATTTCTCAACATAGTCTCCTTTTACTCCGACACACTTAGTAAGACGATATTCCAACTTTTTTATACTATCTGAATAATACGATTTCGGGAACCCCTCAATATACGCGTTAGTTTCGGTAATCACTTCTTCGTTTGAGCTGAATCTTTTTCCTGCGAGCCATTCAAGTTTGGAAACAGGAAAAAGTCACTAGGATCTAAATCTGGACTATAAGGTGGATGATAACCAATTCGAAGTGTATTTCACTTAATTCTAGCATCGTATCTAATGCTGTGTGAACCCGTGCGTTGTCTTGAAGAAAGAGCACTTTTTTCTTCTTTAAATGTGGTCGTTTTTTCTTGATTGCATCATTCAATTGATCCAATAATGCACGAGAATACTTTCCTGTGATTGTGGATCCTTTTTCAAGATAATTGATAAGCAATATTCCGAGTGCAGTGCCATAACCTTGCCAGTCGATTTCACTGCCTTCGCCTTCTTCGGAGCACTTGCACCAGCTTCCACCCATTGTTTCGACTGATTTTTGGTTTCAGATGTGTAGTGGTGGACCCACGATTCATCAACAGTTATTAATCGACGCCAAAAATCAACAGGATTACGCTTTATCATGTCCAAACACCGCTGTAAAGTAGTCTCTCGAACTCGTTCGACACTGAGCAAACGCGGCACTCATCTTGCCGATAGCTTTCTCATATGCAAATGCTCATGCAAAATGTTGAACGCACATTCATATGAGATGTTTACCATTTCAACAATCGCACGCAACTTGACTAGACGATCATTCATAACGATATCGAGGATTTTCATGATATTGTTGTTGTCAACATTTCTGACGGGAGTTGCATCTTTATTGTACAGGACCTGTGAAGTTGCAATTTATTTTTCGGAGAAAAAGTTGGAGATTATGTTCCGATTACATCCCATTTTTGTGTTATGCCTCATTCGCTTCAGCAGGGAATGGTGCCGTTTTCACACAAAAACGGCAAGAAAAAAGGCTGTGGCACTCTGCAAGAGTATGAGAAGTTGCCAAGCAGTTAACGCAAATACAGTATTTGTTTACAATGGAAATTTTCTCTTTCACTGTAAGTGAAGAGAATTTTTCACAATGCCGGAAGGAGTGCATGTCCTACATAGTGGGCAGCCTGTGTTCAAAGCTACAGCACTGAATGATTTACCTGTTTTAGAGGTTGAGAAGAATTTATTTTGGCTCATACAGTGCCTATGGCTGTTCACTGACTGAAAGTCATTGTGTTTTGCCTCGGAGTGGGCATGGGAATAATTTGGAAGATTAATAGCCTTATTTCTCCGAGGAATCGATTTATCAAGTCCGATTTGCACATGAGCGTGTTTTTCGGAGCCTGATTTTGGAAAATTACCAGTTACAACCAACCAAATACTGTCTGTTGTGCCATTAGGGTGTTCCCTTTAATTTTGAGGATTCCTTTAAGTAGGGTTTTGGGATACACATCTGCTCCAAACACGATATCAATTGGGGAGCTTCTATGCAGATTATCGTCTGCGAGAGTCAAGCCTGAAAACTCTTTATGTATTCCAGTGGGAACCGAACAAGAAGGCAACATTGCTGAAAGTTCTTTCAACACGAAAGTGTCAATGTTTATAGAAAATCTCGGGTCTTTCGGGGAGCCGACCACAAGTGAACACTTCTTTGATGAGTATGCCGTAAGCACACCATTCAGACTGGTGACTTCAGTCCGAACATCGCGAATAGGGAGGCGCAACCTGATAGTTGGGTTGTTGCGGCCGACGCTGTAGGCAGTTTCTCCTTTGTAACAGTTTGTGATTGAGAAGCTGGGGACTGGCGCGACATTTGAACTGATGCTACAGTTCGAGTTGCTGCGGTATTTAATGTGCTGCCTATATTTTCCAGTCTATGAAGCTACTAGTGATGCCGTTTTCTGCATGCAGAGCATGAGAATACGCTAGAACAATTGTTGTAGTCATGGGAGTTTGCGAATCAATTAGTAGACAATTTGTGCTTTCTGACTACATTGCAACGTTCGTCTACCGAGAATTTAAGAAATTCGAGACAACCACGTAGCGGATGTGCTTTTATGCATAGAGGACAATTACGATATATAATTTTTGAATAAAATATCTGCACCTTTTGAGAAGTTACTAAATTATCAATATGTTGCTTGAAAGGCTCAAATCGGCTAAATTGCCGTTTTCTAAGTTGGCTGAATTGCCGATTCTGTAGCTGGCTGAGTTACCGGGAACCATGTTTAATATCCAACACCGACTCCAGTGTCTGAAACCGTTCTGCGGAGCAAATGTATTGTAAGAAGAGAATAAACCAGACTGCAGCCAAAAGTAATATTTACATTCCTGTGTGTTTGTGTGTGCGCACTCAAGAACGCAATTGGTGGAGTTGAAAAACGAAGTGTGAGTAATGGATTGAATATACTACCTAGTATAGAGAGTGTGTCGTCAAGAAGCGTTTTTCTTAACCTCAAAATACAAAAGCTAAATTAGCTACGAAGCCGATATTAATTGAAATAAAACAGAGCGATGTGTAAGGTTTGGTTGCCATCAAAAAACTAATTTATTATATTATATTCAAACATGTAAAAGTATGATCTCAAAAAACAAAGCATAAGATAATTGACTAACGGTTAAATCTTATAATATTCATCTGTTCCATTATATTAAATACATACGAAAAACAATTAACGGGTCAATCGTAGTATATACAGGGGTGCTCAAACCATAGCCAAACAGTTATAGTGCAGATGTTCTTAACGTTGGGGTATATGACCCAACAGAGAGAGAGAGTATATTTTCTACGATCACAATAAGTAGAGAAATTGCTTTCGTTACTTTCCTTGGTGGAACACCAGTAAGCAAACCCAATTTGATATGTGTATGTATGTATGAGTATATATTATATCGCAAAAGCAGCCGAGAAGAATTTAAAAGAAACAAAATAAACCAAAAAAACAGCTGACCTGTTGTTTGTTTATTTATGTTTAGCAACCGAGTGTTATGTCCAATTATGACTATATGTAAACGAGTATTATATTTGTTTTATAAGGCAAGTTACTATGTACGTAGTACAACAAATGCCTTTTTCAGATGAGATTTTAAATAAATACAACAACGCAGTTTAATGTTATTTTCTTTATATATTTTTTAAGTATTAAAAAAGTATATATATATATATATATATATATATATACAATATATATATATATATATATATATATATATATATATATATATATATATATATATATATATATATATATATATATATATATATATATATATATATATATATATATATATATATATATATATATATATATTGTAAATATGGCCAGATGTAGCGGAATATTCAAGTTCAAGTTCAAGTGGTATATTCCATTTGCCGTAGGCACAAACAAATACGAATCAGACAGAATAGTCTGATTCGTATACAAGTATATTGAATATAGCCACAATGTGTAGCCAATTTATGTACCACTTTTATACCCTGAATATACTTCACTTTCACTGTTTTTTACATTATTGGCAAGCCGATCCGACTCGAAGGACCAAAAATGATTATGTGGGGAGTGTTGCCGGTGGGCCGCGCGATGACAAGTTCTTGCCTGGTGATGTTGGTGAGGTTGTCGCTGTGGTTACCGCTGCTATTATTGTTGTGCTGGTTGACTGCGCCTTAGATAAAACAAAACGGACTTTGATTTTTTTCCTTTCTGTTCTTTGTATTGTTTGTTTAAATTTTTATATCCACTTTTTTATATTCATACACGGTGATGCCAGACGGCCTGCTCAACCCATTACCTCAATTGACCCCAAAATAAACCGGCAGTACTACGATTTTACTATGGCGTAGACAAACCAAAAATCACACCAAACCAACTTTTCCTCAAACCTCAATACGGTTACAATAAGTTACTGTTTTCATCACTGGACTTCAACGACTATAGCTACGACAAAACTAGTAAAAGGCAGACTACAACCAGGAATACCGTCATCGTGGATACAATAATCATCGAATTACCAGTAACTATATATGTAATAATACTTCGTACTCTATTCCAAATAGTGTCAAATAGTTTTGAATTGTTAACAATATCACAAACTATGCATAGTTTTAACTTTTTTCTTATAAGAAAAAAGTTAAATGATAATTTTTCTTCCTGAGAGAAGGGCAGGATGTTACGAGCCAAAATATGAAATATGCGCATATGCATATTTTGCTTGCTACATATTTTCCGAAATTGTGAAATATATATTTATCCATGCACATACCAACATTGCCCTAAGTTGTGATATACAGAATCCATATTATTATTACTTATAATTGTGGAGTGCCAGAACATTAAGCCAACTGTATTGCAGTTGGGTGTGAAAAAGCTGACAAAGCACTTTCCCATACAATTCGTAGTTCTGCACTTACGTAACCATACCAACAATATTTAGACATACCATTATAACTAAAATCACGTGGACTACTCATGTGTGTGAATATCAAAAGGTTACTTTCTCACACAATGGGTACATACACACATGTGGTGTGAATCGATTGTAGACTGTGGATGGTAAATTGTAGGTTGGTATGTGTATAGTTTTAGGAAAAATATAAAGGACAGAAAACAGGGTGAGTATATTCTAATACCTTTACTTTTCAGTTAACGCTCAACACTTAGGTAATTAGCTTCTCGGTACCTCACGGTTAAAGTGCCATTGTGGTAAATTTATTATTCGCAAACAAAACTAACGTACTCCCGGTTCATGTACTGGTCTGATTGGTATAGCGAAGTAGCTCGATTCAAGGGGGCGGTTAAATGAGAAGGGTGTCGTATAAAAACTATGGGCTAGTAATGGAATAACGTGGTGTTAGGGAAAATAGTATACAAAACCCCTGATATGACGCAAGTCCCTCCAAATGTACTACTTTAAACTTTGTTCTTTTATTCCAGGCACGTTAAATACGATAAACTATGTCATTTATCTTTGATATAATTTCATATGGTCTTTCCCTAGGAGCCTGTAGTTTAGAGGAGAGGTTAACACACCGTGGAGCACCCACGGTGTATTGGTGCATTTCACCTCGACTTTTCTTAGTGGGACCTTTGATCACTGCACATTTCTAGCACTTCCGAATGCAATCAGCGACGTGGTCGTGGCATCCAACTCCATAAAATCGTTCTTTTATTTTCTCGATGGTTTTGGTGATGTCCAAATGCCCTCCACTGGAAACATTGTGATACTCAGCTATACTTCGTTTATTCTTGCCTTGAGTACCACTAGAAGATCATTAGTGATTTTATTATTTTCACTTTCCAATGCTCGAATAGACATCTATCCCTCCTTTGCCACTGCGACCAGTATACCTTTGCTAATGGACTCTCATTAGCCATTTGTTGCTAATCTGCACGTACGCCTTGTATTCCATTGTTATATTAAGATGGGACAAGAAAAATAGATATTTAATATTTTGGCATATGAGGCATGCCACGCCGGATTATCAATATATGGCAAAGATACAGTACTTTCATATACTACAAACAACCTGAACATTTAGATTGTTCTTCAATGAATTATATTTATTTCTTTCATATGGCGTTTTATAATTAACGTAACATTATTGTAATTCTTAATCTATTATTTTTTCTTTACATCAGTTGACCAATCAGAAACCAGTGCTAATTCAAATTGCAGATTTGCTGACCAATACATTATTTCAATTCAATCAATCAATTTGTAATTTGAATCAAGCTAATTATATCTGGTGCAATTATGTAAATATTTATTTTACACTTCTTTTATTTATCTCGTGTTTTGATCAAAATGATCCACATAAATGGTTTGCAACATGATCCTCCGCTATAAACAGTTAAACAGCGTCCAGCAATCCAATTTGAATTCCTTGTATCATCATGTAAACAATGACATATTGTATACAATTTGTTTGCTGCTCACTTTTGCCTTCTATAGTTGACCATACTCAAATTCCATTACAAATTCAATGTCAAATACATGCACAACACCCTCACCATTTAAAAAATAATAATTTTGTTATCTTAAAATAAGAAAATTATTTATATAACTTGGTGGTCTGGTGGTGTTTTCGCAAGGTAACGTGTCTAACTGCCTCAACCGGGTGGGGCTAGCGCAATCCTTGTTGAACTCATCGCAAGTCAACTCACTGGCTGTCATGTAGTTTGATCTGAGCGCTATGTGATGATACCTTTATTTGTTAATGGGGGGTAGTCATATAGCTTGCTCTGCTTACTATGTGATGGCGCTTTCATTATTATTAATGGGGGCCCTCCATGTGGCGACCACCGGGCAACGTCTTCCTGGCACCCGCTGGGAGGCGGCTGAAGTGAGTGGGGAAAATCTCCTCGGTTAGAGGTTGTGCGTTGGGTTTGGGACCCGCCACATAAAAAACCCCCCCAATGAAAAAACAGATATGCCTCGGATAAGGACTACCGTTTTTGTTGATGACCCCCGCAAACGAAAAAAGGACAATGATTTACGGATATGCACCTGGAATGTCCGGTCCCTTTATAGGGAGGGTGCCTCTATCCAGCTGGTTGATGTCCTCGAAAAATACAGAGCTGACATCACCGCTCTCCAGGAAATGCGATGGACGGGACAGGGCTGCTCCAAAAGAGCTTCCTGTGACATTTACTACAGTTGCCATGCTGAAAGGCACGAATTAGGATGTGTCTCACAGGTTACAATTTCCACCTCGTATGAGCGAATGCTTGCAGTTTTCGAGAGAAAAGTCCTACGCAAGATGTTTGGACCTATTTGCGTTGGTGGCGAGTACCGAATAAGGTACAACCATGAGCTGTACGAGCTGTATGCTGATATTGACATAGTAAAGCGCATCAAAACCCAGCGGCTGCGCTGGCTAGGTCATGTCGATCGAATGGAAGAACACGGTCCAGCTAAGAATGTATTATATTCGGAACCCACTGAAGGACGACGCAGAAGAGGAAGACCAAACCTCTGGTGGAAAGACCAAGTACTGGAGAACCTGACGGCGCTTGGAATTTCCAACTGGCGCCAGCTAACGAAGAACAGAGATGGCTGGCGAAGCATATTATTTTCGTCCTAAATCGATATTCGGTTGTTATGGCCACATAAGTAAGTAAGTAAGTAAGTAAGTATTTATATAACTTATACATTCCTAGCTTTTAATAAATTATTATTATGAATTTCTTTTTCTTCTTCTCAAGTCAATATTACACTATTTAAACCATTTTGATATATAATTTTGTATGGCCATTTAAACGGTTTGCTTAGCTTTTTCTTATGTCTTACTTTCATATGATGACATGATTTCCAACTTCAAGCTAGCTTCTTTTACATTTGTTTGCTTTCTTGCAATTTTACTTTTGTTCGCGTATAATATTTGTTTGGATTTTTCATGAACATACTTCAACTTTACGTTAAATTCATTCATATAATCATTTAAATTATAAAATTTGTCTTTGCTTTGAATTATATCACGTCGTAAACCACATAACTTTCCGAATAGTAATTCAAAAGGTGTATATTGTGTGGTTGTATGTGGAGTAGTGTTGTAAAAGTATGCATGGTATGGTCAAAGTTCCTCCCAATTATCCTTTCCGTCTATCTACGTCATATTGAATTTGCGCTGGCCTATGTGTTTTTCCCCAAAAATGAGGGAATGGGTTGAGTGGTGATCTCTTCCCATTCTTATCATTATCCCAATACTGTTTATCTTCTATCTCCACTTTTAAATTTGGAAAAGTTATAGATAATAAAAAACCAACGAAAACCCAAAAATCTATTATAATTGTACGTGCAAATACATTGCACATAACAGAAAAATAGTAAGTGCAAACGGTGTACTTAAAGGAACAACATCCAGAACTGAGGCTGCAATCACGTCGTCATCTACGGTACCCATCGTCATCTCTGCCACCAAATCGTGCAAGCCACAGGCATTCACCCGCTCCCCGCTGATCATTGGTCCTTCGAGCCGGATAAGGCTCTCAGCATTTGGTAAAAGTAATAAAAAATATATCAGAAATTGTTGAAGCGATATCATTGTTGGTTTCTTTATTTTTTTCCTACCAATCCCGCTTCTCTAACTCACATCGAATCTCTCACTGAGTTACACATCACTTGCTTTAGACACTCTCTCATATAGGCGAGAATTGCAAGAAAGAAATTGATTAGAAAGTATACTATCGGACATTTGATATTGTTTTACCGACGGCAAAACATACTTTCGTTTGCTCTATTTTGTTTTTTATTTTTCCCGCTTATTTTCTTCCTCTTTTAATTGAAGGTGTAGTTACATAAGTGGTATATAATAATTATACAGTGATCATATCTCACCCATATTACACATTCCATTAACATTAGAGCTAATCAGAGCTAATCGGAAAAAGTATTAAGTGATCTCAAAAGAGGCTATACAAATATATACATACATACTCGAATATTTAATTGGCCTATTGAACAATTATTCATTATTTGTATACGACCCCGATGAGATAAAAGTGGTCCTTAAGTCTTGCAATTTCATAATGGGCAAAAAATACTTCACAATTGTTGATGCCAACAAGCGATTCTGGTGTTGAATTATTTTAATAATATATTTTTAATTAAATTTCATATTACATCCTAAATATTAAATATCACATATTAAATTAAATATTACATATTGAATTGCAAGGGTTTTAACTTTTTTCTCGCTACGGTTGTGCAATAAATCAATTTGATTAAGAGTCAATATTGATTAATTGGATTTCACAGTAATTTTTATATCTCTCACGAGCCCTGAACGGAACTATCAATATTCAATATGTCAGCTCTCAACCGTTTCAAGGCTGTCGCGGAGGAAATTAACGACTTCTACTCGTATTTCCAGGTGATTGATACCAACACCAAAGTACTTTTGCCTTGGAGGTGCAAAAAAATTGTGGAAAAGAGCATAGTATCGTGCGACTTCTTCAATCTTATTATGGAGAAATTAATACGAGCTGCTGATCTACGTCATAATGGCAATCTTCAACAAAAGTGTCATGCTGTTAGCGTATGCCGACGATATTGACATAATCGGCATGAACACGCGAGCAGTCAGTGCGTCGGATGGGTCTTACGGTGAACGAGGGCAAGACGAAGTATCTAGTGTCAACAAACAAAGAGTCCCGGCGTCTTGGACAGCACTCCACTGTTGACAACTACACTGAAAACTAGACTCTACAAGCCTCTCATTATGCCTGTCCTAACATATGGCGCTGAAGTCTGGACAATTTCCACCTTGGATGAGCGAATGCTTTGAGTTTTCGAGAGAAAAGTCCTACGCAAGATCTTTGGACCTATTTGCGTTGGTGGCGAGTACCGAATAAGGTACAACCACGAGCTGTACGAGCTGTATGCTGATATTGACATAGTAAAGTGCATCAAAATCCAGCGGCTGCGCTGGCTAGGTCATGTCGAGCGAATGGAAGAACACGCTCCAGCTAAGAAGGTGTTATATTCGGAACCCGCTGGACGACGACGCAGAAGAGGAAGACCTAACCTCCGGTGGAAAGACCAAGTACTGGAGAACCTGACGGCGTTTGGAATTTCTAACTGGCACCAGTTAGCGAAGAACAGAAACGGCTGGCGATGAATGTTATTTTCGGCCTAAATCGATATTCGGTTGTTATGACCACATAAGTAAGTAAGTAAGTAAGCTTCCGGATATAACATTGTGCCTGTGGGAACAGTCATTTAAAAACAAACATGAAATTTGTAAGTGGAGTGATTTTGACGCTTTTCTATCTGAGACGCTCGAATCCGTCTTAGATATCCGAGGTGGTCAGCCATTTAATCGACAACCCAGTCGATTCGACACTTCCAAGCGACCCAACAGTCCTCCAACGAACTCCCGAAAAGTAAGCACATATCACACTAATATTTCAGGTCGTGATTGCTCATTGTGCCGGAAGATACACCTACTTCGCCAGTGCCCGACTTTCTGAAATTATCGGTGGGGGATCATTATAATGTAGTCAAGAAGTACGATCTGTGCACCCTTTGTTTCGCCAATTCCCATTACTACAGTAATTGCAGGAGCCTCTTCACTTGCTCATTTTGCAGGAAGAGACATCATTCCCTTGTTCACCAACTGGAGAACCCCTCCAACAGTCATCGTGAAGTACTGCTTGTGCCGACCCCCTCTAAAGTATCATCTGAACGATCTCGCCAGTCCTTCGCATCTCACCTCCATATATTCACTGTAAAGAACAATCATGCACTGCTTGATCCTGCTAGCCATTCGACAGTCAATCATACAGTGTTATTCGGAATGGCAGTGCCCTAAATTACTCAGGCTCTGAAGCGACCTTTATGTCGGATTGCTTCCGCAACATGTTGTGCCTCCGTGTTTGCGACCTTCGAACGGAGCTTACTAGTCTGAATGAGGTAGTTACCGCTCATTAGACAAAAATGGGTTCTTTTCTGATTGCATCCCCTATTGACCCGAGTTTTTCTTTGCAGGTAGATACTTTCATTCTGCAAAAACTTATGCGAATACTGTCATCACAATCTATATCTGCCAACTTACGTAAAGAACTTTTTGGCTAACGGGTGACGTATGAAAATCTACACAAGAGTTCGCCTGCAGATTTGGTATTGAGTGGTAACATCTACCCATCAATAATACTGGATGGAATAAAAAAAGTCATTTTAGGATTTCTAATTACGCAAAATACCGTTTTTGGCTAGAAAATTACTGTTCGATATGCAAAAACACCGTCACACCGAAACACGGTTATTTAAGACCTCCAATTTAGAGCAAATAATCTCAGAATATCTCTATCGTTTCGTCTTTAATGCCGACATCGAGAAAATGTACCGACAGATTCTCGTACATCCCGAACATACCTCATACCAACGTATTTGGTTTAGAAAATATCAAGGCGAAGACCTCTAAAGATTTGAGTTGCAAACGGTAGCATGCGGAGTTAACTGTGCTCCGTATCTCGCCGTAAGGACACTCTTGTAACTTGCGCAACAGAATGAAGTAGTTAATCCCATACGTTGGGAGACACAATCACGGCACGGAATGAACTGACCTCTGTATTAAATACAGCAGGATTCTCGTTGAGGAAATAGAACTCGAACCACCGTTCTTGATGACCTCACTTCAAATCACCTTCTGGATTCTGAATTCCTGAATATTTCTGATACAAGTACAGCGAAATCCCTAGAGCTAAGATGGAATTCGGGTTCTGATTGCCTATTTTTCCCAAGCCCTCTTTTGAACAAAGCTTTGTTTACTAAACGAGAGGTTCTCTCAATGATTGCCAAGGCACCGAAAATTGTCGTTGCGAAGATGTTGATGCAATAATTGTGGCTGGGCAATACGGATTGGGATGAAGCAATTAAGCCACTCATCCTTCACAAGTGGCAGACATTTTTGTCAGATTTCCCGAATCTGACTGACATACGTATACCCCATTTTGTTCAATTCTCACCCGGATGCACCGTGCAATTTCACGGATTTTGCGATGCTTCTGAGAAAGCTTACGCAGCTGCTCCCACGGGTAAAATTTATACCCATCTGCTAGCAGCTAAGACGCGTGTCGACCCTGTTAAAACGTTATCTCTTCCTCGATTAGAACTATACGGAGCGGATTTACTGGCAACATGCTAGATACCTTAATACCGCAATTTCGAATTCAAACGTATACGATGTTTGCCTGGACTGATTCCACTGTTGTTCTATCATGGCCAAAAAAAAACCAATATCACTGGACACCATTTGTGGCGAATCAAATTTCGTCCATACTAGAAAAAATTGGAAACTCAATTTGGTCACACGTCAGTTCTTCCGACAATCCGGCTGATTTGGCACCACGCCGAACTATAGCTACAGAGTTGGCAAGCCATGTGCTATGATGGCAGGGGCCAGAGTGGTTAAGAATACCACGATCTAATTGGTCAACTACAACTTTGAATAATGAGTTGATTGGCATTCCCGTAAGCAAAGTTATAAAGTCTCATCTCGAAGACTTGAAGAATTAGATGATATCTTGGACCATTTTTCATCTCTCTCTGTCTCTCGTGCGTTGCGCGTTAATGGTACATATTTCATTTTCCCGGAATTCCCAGATACTTAGATGAAGTGATACTCATTTTACGCCTCTTATCATCACATCTGCAGAAATCATTTCCACGCGCAATAAACTTATTATATTATGTCAAAAGCGTCACTTCCCACAGTAATACGCTGATTTAGCGCAGAGATCCTGATTTCCAGGAAGAGTGATATACTCACGCTTAGCGCGTTTATGGACTCAAGTGGAATAATGCGTATCAATGGCCGTTTGGTTCATTCCCCGGCTTTATCTTACATGGACAGATTTCCTTCTTCCATATTCTCACTCAATCACTACTTGATTTTGTACACCTTATCTCTATGTATGGTGCTAATCAACTGCTTCTACGTTTATTTCGCATGGAATTTTGAATATCTAAGCTGAAGAACTTAGTAAGGACTACCATTCACAAATGAAAAACCTGCGTTTTTGAAAAATGGAAGCAGTATACACAAAAATTGGCGCGCTTCCTCCGGAACGCACAACACTTTCGAGAACTTTTTCTACGACCGATATATATCGGCCGAGCATGTCGCATCACAAAGGGGTATGATTGCGTATTCGTATGCTTTGCAACGATGGTGATACACTTAGGCCGCAAGCAGTGTTGCCAGTTTAGCTATTTTATAGCTAGATTTAGCTATTTTTCTAGCTGTTTAGCTATAGAAATTGTGTTTTAGCTATTAGCTATTTTTTTAGCCTTTTTAAATTTAAGTTTAGCTATTTTTAGCTATAAATGAAAATCTTTTAAATTTATCTTGTTTTGAATTAAACATTTTACTAACTCGAAATATTTTCATGTTTAACTTGATTTTTTAACCCGTTGCAATGAATTTAAGTCTGGCAAGCCTTATTAATCAAATCGATCATGTTAAAGTTATCGAATTTTGATTCCATCTCCATTATATTTTTTCGAGACGCCATTATATCATATTCGAGACGCTAAAATTACAATTGACAATTCTGCGAAAACAAAGTTTGTTCTTGTACTTTTCTTGTAGTGCGAAAATGGAAAGGTAAGAAACTTTCATGAAAATTCAACAAAATCAACATATTTTATGTTTTAGTAGTGAAAGCGATGAAACGTCGGATAGCCCTAGGGAGGATGTAGGCTGCACGAGTAAAAAAAGGTTTGACTTTTAAGGCACTTACTAGAAATTATAAAAAACGTTCATTTTCTTCAGAAAATACAAGCAAAACTTTCGGTCATCATGGCTAAAGGACAAAAGATTCGAAAAATGGATTGTACAGGAAGGAGAAGGTATTATGTGCAAATACTGCCGGTGTTATTTACAGCCAAAATTGTATGGGCTCGTTTTACACGCAAAAACTAAAAAACATATAAACGCAATGTCACCTTTTTTGCGCGGGACCCAAACTGTCATACCATTTCAAGCGGTAAAAGTAAATAAAGATGTGGTCAAAGCGGAATTATCTAATGCCATTTACATCGCTGCGCACACCTCAATTCGATCAATTGATCATCTGGTAAAATTGCAACAAAATATATTCAGTGACAGCAAAACTGCAGGCAGTTTGAAGCTTGGCAGAACGAAATGCAGAGCTGTCATAAAAAACGTATTATTTCCTTATTTCAAGAATTTGTTGTTGGCCGACGTTGGAACGAATATATACAGTTTAATCATCGACGAATCTACCGACATTAGTGTTAGAAAGTATTTAGGAATAGTTATTCGCTACTACAGCGCAAGTTCGACCAAAATTGTCAGTACCTTTCTAAGATTAGCTGAGCTTGAAAACTTCACAGCGCAAGGAATCGTTGCATCAATTGTAAAAACGTTGGATGAATATGAATTAGAGTATACAATTACAAGTATACAATTACTTTAAAATAAACTGTACCTTATTTAAAACAACAAAAAATTTAGCTATTTTTTTTAGCTATAATTTCTTGTTTTAGCCATTTTTAGCTATTTTTTTACAAAGATTTAGCTATAATGTCAAAAAAATTCTGGCAACACTGGCCGCAAGTGATATGACCATGCCCACATTTCTCTCAGCATTTTCCCGATTTTTCTCTCGTCGTGGATGCCCAGCAATTATTTACTCTGATAATGAGACATCTTCTGTTGGTGCATCTCGTACTCTACGAGCTGAATATGCGTCGTGTACATGATAGCGTAGAGGCGTCTCATAGCCATCAAAATCTCGAATGGCTATTCATTTCAGCCGAGGCTCCACATATGGTCTGTAGGAATCGGGCGTGAAAAGTTTTAAAGCCCATCTAAAGAAGCTTCTCCAGAATCAGAAATATACCCTGGATTAATTCAGCTCGCTACTCTCACGCATTAAGGCATGCCTTAACTCAAGACCTTTAAGTCCCATGTCTGACAACCTGTCAGACGGTATTTCTGTTATTGCAAATCGTTCTTTTGTGTATCTGTGATTTTAACTTCATTACGAATTCTGCAGTTATTAATATAATCCCTGACCATCTTCTTCATATTTTTTCAAACATTTTTTTGTTTCAATTTACTTATACATTTTCTTAGCACTATATATTATTATGCCCAGACAATTATTCTTTTTCCTTTCCTGCAGTTTATTTTCTCAAATATTTCGTCTTATCTTGCCAAAGCTAGCTTCTTCAAATTCGCATGTTTCGCATAGAATAACTGTTTTCTCAAAAGCAAATTTAACTCTGATAAAGATCTATCAGTGAAACCTACATCCACTGTATCTTTCACTTCATATATCTTTTCTTTTCTCTAGTTTCAACTTTTTTATATTTCTTGTATCTGAAATCGATATGCACTCCCAAATGTGAAGGTGATCAGTCTCTTCGAACGGAGCTTACTAGTCTGAATGAGGTAGTTACCGCACATTAGACAAAAATGGGTTCTTTTCTGATTGCATCCCCTATTGACCCGAGTTTTTCTTTGCAGGAAGATACTTTCATTCTGCAAAAACTTATGCGAATACTGTCATCACAATCGATATCTGCCAACTTACGTAAAGAACTTTTTGGCTAACGGGCGACGGATGAAAATCTACACAGGAGTTGGTATTGAGTGGTAACATCTACCCATACTGGATGGAATAAAAAAGTCATTCTAGGATTTCTAATTACGCAAAATACCGTTTTTGGCTAGAAAATTACTGTTCGATATGCGAAAACACCGTCACACCGAAACACGGTTATTTAAGACCTCCAATTTAGAGCAAATAATCTCAGAATATCTCTATCGTTTCGTCTTTAATGCTGACATCGAGAAAATGTACCGACAGATTCTCGTACATCCCGAACATACCTCATACCAACGTATTTGGTTTAGAAAATCTCAAGGCGCAGACCTCTAAAGATTTGAGTTGCATCGCTGTCGACATTTCACTATTTCTTTTTCTTATATTTTCATAGGCCATTTCTGTTTCAATATTTCGATCATTTTGCTTTATATTCTTCATTGCAATAGTCATGAAATTTATACTATTCGTTGGTATTAGTAACTGGTTTAAAGGTTTAAAGGCTACTTCCTCAAAATTCTGGATGAATTGCCTGTAGTATTTGCAAAAGGCTACAAATCTTCGTACGTCATCTGCATTCTCCGGTGTTGTGTATTATTTTATTACACTATATTTGCTCGAATCTGTCGTCACTCCTTTGGCCAAGATTAACTACTCCGGCCTTACAAAATTACACTTGCTCGGGTTGAGCTTTAAATTGTACCTGAGTAACTGTTTGAAAATCTGTACCAAATTGCTATTATGCTCCTTAATGCTTGAAACAGAAACAATTATATCACCCACATACAAAAATACTAATGCTTGTAACTCAATCGATAACATTCTTTGAAAACTGTTTTTTGATATTTTCAGCCCAAATTGTAGTCGCTTAACATAAAAGTTACCATTCTCTGCAGAGAAGGCTGTCAGTGGAATTTGGTGGAAAGAGCTCGTCATATCTTATGTTGAAAAATATCTTGCTCTTCCGAGCTTGGCAAGCACATCTTCAAGCCTCGTTAAAGGAAATTTATCATCAACTACCTTCTTGTTGAGTGACCTAAAATCAACTACCAATTTCCACATTTTTCCCCTATGCTATTCATTGGTACTATCAATAACGGTGAATTATATGGACTAATAGATGGCTCTATTATGTCATCATCTAGTAAATCTTGAACCTGATTATCAACTTCCTGCAAGTTCGCGAACGCGAAGCTGAAGTGGCAAGTGTCTGTAAACGGACTACAATTACAGCTATAGATTTATACAATCAAAAGCTGCTAACAAAAATATAACTAAAAAGCTTAAACTAAAATAGAAACTGCCTAAAAGCTAAAGCTAATAACGAAATATTTAATTCAAATAGGACAAATAGCGGTTTTTAAGGCATAAGAATAAATGTCACAAACACATGAATAGTTGTTATTAAAGTCGTTGCACATGCTTCTAACATGGAATAAATATTTGTACACATTATTGACTTTAATCAGTTAAAGTATCTTGAGGAACGCCCAGATACATATAAATTCAGCTCATTTAGTAAAAAAGGAGATTCATTTTCACCATTAATTAGCTTTGTGACGAAACAAATATTTAACATCACTCTTCTACTTCCAAGTTTTGGCAATGCTAACATTTTGAAACGATGTTCATTAGGGGAAAGTTTAATTGAAGGATCCAAATTTCTATTTCAAAACCCACTCATCTAAATTTGAGGTTAAAATGAGCCAGCTAACTTCAGATAGTAGTTTCTTTAGTTTGTCATAATTAGTTTTCCTAAAACTGACTAACTGATGGCTGTCCTCAGGAAAAGAAAAGGGTTCACAACGAGATAAAGAGACTTCTGAGGAGTCATCAACATAAACCAAATCCAAAGTTTTGTTATTTATATTACAAATAGCATTAGCTTGTTTTCAGTCTAGCACTGACAAAGAGTCTAGGAACACATTAAAACTCTCACGAGTAGTGCATGGTAAGTTGAAATCACCAAAAGTTAACATAGAATCATGTTCATTTAATTTATTGAACACAATCTTTGTTTCAGAAAACACAAGAATATCAAAGGGGCCCATAAAAATTATTTTTCGTTAATTTTTCCTCTTCCAAATGGAAAAAACTTTGAAATTCTTTACATATTTTCAAAACTTCTGTTAATCTAAATTATCAACTTTTATTTCTGTTTTAATCTTCTGAAATCTATCCTCATCTTTTAAACTTCAAAAACGTAACGCGTCATAATGCCTCATTTGTTCTACGCCCAACAAGATTTTCTCCAGAACAACTTCTTTATCTGTTGTAATGACCAACTTAGCATGTTTATTTGCTGGTACTATTGTGTTACCGACAAATATCCCTTTTCTTACCTCTTTGCCTATTTCAATACAATCCTCTTCCAAAGTCATGTCAATTTTATTGTATATGTTTCATAATATATTCCTCAACTTTATTTACTTAGAAAATCTCTACCTAAAATCCCACCTACATTTAAATTTATTTTCTTTTCAATAACATGAAATTTATGCTCTACTACTCTATTTTCTAACACCAATTTCAAGCCAATTGTACGTAGCAAACTGATATTGTTTATTATTCCATTAAATCTACAAAACTTTCTATCACCTATTTTATTACTAAATCGTACATTCTTCTTTACGTGTGATACATCTGCTCCTGTATCTACTAAAAACAATAATACAACATCGCCATGACACTTGTCTTAATCGTCACATTGTAGCCTCGATTATTCTGACTGTACTGTTGAATCCTCTATTACTTGTACCTGCATTGTACGCCTAGTTCCTACCTAAATTTCTTCCATAAAATGAAACGCTTTGATTCACATGATTCTGGCCCCTAAATTGCTCACGTTGACTATAATTCCTTCTAGTTCTATTCATGAACATTACATTGCTTTGGGTTTTGACAAGTGAATTCGTTTGGTATGAAATCGTAACTGTATTGTTTCATTTAATCTTTTTGGTTTAGCTGCCAAAATAATAGATTTATAAGGTCCATTCAAGCCATTTTTAAATGCTCCTAATCCAATTTGCGTATTCAGTTTTACTATTATCTCCCTGTTCTGCTCATCTTGTTTACAAATTTGTAACTTATTCAATCATGCTACTAAACTCTCTATTACTTACTTACTTATGTGGCCGATTTAGGCCGAAAATAACATGCATCGCCAGCCGTCTCTGTTCTTCGCTAACTGGCGCCAGTTAGAAATTCCAAGCGCCTTCAGGTTCTCCAGTACTTGGTCTTTCCACCGGATGTTAAGTCTTCCTCTTCTGCGTCGTCCTCCAGCGGGTTCCGAATATAACACCTTCTTAGCTGGAGCGTGTTCTTCCATTCGCTCGACATTACCTAGCCAGCGCAGCAGCTGGATTTTGATGCGCTTTACTATGTCAATATCAGCATACAGCTCGTATAGCTCGTGGTTGTACCTTATTCGGTACTCGCCATCGACGCAAATAGGTCCAAAGATCTTGCGTAGGACTTTTCTCTCGAAAACTCCAAGCATTCGCTCATCCGAGGTGGAATTCTCCAGACTTCAGCGCCATATGTTAGGACAGGCATAATGAGAGGCTTGTAGAGTTTAGTTTTCGTTCTTCGAGAGAGGGCTCGACTTCTCAATTGCTTACTTAGCCCAAAGTAGCACCTGTTTGTAAAAATGATCCTTCGCAATATCTCCAGGCTGACGTCATTACTGCTGTTAATGCTGGTTCCAGGATAGACAAAGTCCCTTACTACTTCAAAAGCGTAGTTGTCAACAGTGACGTTCTGTCCAAGACGCCGGGACTCTTTGTTTGTTGACACTAGATACTTCGTCTTGCCCTCGTTCACCATATGACTCATCCAACGCGACTCTCTTTCCAACTCTGAGAATGCCGCACTGACTGCTCGTGTGTTCATGCCGATTATGTCGATATCGTCGGCATACGTTAACAGCATGACACTTTTGTTGAAGATAGCGCCATTATGTCGTAAATCATCAGCTCGTATTATTTTCTCCATAATAAGATTGAAGAAGTCGCACGATAACGAATCACTTTGTCTGTAACCCCGTTCGGTATTAAACGGTGCGGAGAGGTCCTTCTCAATTTTCACTGCACAACAGGAGTTATACAGTGTCATTTTACAAAGTCGAAAGAGCTTTGCAGGAATACCGAACTCAGACATTGTTGCGTAGAGGTAATCCCTTACCGGTCTGTCGAAAGCGGATTTATAATCAACAAATAGGTGATGTGTGTCGATTTGTTTTTCTTAGGTTTCTTCAGGATTTGGCGCAGTGTGAAAATTTGGTCGATGGTAGATTTACCAGGTCTGAAGCCACAGTGATAAGGTCCAATCAGGTTGTTGAGCATGGTCTTCAATCTTTAACACAATACGCTCGATAGAACCTTGTATGCGATACTCAGGAGACTTATTCCACGGTAGTTGGCGCAAATTGTGGGGTCTCCTTTTTTATGAACAGGACAGAGAACACTGAGCCTCCAATCATCAGGCATGCTTTCTTCCGACCATATTCTGCTTATGAGCTGGTGCATGCAGGTGAGCAGTTCATTACCTCCTCTTTTAAACAACTCGGCAGGCAGGTCATCAACACCTGCAGCTTTGTTGTTCTTCAGCCTTAAAATGGCCGTTTCTACCTCGTCTTAGTCGGGTGGTGGAACATCAACACCATCATTTGTAATCGGGGTTATCGGGCAATCTTCTCCACTGGCGGTATTGTTCGTAGCATCGCCATTCAGTAACGTGGAGAAGTGTTCCCTCCATAGGCTCAGTACACTCTGGACATCTGTAACCAGATTCCAATTTCCATCACGACAAGAAGAGGCTCCGGGTTTAAACCGCCACTAAGGCGCTTGATCTTTTCGAAGAATTTTCGAGTCACATTATTGTCGGTACACATCTCTATCTCCTCACACTCGCGTCTTTCCAACTCCCTCTTCTTGCGCCTGAAAATACGTTTCTCTGCACTCCTTTTCTCTCTGTCTAAAATTACTCTTCCAAAATTTAATGGAGATTACCTAAAGTGGTAAGCATTTTTTGATTTGTTCTCGCAATTAGTAGACAAGCAACAACTTACTGCTATACAAAAGGTGTGGTACCTCTATCTCCCCGCACTCGCGACTTCCTTGTTCTCTTTTCTTGCGCCTGAAAAGACGCCACTAAGGCGCTTGATCTTTTCAAAGAATTTTCGAGTTACATTATTGTCGGTACACATCTCTATCTCCTCACACTCGCGTCTTTCCAACTCCCTCTTCTTGCGCCTGAAAATTCGTCTCTTTGCACTCCTTTTCTCTCTGTCTAAAATTACTCTTCCAAAATTTAATGGAGATTACCTAAAGTGGTAAGCATTTTTTGATTTGTTCTCGCAATTAGTAGACAAGCAACAACTTACTGCTATACAAAAGGTGTGGTACCTCTATCTCCCCGCACTCGCGACTTTCTTGTTCTCTTTTCTTGCGCCTGAAAAGACGTCTCTCTGCACTCCTTCTCTCTGTACTGCTCCTTAACTGCTCGCGTTGAGCCTGCACGTAGGGTTTTCTGTAGGCGGCGTCTTTCTCGGCGGTAGCGTCTCGACACTTCTGATCATACCACTCATTCCTCAGAGGCCGGTAGTAACCGATTACCTCCTCGGCAGCAGTAGTCATGGAGTGGGATATATGTGTCCACCGTGCGCATGTCTTTGGTGATCGCAACTTACTAACATCGAGCGTTCTCTGTGTGGGACTTCTATTGTTATTTGCGACAAATAAACGTGTGCGCACCTTAGCTGCAACAAGGTAGTGATCCGAGTCGATGTTGGCACCACGGATCGCGATCTTGTTCGTTGATAAGAAGACAGCCATGTCGCTTTGTAGATGTCGAAATGTTGGAATATAGTACCACTAATTACCATGTTTCGTGCTGCGGCGAAGTCGATCAGCCTCATTCCGTTATCGGAGGTGTTATGGTGGAGGCTCAATTTTCCGACAGTTGGGCCAAAGGTACCTTCCTTTCCCACCCTGGCATTAAATCGCCAAGCACGATTTTGATAACGTGGCGGGGTCACCGGTCGTACGCTGCTTCGAAGCGCTGAAAGAAGCTCTCCTTGGTCACATTGTCCTTCTCATCCGTCGGAGCGTGGGCACATATAAGGCTGATGTTGAAAAATTTTGCCTTGATGCGGATTGTGGCCAGCCGTTCGTTCACAGGCGTGAACTGTGAGACAAGATGTCGTAGTCTCTTGCTGACCAAAAATCCACATCCTAATTGGTGCCTTTCAGCATGGTAACTGTAGTATTTGTCACAGGACGCTCTTTTGGAGCATCCCTGTCCTGTCCATCGCAGTTCCTGCAGAGCGGTGGTGTCAGCTCTGTATTTCTTGAGGATATCAACCAGCTGGATAGAGGCACCTTCCCTATAAAGGGACCGGACATTCCAGGTGCATATCCGTAAATCGTTGTTCTTTTTTCGTTTGCGTGGGTCATCATTAAAAGCGGTAGTCCTTATCCTAGGCATTGTTGTTTTCTTCAGGGGGGGATTTTTTATGTTGTGGGGTCCACTCACTTCAGCCGCCTCCCAGCGGGTGCCAGAAGAATGTTGCCCGGTGGTCGCCACGTGGAGGGGCCCCATTAACAGTAATGAAAGCGCCATCACATAGTAAGCAGAGCAAGCTATATGACTAACCCTCATTAACAATTAAAGATATCATCACATAGCGCTCAGATCAAACTACATGAAAACCAATGAGTTGACTTGCGATGAGTTCAACAAGGATTGCACTAGCCCTACCCGGTTGAGGCAGTTAGACACGTTACCTTGCGAAAACACCACCAGATAACATGCGTTAATTCATTACTCGTATTTGCAACACATTTTAATTTGGTTTATAAACTTCGTTTAAAGTTTCTAATAATTCCTGATAATTGCTAACGACAGTTCCTTTGGCCTCAGTCAATAATCTATTCTTGATATTTTCCGCAAGTTTAGTTGCCAATATAAAATTCAACAACAATGCATGCTGATTTTCATGCAACGTATTGTCATAAAATTCGACGGAACCAAGAAATTGCGACAAATTCTCTCGTTCTCCATCAAATTTTCTTTTTCATTCTTCTACCGCCTTTATATCTATGCTTTTATCAGGTTAATGACAAAAGTTGCTTCTTTGCCCTTTCTAAATCTCTCTTTTGGACTAATTTTCCTAATGATTCTCATGCGGCATTTATTATATTACCTTTTCTTTTCTTTTTATTTTTTTTCTTTTCTTCTATATACTGCTTTGTGTATCTTCTATTTGGACTCTTTTTAGGATTGCTAACAAGTCTGTCAACACTTTGAACTCCACGTGTTAGTTTACCGGGTTTTTTCGACTCTATACCTTGTTCCTGAGCGCATTTCTTAATAATTGCTTGAGCACATATTCCTTGTAGTGCCTATTTATCAAGTAAACTATTAATACAATTATACCAAGCAAATTTAAATATAATGTCAGCGTCCTGTCGTTGTTATTTGTTGCAGCGACACTGCTACTTACACAATTGTTATTGAATACTTCTACGCGACTTTGTGTAGTTCCCACAGTTGTAGCGTTGCTTGAAACGCTCGCCTTACCTGGCGCTTCCTATATTCTATTTCCTAGGACCTGGTAGATACCCCAGGTCCTGGCTCTACTGGACTACATCCTTCTTGGTTTATTTGTTCTGAAGGATGCACCCACTTTGGTTTTGCTGTATATCCAGGTACACCAGCGGTTGGCTGGTGAGGAGAAGAATATGTTTTGCTCAAAGTGATCCACATAAATTGTTTGCAACATGATCCTCCGCTATAAACAGTTAAATAACGTCCAGCAATCCAATTTGCATTATTTGTATCATCATGTAAACAATGACACATTGTATATAATTTGCTTGCTGCTCATTTTTGCCTTCTATAGTTGACCATACTCAAATATTTATGTTTACACTAAAAACGTTGGCAGCGAATTATTATGTTTATAGCTAACAAATTCAATGTCAAATACGTACACATCACCAAAATCTTTACGAGATTTGGGTCGTTCCACAGACTCCCTCCTCACCAAGTTCCACTTGCCAGTAGCCACTTTGCAAATCAAGAGATGAAAAGCACTTTGCACCGTGTCCACAGTGTCATCGATTCTTGGCAGTGGATAGCTGTCTTTTTTCGTGATATCATTTAGCTTTCTGTAATTCACACAGAATCCAGTACTTCCATCCCCTTCTTTACCAGTACAATTGGTGAACTCCTTGGAATCTTTAATCAGTTTAATGACTTCATCTCTTTTGGTCAATGGAACACGCCGTGTTGGTTGACTCTTTATCCGCTTCGACTACCCGTGTTCAATGGTAGCTCGATATTTGCATAGCGTAGTATCCGTTGATTTAAATCTAACGTAAATTCATTATATATCATGAAATCTACGCCAATTATTAAATCATCTATGATAGATACGCGTTTCTTACCCAGAATTTGTGCATCCTCGCCCGTTGCTGTACGCAATTTTATTCCCATTAAAGGTTCAAACCAGTTTACCAAATCGCTCTTGATTATAGAATGTGATGCGCCAGTATCCAGGGTTAACTTGAACTCCATATTGTCCAGTTTTCCATCAATAGTTAGACTGCTTAGCACACGCTGTAGTTGTGAAATGTGAATGATGGGGCAACCCACTGTAGAAGTCAGTTCACGCCCCGCTGAATTGACTCGATTTAATTTATCGATTGATTTGTGTTAATGGCGCAACGCTGTCCAACGTTTTCTCCTTCTTTTGTCTTCTTGGAAAATTCGGTCTGGTTCCCATTCGTCGTAGACGGCAGTCACGCGCCATGAGTCCTGGTTTGTCGCAGATGAAGCACTTACCAGTAAATTTATTTTCGCGTCGACCTGGTGTTTCTGCTTCAGACTGTACTACTAATTTTATTGCCTGGCGCACTGCTATAACTAGACTTGTTGTTTCTGCTTTTAGTTGGCGTACTCGTGGTATTGGTCGAATTCGACCAATGCCGCGCATGGCGGCTTCATACGTTAATGCACTACTGACTATTTGGAGACATGACTAGGGCGGACTTAGTCGGATTGCCGGAGAACGCTAGATGACATAAGCGCTTAATATCGGAAGCGAATACCTGAACACTCTCATGACTACGTTGCACTCGCGATCTTACTTCTACTCGATGTAATTGACTCTTATATTCATTTCCATATTTGCGCTGGAGTGTGTCCATTAGTGATTGATAGCTACCACGATCATTATCTGGAACCATCTGCAAGACTTCTGACGCATAAAGGGTAATGCGTCAGAAGTCTTGCAGATACCATTATTAAAGCAGCGATCTTGTCACTATCCTCCCATTGATTCTTCTAAGCTATTGTCTGCAACTGAAACTTGAAGAAGTTGAACGGCGTAGTTCCATCAAATGTTTGTGGCTTTAGTCTGATTAAACTTGAATCTCTAATCACAGATGTGGCTGGTCCATTTATTTTTAGTTGATTGAGTTCGTGCTATAATTTCTCGAACTTATCTTCCAAATCATCTGCATGTTCCTTCAGATCCGTGACTTTTTCATAATTGGCTAAGGAAATTTCCTGAAATCTAATACCAATACTTTTTTTGTCCTTGACGAGTCGAATATTCTTGAAGCCTGTAGTAAAATATTTTCTGGAATTCCCCAGAAATGTTTTCTTGGCGAGCTTGTTCTTGAAGCCTGTAGTCAATTGATATCTGGAATTCTGCCTTAATGTTTTCTTGGCGAGCTGAGATTTCACTTGATGTTTTTTGGAGACTCAAATTTATTCCTTGCAGTTGCTGTTGTTGTTGTTGCATCATGGTTTTCATGAAATCCATGAGTTGACCACTCGAATCTATTTTGCTCTCTTCCTCAGCGTGCACAACTGCTTGTATATCGGCTTCCTCAAAGAACTCATGTTCTTCTACATTGATACCCTAGCCTCCATTGCTTGTCTTAGCCCCACCAACAGTTCCGTTTTTGCACCTGATGACGGTATATTCATTTTTACCAACAGATTTTTAAGCTGGTCCACTTTTGTTGTAACTTTTTGATTTTGTGAACGTTTAATTCTATTCGAACCACTGGATTCTGTCAATAATACGAGGGTTGCCTTTCGTATTTTTTTAAAGTATGAAAATGCATTTAGTTATCCTCAAAAATGGTTTTATTGTTTTTCAAAGTATTCTCCATTACGGTTTATACACTTTTGCATGCGCTCATACCAATTGTCGAAGCACTTTTGCCACTTCGACTGAGACACCCCACGAA
The DNA here is from genome assembly GCA_963854835.1 of Megamerina dolium. Taxonomy (NCBI): domain Eukaryota; kingdom Metazoa; phylum Arthropoda; class Insecta; order Diptera; family Megamerinidae; genus Megamerina; species Megamerina dolium. The sequence goes on along the minus strand of OY978525.1, from coordinate 56,869,834 downwards.
TATGGTTTTTGTTGGGTCTGGCTCGTCTTGGAAGACCCACACGGTCGATTGCAGTTTTTTTTTGGACTCATACGTATGTATTCATGATACATATCTGTCACGATCTTATAAATGACTTTCCAATCACCGCGATCGAATTTTTTCATCATTTCTTTGCATCTTATCGACACGAGCCTTTTATTGAGCGATTGTTAAATTATGCGGGATCCAATAAGAACAAGGGTTCATGCGATATCGAATTCACGGCAATGAAACTAATGCCAAAGGATGCCTCTATCTCGCGGTAAATCACATGACCATCTTTCATTATCAGTTCACGCATAGCATCTATGGTTTCTGGCACAATGACGGATTTTGGATGGCCTTCAAGAAAGGAGCGAACGGCGAAACGTTCTGTGAAACGGTAAAATGAAATGGTTTTTCACGTTTTCATTGCACTTTCGATTCGCGTTCTGTGAAAAAATGAAGAGAAACGTCAAATTGTTTCACATGAATAAAAAGGGGAACGAAACGAAACGTTTCACTTTTCACAACCCTAACGATTCTCGTTCTGTGAAACAGTGCAACCAACTCGTTTCTAAATCTGTATAAGATATAAAACTACAAATGTTTAAGATTAAAACGACTACTTATGATGTCGCACACACGATGACTCAATTCTTACTGAAAAGAAGCAATTCATTTTATTCGATCAATGCTTACAATGAACGGTACTTGTCTGTACCAATAATGATATTTTCTATGTACATGCATTTTAGGTAAACGAAATTCAATAGGTATACATAAATATGTATATATACATAATGTTTGGTTATTTCTAAACATACGATGTATTAACGGTGCATTTTAATACATAATGCAATTGATGACGTCGTTGACATACGTAGATTAAATAAATGGTATAACGCTATAATGAGGTGATTTTAGCGTTACATAGGCATAGTCGATATGATAATGATGATGTCTCATTCAATCTCATACATCCTGCCCGGCTGAAGCCTCGTGGTTCAGAATTCATCCTGCATTCCTGTGAGCCTTACCACCTTTTGTACGCTGACACTGGCGTTTGACATACTTGCCGTCTGCAGTTAACTGATCTCCATTGTATTCAATAGTAACGACGCGGACGAGGCCATCGATACCAGGGTGTATGTCTGTGGTCCGAACTAAACGCCAGCAAATTATCATGCCGGATAAGAACTACATCATCTCGCTGTAGGTTCGGTTCAGGTCTCATCCACTTACTGCGAGATTAAGAAGTCGCCCCGTGTTAAAGCTAGGCCACCTTCTGGGTCATCATATAACGCTACAAGTGGCCGTGAATTAAGACATGCTTCAATCTTTGTTAGCAGCGTGAAGAGCTCGTTGTAGCGCAATGAATGCTGGCCTCTAATGCGCAGTAAATGCTTTTTGGCCGAGCGAACAGCAGCCTCCCAAATTCCTCCATGGTGTGGTGCGTATGGAGTAATAAATTTCCATTCCTGAGTTCCGTTGTCGCTGAAGAGTTTTGCACAAATACCACGGCGGCTGACAAAACGATCTTAGACGTCTATGAATGACCTGGTACTCAAATCCTCGGAAAGCTCTATATGGACTGCTCGTGACGCCATGCACACAATATAGCTGCGTAGGTCTTTGTCGTTGTAATAGATCTTTTGCCACCTATGCGTACGTGAAACGGTCCGCAATAATCCAAACCGCTATTTGAAAATGGTGGAGCCACGAGTACTCGTTCTCGAGGCAATGATGCCATTTGCTGGCGCTGAATAATTCGTTGATGTCGTCGACATAGGGTTCATCTCCAAACATATGTTTTTGCCTGTAAGCGCGCATGCATCACCCCAAACCTTCGACGCAAGTATTGCAACAATTGCTGGATACCTCCATGAAGACATCGATGGTGGGCATCAGCGATGAGTAGGCTCGAGAAGGCACCTCTAGGAATAATCATTGGGTGACGTTGCTCAGTGGTGATTTCTGCATTTTGGAGGCGTCCTCCGACTCGAAGTATACCCTCACCATCCACATATGGGTTAAGCGATAAGAGCTGACTTCGACTGTCGAGCCTGGAATTCGATATAAGAGCATTAATTTCGCCTCTAAATTCCTTACCTTGCAATTGCTTAACGGTCGCAAGCAGGGCCCATTCATATTCTTCAGCTGTGATAATCTTAATCTGACCCCTGTAACAGGAGAAAGCGTCTCAGTCTCGCCGTTGTATTGAGGACACGAGGTAGTATACTGAACTTATCAATAAGAGGTATTCGGTGACCACATGCTGACGTCATGAGCAGGTGATGATCAGCGCGAATACTGACTAATGTACGTTGATTATGGCATTCCAGAGTATGAGCCTGGCGTTGATCCTCAGTCAACTCTGGTACTGTTACCTCGTCTTCATATCGTATATGACAAGAAGGTGGACCTAACCACCACAATGGATGACGTTGAAGAGCTGCAGGCATAATTCCCCGACTCTCACAATCAGCCGGGTTAAATTCGGAGCGAATGTGGCGCCAATTTCTGACATCTGTGTGGGATTGTATAAATGCAACACGATTACCTACGAATTGTTTTAACGACAATGGCGACTTGCGAATCCAATGCAGTACTGTAGTGGAATCACTCCAGAGTGTATAAGGTACGTGCTCTAACCGTAGCGCATACCGTACATGGCATAAAGTTACCACCAGCAAGTCCACAGTACAAAGCTCCAATCGTGGAATTGTAGTTACCGGCGCCAGCTTAGTTTTTGCGGCAACAAGAGTCATTCGAGAATTGCTCCCTGGTGTAATGGTATCTACGTAGATAACTGCAGCGTAGGCCTTTGAGCTGGCGTCACAGAACCCTTGAAGCATTATAGAGGCCGATGATGACATGCGTAACCAACGAGGTACATGGATTAGTGCCAACTCACGAAGACCGTTGTGAAATGTAAGCCACTCATCTCGCAGCTCTGTAGGTAGCGGAGTATCCCGGTTGAGGTCTGCTTTCCATAGCGTTTGAATAAATATTTTCGCCAAGACAACAACTGGTGCCAGCATGCCAATAGGGTCGTACAACTTAGCTACGTCACTTAAGACACCACGCTTCGTTTGTGATGTATGAGGATCTGAAATTCTCACCTTAAAGAATAATTCATCGCGAAGAGGATTCCAATGCAAGCCTATAACGGAAGCATCAGAGTCACACAAATCAATTTCAGTGGTTGACTCCTCTGGGTCGGTGATAGCTGCTAGTATTCTAGCACAGTTCGAGTTCCATTTGCCAAGAACGAACTGGCCTTGCCGAAGGATCGCATCGAATCAGGAGCACGGTGAATACCTTCATCAGGTGAATCGAAACTATCCAGGTAGTCGTCGACATAAAACCCATCGAGGATACTGTTTCTCGCTGCCACTGCCCGGCTGACGTCGCCAACAATTTCGTAGTTATCTACAGCGCATTGGCGCAATGAACGGATCGCATTGAATGGACCACTGGTCATACCATACGAAACTGTTGCTAACTCGAAGACGCGTAGTGGTTCCTTTGGAGATTCCCGCCACAGATGCGTTGCCATTTGCGATGTAGTGGGTTGATCTCAACCTGCCGAAACATTTTTTTGACGTCCGCCGTTATCGCGATCTGATATCGACGGAACCTATGTAGAATGTCTATCAGATTATCTTGAAGCTGTGGTCGGAAATTGTATGTCATTCAGAGACACTCCGGTGGTTGTTTTGCAGGATGCGTTGAATACTACCCGGAATTTCCCCGTTACCGCATGATGGGGAATGTAATAACATTACGTTGAGTCAAAAGAGTCATCGTCGACTGCATTCATATAACCAAGGGCTATGTACTCTTGCATAAACGTAATGCACTTATTGCGAAGCTCAGGGTCGCCAGCTAACCTTCGCTCAAGGTGGGAAAACTGACGACGTGCCGCTTGATATGAATCACCTAATGCTGGCGCGTCTGAACGGAATGGGATTTGCACGCTAAAGCGGCCAGCTTCGGTGCGCTGTACCGTGTTGATAAAAATGAGTTCACATGGGTCCACTGAGAGGTCAGTTGCAGGGCCAGTATCCTCGACTTGCCAAAATCTGATCACTGATGCTTTTCGTGGTAGTTAGAGTGCGCGTTGAATCACTTGATGCGTTGACCATTGCAGGGCCAAACACAACCCAACCGAGGCGAGTACGGAGCGCGCACGGTTCGTCGAGGGGTCCCGCAGCAATTCCATCGGCAATTAATGCGGGCCAAATATCAGCGCCAATAAGTAAATCGATAACGTCAGATGTTGGGTCGGCTAACTGGAGAGAAGAGATATGTTCTCAGGCGAGTGTGTCAAATGTACGCTTCAAATTGCAGTGAAAATGTGTCGTCGATCGAGGATCGCATTCGCATCGTGGTGGTGCCTTTAGTGTATGTTGGTGCACTTGAACCTATACCTTTCACTCGTATCTCGCCAGGGGTTCTGCGAAGGTTTAGGTTTAAACATGGATTCACTGAGAAAGCTCACCTGAGATCCGATGTCACATAATGCACGGCATTCGTGTAACTGTTCATCACGACTAAACAGCAGCACTCTGGCCGTCGCAAGTAAAATGATCCGGTCACCTTGGACAATATATGACTGGACCTCATCTATCTGTCATTAGTTACGTGGATACACCCATGACCCTGATGAGCCAGGTGGCATCACAGCGTGTGACGCAGATGACGATGTTGGACTAGTTATTATTGCGGACGCTGGCGGTGTCGTACCCATACTTACTTACTTACTTATGTGGGTATAACAACCGAATATCGATTTAGGCCGAAAATAACATGCTTCGCCAGCCATCTCTGTTCTTCGTTAGCTGGCGCCAGTTAGAAATTCCAAGCGCCGTCAGGTTCTCTAGTACTTGGTCTTTCCACCGGAGGTTTGGTCTTCCTCTTCTGCGTCGTCCTCCAGCGAGTTCCGAATATAACACCTTCTTAGCTGGAGCGTGTTCTTCCATTCGCTCGACATGACCTAGCCAGCGCAGTCGCTGGATTTTGATGCGCTTTACTATGTCAATATCGGCATATAGCTCGTACAGCTCATGGTTGTACCTTATTCGGTACTCGCCACCAACGCAAATAGGTCCAAAGATCCTGCGTAGGACCTTTCTCTCGAAAACTCCAAGCATTCGCTCATCCGAGATGGAAATTGTCCAGGCTTCAGCGCCATATGTTAGGACAGGCATGATGAGAGACTTGTAGAGTGTAGTTTTCGTTCTTCGAGAGAGGGCTCGACTTTTCAATTGCTTACTCAGCCCAAAGTAACACCTGTTAGCAAGAGTTATCCTACGCATGAACTCCAAGCTGACGTCATTACTGCTGTTAATGCTGGTTCCAAGATAGACAAAGTCCCTTACTACTTCAAAAGCGTAGTTGTCAACAGTGACGTGCTGTCCAAGACGCCGGGACTCTTTGTTTGTTGACACTAGATACTTCGTCTTGCCCTCGTTCACCGTGAGACCCATCCGACGCGACTCTCTTTCCAAATCTGAGAATGCTGCACTGACTGCTCGCGTGTTCATGCCGATTATGTCAATATCGTCGGCATACGCTAACAGCATGACACTTTTGTTGAAGATAGTGCCATTATGTCGTAGATCAGCAGCTCGTATTATTTTCTCCATAATAAGATTGAAGAAGTCGCACGATAACGAATCACCTTGTCTGAAACCCCGTTCGGTATTAAACGGTGCGGAGAGGTCCTTCCCAATTTTCACTGCACAACGAGAGTTATGCAGTGTCATTCTACAAAGTCGAATGAGCTTTGCAGGAATACCGAACTCAGACATTGTTGCGTAGAGGTAATCCCTTACCGGACTGTCGAAAGCGGCTTTATAATCAACAAATAGGTGGTGTGTGTCGATCTGTTTTTCTTGGGTCTTCTCCAGGATTTGGCGCAGTGTGAAAATCTGGTCGATGGTGGATTTACCAGGTCTGAAGCCACACTGATAAGGTCCAATCAGGTTGCTGAGCATACGCTTCAACCTTTCACACAGTACGCTCGATAGAACCTTGTATGCGATGCTCAGGAGACTTATTCCACGGTAGTTGGCGCAAATTGTGGGGTCTCCTTTTTTATGTACAGGACAGAGAACACTGAGCCTCCAATCATCAGGCATGCTTTCATCCGACCATATTCTGCTTATGAGCTGGTGCATGCGGGTGAGCAGCTCATCGCCTCCGGTCTTAAACAACTCGGCAGGCAGGCCATCAGCACCTGCAGCTTTGTTGTTCTTCAGCCTTAAAATGGCCGTTTCAACCTCGTCATAGTCGGGTGGTGGAACATCAACACCATCATCTGTAATTGGGGTTATCGGGCAATCTCCTCCACTGGCGGAATTGTTCGTAGCACCGCCATTCAGTAATGTGGAGAAATGTTCCCTCCATAGGCTCAGTACACTCTGGACATCTGTAACCAGATTCCCATTTCCATCACGACAAGAAGAGGCTCCGGGATTTAAACCTCCACTTAGGCACTTGATCTTTTCGAAGAATTTTCGAGTCTCATTCTTGTCGGTACACATCTCTATCTCCTCACACTCACGTCTTTCCAACTCCCTCTTCTTGCGCCTGAAAAGACGTCTCTCTGCACTCCTTTTCTCTCTATACCGCTCCTTAACAGCTCGCGTTGCGCCTGCACGCAGGGTTCTTCTGTAGGCGGCGTCTTTCTCTGCGGTAGCGTCGCGACACTCCTGATCATACCACTCATTCCTCAGAGGCCGGTAGTAACCGATTACCTCCTCGGCAGCAGTAGTCATGGAGTGGGATATATGTGTCCACCGTGCGCATGTATCATCAAGTGGGGGAGTGTTCTGCATAAGCAGATCCGATAGTCGAGTGGAAAATGCATCTGCTGTCTCTGGTGATCGCAGCTTACTGACGTCGAACTTTCTCTGTGTGGGACTTCTCTTGTTATTTGCGACACATAAGCGTGTGCGCACCTTAGCTGCAACAAGGTAGTGATCCGAGTCGATGTTGGCACCACGGATCGATTTCAGGTCCATCACACTGGAAGCATGCCTTCCGTCAATCACCACATGATCAATTTGGTTTCTTGTACGATGATCTGGAGACAGCCATGTCGCTTTGTGGATGTCGAGATGCTGGAATCTGGTACCACCAATTACCATGTTTCGTGCTGCGGCGAAGTCGATCAGCCTCATTCCGTTATCGGAGGTGTTCTGGTGGAGGCTGAATTTTCCGACAGCTGGACCAAAGGTACCTTCCTTGCCCACCCTGGCATTAAAGTCGCCAAGCACGATTTTGATATCGTGGCGGGGGCAGCGGTCATAAGCTTCTTCGAGGCGATGAAAGAAGCTCTCCTTGGTCACATTGTCCTTCTCATCCGTCGGAGCGTGGGCACATATAAGGCTGATGTTGAAAAATTTTGCCTTGATGCGGATTGTGGCCAGCCGTTCGTTCACAGGCGTGAACTGTGAGACAAGATGTCGTAGTCTCTTGCTGACCAAAAATCCACATCCTAATTCGTGCCTTTCAGCATGGCAACTGTAGTATTTGTCACAGGACGCTCTTTTGGAGCATCCCTGTCCTGTCCATCGCATTTCCTGGAGAGCGGTGATGTCAGCTCTGTATTTTTCGAGGATATCAACCAGCTGGATAGAGGCACCTTCCCTATAAAGGGACCGGACATTCCAGGTGCATATCCGTAAATCGTTGTTCTTTTTTCGTTTGCGTGGGTCATCATTAAAAGCGGTAGTCCTTATCCTAGGCATTGTTGTTTTCTTCAGGGGGGGATTTTTTATGTTGTGGGGTCCACTCACTTCAGCCGCCTCCCAGCGGGTGCCAGAAGGATGTTGCCCGGTGGTCGCCACATGGAGGGCCCCTATTAATAATAATGAAAGCGCCGTCACATAGTAAGCAGAGCAAGCTATATGACTACCCCTCATTAACAAATAAAGGTATCATCACATAGCGCTCAGATCAAACTACATGACAGCCAGTGAGTTGACTTGCGATGAGTTCAACAAGGATTGCGCTAGCCCCACCCAGTTGAGGCAGTTAGACACGTTACCTTGCGAAAACACCACCAGACCACCGTCGTACCCATACTCCTTTGGCTAATCATGTGCATTGTGTCTGCACCGCGGCATAGAAGCGTGTTCTGCAACGGCGGCAGAGAAGCGTACACACTCCAGAGGAGCACTGGCTAAAAGTATGCCCGGAACGAAGGCAATTAAAACATACCACTAGGCGCCTTACGAGTTCCCAGCGATCATGTACTTGTGGATCGCGGAAACTTTGGCATTTCATAAGGCGATGGCTGCCCAAACACTGTGGGCAAGCACCATCTGAGGGCGTTGTACCTGTAGATGGTGATGTTGACGGAGGCAACATGTGCCTTAACTGCGCGAGAGGCTAAACGTCGCGACCCCGATTGCATGCTAACGGATCGTGGTGTAGGGTTTATGTTGTTGGCACGTCGCTCAAGAAAGTTCAATAAGTCTTCTAGCTTCAGTATGTGGACGGTTACGAGACTCATACCCCATTCGTTTCGTGTCGCTGTAGGTAGCTTTGGCAAAAGTACGGGGACTGCGATTGCATCCCAGTGTTGCACTGGAACTTGCATTACGGCAAGTGCACGGAATGAATTACGCACGCAATCAACTATGGTTCGCAGGTCAGTCGGAGTTTCTGCTGGGTTATCTGGTAGATCAAGAAAGGTCTGTACATGCGTATCTGCCAATAAACGGTGATTGTCGTAGCGGCGTTTCAATTACAACCACAGTTCCTCATAGCCACCAGTATACAACCCACCAATCATCGGAACACCCTCTGGGTCGACACATTGGCGAAGCTTGCTCAGTTTGTAAGTTGGATCTAAGTCTAATCGCTTGTGAACCATTGCTTCAAATAGATCTTTAAAGGCCAATCAATTCGTAGGCTTTCCGTCAAATCGGGGAATTGATACCGGATCCAGGCGCATGTCAGCCACTTGGTTGACTGTAGAAATCTTGCCCTAAACTGTATTTCGGCTAGCTATATAGCGTTTTAATGTAACGCATATGGTGGTGTGCAACTTCTCTGTTGAAGCAAGCAACTCGTCGTGTGCGGTAACCTCAGCTTCTTCAGCTTCAACGATCAAAATGTTGATTTGCTCAGCTTAGTAAAACCTCACACTCCACCTGATCTGGTTCGAAACCTACTTCCTGAATTTCTTTTCCCAGACGCACAATTGAAGCATGTGCCGAGGTACGTAAGTTCAATGAAGCCATTGATCAAAAAAGACTTGAATAAAATATAAGACAGGTTGTCGCGTTCCTCACAGGAGGCACCAAAATATATATGATATAAAACTACAAATGTTTAAGATTAAAACGACTACTTATGATGTCGCACACACGATGATTCAATTCTTACTGAAAAGAAGCAATTCATTTTATTCGATCAATGCTTACAATGAACGGTACTTGTCTGTACCAATAATGATATTTTCTATGTACATGCATTTTAGGTAAACGAAATTCAATAGGTATACATAAATATGTATATATACATAATATTTGGTTATTTCTAAACATACGATGTATTAACAGTGCATGTTAATACATAATGCAATTGATGACGTCGTTGACATTAAATAAATGGTATAACGTTATAATGAGGTGATTTTAGTGTTACATAGGCATAGTCGATACGAGAATGATGACGTCACATTCAATCTCATACAATATCCAAAATAAGACTCCATACGCACACCAAATATAGTGCAATAAGGCAAGCCAAACAGAAAAGTGGCATAAATGGTTTGAACCGAGCCAAAGCACTATCGCTACTAGAATAATTAAAATAACGACACTTCAAGCAGATGATGGCGACGAAACGCCAGAAGTGAGGTTTGAATCAAACATCATCTTGGGGCCTAGTAAAAGTCCTTTTCGTTAAATAATGAGAAACAACAACTCCTGCATATGCTACGACTACTATCTCAGGTGCTAAAGGAACTGCTGCGACAATTGGAGGTATCGCGGCAACAACCGATCTAGGGCACGAAAAAGAAGAGCGTAGCGAGAGAAACCACAAATATTACAAGAAAAGAAATTAAAAGAAATTGAAATAGATAATAATTTAAAACGGGAACAAATCGCTATTCTCAAAGGACAGACTTTAACTATAAAAGCAGATACTGAGGCCAAAGAAAAGTATTACATCCAAGCTGCAAAATTTAGTTGATATACTTAGACGTAGAGATGAATATAAATATTTTTTGTTATAAATACGTAGTGCTTGTTTTTAATATATTTTAGTATTTAGGAAACAATGAATACGTTTATTCTCAATTTCTCACGCACAACAGTAATGGAAGAGAAGCTCTGCCAATGAGCCCTTTGGGGCTTTAAGTGCCACATATTTATTTATTTATTTTTTTATCTAAGAAAGTACGAATTTATAATTTTTGTTTTTAATTTTTACTAGCATTTAAGAAAATGAATTTAACACAGCTAAAATGGGATATGTTATATAAAATATATAAACGTAATGAATTTATGTACAAAACTTATATATAATAAAAACTGCCTTTAAAGACTTTTTTTGAAATATAATATATGTTACGTCTAACGATGCAAACACAAGCGATTCGCCTGGAATGCTCTAGACTTCGTAACTATGCCAAAAAGTAAACACAGGCACTTGAACCTGGATTGCGTGTATGATTAAACAACTAGACGAACTAATTATTCGTGATCAATTGAATATCGACCTGTATTCGATTTTTCTATTTATTACAAAAATATTGCCTATACATATATTGATTTAAAAATATAAAAATTACAATTAATGCAAATATGTGAATAGGAATTTTACATGACTTATCAAAAATATTGCATATACATATAATTGATTTAAAATATAAGAAATTACAGTTAGTGCCTTGACAGCATATTTAGGCAAAGCATATTGACCATTATACGTAATAACAGCAAACGCTGTTGTTTTTTAGTTCATTAGCGGTCATATGACACTGCATTTATGATTTTATAAACTGTATATGGAGTTTACTCGCGGTCATATGCTGTCAAGGTTACAAATATGCAATACAATATAATGATTATGCAATATGATGAACTTTTTATATACACATATATTTCATAATTTCTTACAGACTAGATACATACTACATATATATGTTTAAGCATTAAACATTCTGCCCCCGCGTTGAACAATTGTTCAACTAGACTCAATTTAACATAAATTCTCAACCGTTTGTTGTCGTGGGCGTGGTTGAGGAGCAGTCGTTTCTGAACTGGTTGGTGCACTTGATGGGTTGACGCTGCGTATTTTCCAAACTAGACCAAGAATCAATAATATGGTTGATAGCAAAAGTGCGGCGTAGCTGACGTAGCTGATGATGGTAGTTTAGAGATGTAATCTCCTTCAGCTGAACTAGTTTAGTTTTCGCTAATGCGTCTTGTAACGCGGTGATGTTATTCATTTGCATTGCGTACGTGTTTTTATTCACTTCAAGCATTAAGGGGCCTGACATTTCTGCCTTTGATAGTTGCATAATTTTGGCCAGCCTTGTGTAGGATGTCGTTAGGTTGCTCGATACTGACTGCTGCCCTTTCAAAGAGGTAAATTTTTGCTTGAGGATACACTCAGGTTGGAGGGTTAATATGCCGGAGCCTTTCAGGAACAACGGAATGACTTCTTTATCACACACAGCAGTAGCTCGCGAAGATTTCGGGAAGGCATATATCCACTGGTTTTTGTGATATAATGGTGTCCACGAAACGTTGGTATCCATTTGTTTTAATTTACAATTCTGACGCGTATTGTTGTTGAACAGGCCAATTTCGCACTCACATATTGCGGACCCATAGTCGTGTCGGAGTTGTACGTTAGAACATATGTACGCATCTTCACTCAAGAGGTAGCATGAATTCAATTTGTCATCATCAAGTAGAAGATACTGCTTACGGATAGTATTTATGGCTAAAATGGAGGCGCATGTGTCTACTACTACCATTGTTTTGTTCATCCAATTTGGAATTGGAACCAGTCTTAAGAATTCAAATTCAAGGGGTAATGTTATTTTGAATACAATGTGATCCTGCGTGAGTCCGCCCTTTACCGTCATTAGCCTATAAAAAAAAAAATAAATAAATATGTGGCACTTAAAGCCCCAAAGGGCTCATTGGCCGAGCTTCTCTTCCATTATTGTTGTGCGTCTTAAATTTGGACAGTATTAGAAGGGACCTACTTATTTTAGCCGGTTCCGAACGGCAGAACACTTGTGACATCACTTTTCCTGAGCTTTTTCACAGAGTTCTTTAAGAAGCTTTTTCATGGCAAGTTGTTACTGTCGGAAGAATTGCCAATTGCTTGCCGACAGGTGGGTACCATTCGAAAGAAAAATCTTACCGATATAAAATTTGTTATGCATCAGCCGGGGATTGAACCACGACCTACAGATGAGAAGGCGAACACACTAACCACTGAGCTACGACACCCACGGTCATTAGCCTATATAACTGCAATAAATCTTCTTTAGGTACAGGAAGTTCCAACGATGTGGGCAGATGCTGTCTAATTCTTTAAATTTCTGTTTGCAACTGATCGGGAGTTAACAATAATGGATGCAGTTTGCCATGGTGGGTGTCGGTCAGCACATCCAATATGACTTGTTGTGTCCTTTGAAGTTCCGTTATCATTAGTGTCAATTTCATGGACAAGGCATTAAACAAATGTAGTAGCTTTAATTGATGATCTTCATGGTTTATTTGGTTCCAAATTTGGTTGTTGATTTGGTCAAAACTTGCTTTAGCTGTCATTTGGTCCCGCTTGATGATGTTTATTGTAGAGTCGATGATGGATGTTTGATTTCGGAGCATGTGCAACATGTTGGATTCATTTTCTTTAATGTTTAATATCGTTTTTGACATTTTTTTGGAGTATTCGGAATCAAGCACTCCAAATAGCGAATGTGCGATGCCGCCGACGAAATTCATTGCCCCTCTTCTAACACGACTGCTTGTGAATAGCTTGTCATCCAATCGCAATTCTTTATGCAGTCGTTCAAAATGGTCAGTTAATTGACTACAAGTGCTGTTTTGTTTTAGAACACAATGATGAGGAATGAAATAACTAGGGGCCAATACGGAATCGAGATTTACTTCTTCCATGTGTCCCAAACGCTCATATTCTTCCATAAATTGGACATATTGCTTCCGCACTGTGTCATTTCTGAGTAGCCGCCATTCCAGACTTAAAAATCTGTTGTAGGCTAATTCTCGTGATGATCCCAAGGCTGATTTGTCTTCCAGGAATGGTAGTGTGACGACAAAACGACCTTCGTCATTGGTGCAAACGTTCTGAGCGAAATGCACCTCGCAACGGAGTTCTGCTGGCGATAGTCCCTTTTCCTTTGGTTCTACTCCATCCATTCTCCATAGCCGTTCTACTACCTCGTCCAGTGCGACATCAGTATCACTGATGTTTGCTTGATTCCCAAAAACAGCACAAGTCAGTGTCTCTGATAATTCGGAGTTGTTTCGAATCTTTCCACTTAGGATCCAACCAAGTTTTGTATTTTGCAGGACTGGGAGATCAGTAGAGAGGATGATTTGTCCAGTAGCCATTAGATTGAAATAGAATTCAGCACCAAGCAGAATATCGACCTTCCCTTGTTGATAAAATTCTGGATCTGCTAATTGAATGTTGGTAGGGATTGACCAGGTAGAGATATCAAGATTGTGGCTTGGCTGGGCGGGAACGATGGTTGGAAGTACAAAGGCTTCTAAGTGAGCTGAGAAGATGTTGTCCAAAGATTGTAATTTAACATTCACCCGTTGAGTGGACCTTTTTTTTAGCTTTTCCGATGCCTTCAATCCACAGTGAGGCATCACTTGGGAGTATGGACAACTTTTTGATGAGGCGTTCTGAGACAATATTTATTTGTGAGCCGGAGTCTAGTATTGCTCTGAATTCACCTGATCTTTCGTTAGCTGCCGTAATTATTATTTTTGCTGTCGCTAATAATACGTATCCTTTGTCTGCTGGCACGGTGTTGGCCGATGCTGATGTTACTGCTATTTTCGAGTCAGATATCCTTATCGCTGTGTTGGGTGTCGTTGATTGGTTCGATTTTGGAGCGTCGACTCTGCTGTCTAAGTGCACTTATGAATTGTGCTTCTTGTTGCACTTAGTGCATGATCTTAAGGCGTAGGTTTTTGCTGTATGATCCTTCCTAAAACAATTCACACAGAGTTTATTCTTTTGCACCCAATTCAATCTTTCTGATGTGGAAAATTGCAGAAATTTCTTGCAGAAATATAGCGGATGGGATCTGATGCTGCATAATTTGCACGCATTGTTGATCTTCTGCGTAGTTGCAGCTGTAGTAAAAGCTCTTTGTGTTGTTTCCTTGTGCCCGATAGCTTCCATTGATTGGAATTGAGCTTCGTGGAAGGAAGAAGCACCTGGTTGGTCTAGTAGCTGTTGTATTAATGAAGCGACCAGGATCCGTTGGTTGTTGTATCTTTCTTGCAACAGGTTCCAAGCAGTAGTGTAATTTTCACCTGTGGCTGAAAGATGGCTGATCAATTTTTCAGCTTCCCCTCCTACATTAGATTTGAGATACCAAATCTTTTGTATAGCAGGAAGTTGTTGATTGTCTACTAATTGTGAGAACAAATCAAAAAATGTTCGCCACTTTAAGTAGTCTCCATTGAATTTTGGAATAGCAATCTTAGGCAATAGGAGATTGCTATTCTGAGCAGATCCGATGTTTTGTGGTACATTATTGGACGTCAGAGCAAAATTGTTGATGACCATCTCTTCAAGATTCTTGTAAGAGTCCATGTCGTACCCATCCTTCAAAGGATCTTGAACCGATTCCCATATTGAGAAATGCAGATCTTGAATCTGCACCCCCAAAGTGTTTCCTTTAGCTTGATATTACCACCAGTCGGATCTTGAATGACCATTTGTCTTCTAATCGAAGGACTTGTTGAAGGTAGAGGTGTTGTTGTGTCGCTGTTATGTGCAACAGTTGTCCTGATTGACACAGTGGGCTTTTCAGCTGCTGGCTTATTTGAAGTTTCCAATATGGCTGATTCAAATATTTCTCGGTACTTAATTGTGAGTTCCGAAATTTTTTCGTAATACACCTCGGTGAAGTATATGTGGTCCATTGGAATGTTCTCGAGACACCGTATACTGTTATCAGTGGTTTCGAATTCCGACCATGCCTTGTCTAATCTTCTGAGCCGTTCCTCATAATATTCAATGGATTTCCTGGAAGCTGAGTCCTTTTTGACGTTGCGGATGATGCTCTCTATTACTTCGACAGTTATGCGCTAACATTCTGTCAAGCGGTTAAATGACGTCACATCCGAATCCTTTTTGGAAGTTGCCATTTTTGAGATGTATCGCTCACTTGTGTTAGTATTGGTAGTTGGAGGTTAAGGGTTGCTGTGACCCTTATTTCTGGATATCCAGTAGATGTGTGACACCTATTGGATTGTAGCAAAAATGTGCCTTGAGGCTTCTCTTGATTACCGGCTGTTAATGACCTTGATGTCGTCTGCTGGTTACCGGTCGTGAAGTTGTGTGCATAAATAGACGAAATATTCACTTTTTTATAAAAAAAATCCTTAAAAATCTTAAATTCCCATACAAAATACATGGCTGGGCATTGAGTGCCCAAGTCACGAGATTAAGTTGTATAGCCATGTCACGGTTCTAAGGTTAAAATAATTTTCATGGAAAGCATGCATGCTGTAAAGTGCTTTACATTTTTTATTCACATTTTTTTTTCACATTTTCCTGCTGTTCTACAACTGTACCTTTAGTGGTGTCGCACGGCTCATGCTGAATTGGAATTTTCTTAAAGATGATGTCGGAAGCAGGTCGTTTTGGCAATACTCTTCGCGAGGATGAGGTGTAGGTCCTTCAGGGTCTTAACCTTGTAGAGTTGGCTGGGAAGTAGGCACTTCTTTGTCTTTACCCAACACGTCTACAATTAACACGTCACACTCATTTACTAATTCAATTTTAATTAACTACGCCACTCTCGTTCATCAAGGAATCAAGCCTTCCTCATATTGATCAACCACATCAATCGAAGATGCCAGTCCGAATTTCTTCGCAACTCTGTCTACTCCTTCTCCTTCCTTTACCCTATCAAATCGAATATTGCCCTTTCTGTTGCCGAAAACTTATCTTCGATGTTAAGGGCACCTCTAGTTCATTTTCTATGCCTAAGGTTACTGGATTCTTTGTGCCGCAAGTATTTATTTATAAACCCACACTTTGATTGTATAACTAATCTGGTATAAACAACATTTATTTGAGATAAATATCTATTTCCGTTAAGCTCTTCCTCAGTTTTGCGTCAAAGCAATTTAGAACCTCCCGGCTGTTTTTATAAAAGCATCACGTAATTTCAGTTTGACCTTAAATGAGGTCTGAGTTTGGTATTCCTGCAAAGCTCATTCGACTTTGTAGAATGACACTGTATAACTCCTGTTGTGCAGTGAAAATTGGGAAGGACCTCTCCGCACCGTTTAATACCGAACGGGGTTTCAGACAAGGTGATTCGTTATCGTGCGACTTCTTCAATCTTATTATGGAGAAAATAATACGAGCTGCTGATCTACGACATAATGGCACTATCTTCAACAAAAGTGTCATGCTGTTAACGTATGCCGACGATATTGACATAATCGGCATGAATACGCGAGCAGTCAGTGCAGCATTCTCAGAGTTGGAAAGAGAGTCGCGTCGGATGGGTCTCACGGTGAACGAGGGCAAGACGAAGTATCTAGTGTCAACAAACAAAGAGTCCCGGCGTCTTGGATAGCACGTCACTGTTGACAACTACGCTTTTGAAGTAGTAAGGGACTTTGTCTATCTTGGAACCAGCATTAACAGCAGTAATGACGTCAGCTTGGAGATCATGCGTAGGATAACTCTTGCTAACAGGTGTTACTTTGGGCTGAGTAAGCAATTGAGAAGTCGAGCCCTCTCTCGAAGAACGAAAACTACACTCTACAAGTCTCTCATCATGCCTGTCCTAACATATGGCGCTGAAGCCTGGACAATTTCCACCTCGGATGAGCGAATGCTTGGAGTTTTCGAGAGAAAAGTCCTACGCAAGATCTTTGGACCTATTTGCGTTGGTGGCGAGTACCGAATAAGGTACAACCATGAGCTGTACGTGCTGTTTGCCGATATTGACATAGTAAAGCGCATCAAAATCCAGCGGCTGCGCTGGCTAGGTCATGTCGAGCGAATGGAAGAACACCCTCCAGCTAAGAAGGTGTTATATTCGGAACCCGCTGGAGGACGACGCAGAAGAGGAAGACCAAACCTCAGGTGGAAAGACCAAGTACTGGAGAACCTGACGGCGCTTGGAATTTCTAACTGGCGCCAGCGAGCGAAGAACAGAGATGGTTGGCGATGCATGTTCTTTTCGGCCTAAATCGATATTCGGTTGTTATGGCCACATAAGTAAGTAAGTAAGTACAACGCACTATTAACGATTGTATTATGAATTTGAGGCTGTTAGACATTGACACAAGTCAGTGGGATCCTATTTTTGTCAATTTGTGTTCTACAAAACTTCCGTATAACACCTTGTCTCTTTGGGAGCAATCGATAAAAAATAAACGTTAAATCCATAACTGTTTGGCCAACTCGCATGATTACAGTGATTGTAAGAGCCGACTCGACTCAAGTGCTCATCTTGCAAATAAAGACACAATTCCCTACTTCACAGGATAGAGAATGCTTCCAGTACTTGTTGTAAGTCAACTCTTACTGAAACATCAGCTAAACGTTATAGTCCGTGTACTTGTGCTTCTCTGCTGCAAGCTGTTGCAAAGGAAAAACACAATACAGCTTTGGATACAGCACCCATCACGACAATCCTCCAACCAGTGAATTCGACATCCCATAGAATATTTTCATCGTTTCACAACCAAATCCGTTTCGACAAACTCACGCGTTCATCTCCTCGTACTAGATGCGGTAAGCACCCGGCACGAACGACTGATAGAAAACACCCCAAATATTCAGATAAAACCCTTGCAACAACTAAAGGTGTTAGTTCGATGCTTACTACTGTCACGAAGACATGCTGCCCGATATGTAGAGGCAAGCATTCCTTATGACACTGTACAGAGTTCTCCAAACTAACGGTTGAAGAGAGAATACTTTGTGTGCATTAGTACGGGATTTGCAGTTTTTTTGCGAGTTTTCATGCCGTCTTTGTAGGAAACAACATCATTCCCTGCTTCACAGATCACGGCATGACCCAAGAGCAAAGCGAAATGTTCTCCGCTATTCAACTCTACCCCTAGGTGCAAAGGATCGATCTTACAGATCGTATGCAACAAAAATGCAACTCTCATGCAAGATATTTACACCCAATACAACCAGGTCAACGGAAATTCTGCTCATCACTCCAAAAAAAAAACTCATTCAATCAACGCGAGATATCGTATATGAATGCCAAAACACTCGACCCCGCCTAATACTGGCCACCCAAAATTGCTGTCACAGAAATATTGGTGAATGGATTTTGGCTTAAGCGAATATAACCCTCTGAAGCCACACCAGTATTACGTAACAACGTTTTGCCAGATTCTTCGAATCTGACCGTTATACGCATCCCTCTCTTTGTTCAGTTCACAGTAACTGCCCGCTTAATGCACGAATTTCTATGAAGTATCAAGAAAACTATGCACTGGCATAATTTTCATGCGTACGAATAATTACATGTGTTAATTTAACATTATTTGCTACGTATTCATGAGCCGAGTCATATCATGAACCCAAGACAAACAGTTTCTAGATGAATATGAGAATAGTCATGAGCACATGTTCTGACAATCCCGCCAACCTGCTACAAGTTCTATTTTTGTCAACTATGTTGCCTTGCCAATCCCGACGATCTGGTCTACGACCAGCCCTTATACATACGAGCTTCTTACGGAAGATGGAATAATAGAATTTGAAAACATACACCAATCAACATTGGAAAACACTTTTTATCATACATTTTCAATCTCCAGGTGGTAACCCAAGAAACCGGCCCTAGATTGAAGCGCCTACAACGTACGATAAATGAGAGCATCACACATCAGAAGCTCTCACTGGGACGCGATTTTCGTCTATTTGATTTCCACGAAGATTGCCGACACAACTCTGTGTCTTTGGGGACAATCGTTGAAAAATAAGCGCGAAATCCCGAAGTGGAGTAACTTCAACGCCTTCTTAACCGAGCGATATCAGACCTTGGTACCTTGGTATACGAAGTAGTTCCCGGCATTTCAGCCAGCTACCGAATCGGCACCCCAGTCTGTTTGACAATCCCAAGAGATCGTACGGTCCTTCATCGACTTCCAAGAAAGTCGGTATTTATCACAAAAATGTTGTAACTCGCGATTGTAAAGTATACGCTCATGTCCCGACTTCTTTAAGTTGTCAGTAGAAGAGCGTTACAATATCTTCAAAAGGGCATAAGCTCTCTGCCAATTGCATTACCGATTTCCATGATTATCGTAATTGTAAGAGCCCATTTACCTGCTCATCATGCAAAAAGAAGCTTCATTGATGGCTTCATAGGTCAAAGGATTCTCTTGGCTCCCGTCGCAACGCAACTCCGCGGAACAAGCTCATAATTCTTTTGCATCCCAACTACAACTTGCTACAAAGGAAAACTACGACACGGCTTTGGATTCTACAAGCCACCCGACACAAAACCATGCAGTGCTACCAGGAACAGCACTGATACATATTCGGCACCACAACATCGCCTTCACACCTTAAGAACTTATCGATTCCGGTTCGCAAGCTTCGTTTATACCAGAGCGGCTAGAAAATTGGTTGCACCTCCCTATTTGCGATCTACGGACGACAGTAACGGGCCTAAACTAGGTCGTTACAACGCATTCGTCGAAAATTGGAGATCGGATCCCCATTTGATCCTAGCGTAACGATTAAAGTGGATTCTTTTGTGTCAGCCAAACTCACGGGAAAATTGCCTTCTTGTACCATGTCTCTTCACATAAGGAACTTGCAGGCTTACGGTTAGCAGATGAAAATCTACATAGAAGTTCTAAAGTAGATCTGGTCTTAGGTGGAGACATCTATCCATCCATCCTACAAGAAGGTATTCGTAAGGGCATACTTGGTACCCTGATTGCCCAAATACAATTGTCGGCTGGATTATCACTGGTCGTTATGCGAACACCCAAGCGCACGGACCAGTTTTATCACTCTTTAATGAAATTAGCCTTCATCATCGAATTTCCCTATTCTGGGAGATCGAAAACCTCCCCAAACTACTGCTAAGTCAGCCGAAGACTTGTACCGTGAAACATATTACCAAAAATCCACATTCCGTAATAAAGATGGCCGTTTTGTTGTGTATTTTCCCTTCAAAAGGTAATTTCCCGCGATTTGGCAATTCGACACGAGCCCAGTTTTTTGGTAACAAAGTGCGGTTAATTAAGACCACACAACTTCAGATCGAATATGATCGAGTTATTGCCGAATATCTCGATCTGGAGAAGACCCAAGAAAAACAGATCAACACACACCACCTATTTATTGATTATAAAGCCGCTTTCGACAGTCCGGTAAGGGATTACCTCTACGCAACAATGTCTGAGTTCAGTATTCCTGCAAAGCTCATTCGACTTTGCAGAATGACGCTGCATAACTCCTATTGTGCAGTGAAAATTGGGAAGGACCTCTCCGCACCGTTTAGTACCGAACGGGGTTTCAGACAAGGTAATTCGTTATCGTGCGACTTCTTCAATCTTACTAAGGAGAAAATAATACCAGCTGCTGATCTACGACATAATGGCACTATCTTCAACAAAAGTGTCATGCTGTTAACGTATGCCGACGATATCGACATAATCGGCATGAACACGCGAGCAGTCAGTGCAGCATTCTCAGACTTGGAAAGAGAGTCGCGTCGGATGGGCAAGACGAAGTATCTAGTGTCAACAAACAAACAGTCCCGGCATCTTGGACAGCACGTCACTGTTGACAACTACGCTTTTGAAGTAGTAAGGGATTTTGTCTATCTTGGAACTAGCATCAACAACTGTAATGACGTCAGCCTGGAGATCATGCGTAGGATAACTCTTGCTAACAGGTGTTACTTTGGACTGAGTAAGCAATTGTGAAGCCGAGCTCTCTCTCGAAGAACGAAAACTACACTCTACAAGTCTCTCATCATATATGCTAATATTGACTTAGTAAAGCGCATCAAGATCCAGCGGCTGCGCTGGCTAGGTCATGTCGAGCGAATGGAAGAACACGGTCCAGCTAAGAAGGTTTTATATTCGGAACCCGCTGGAGGATGACGCAGAAGAGGAAGACCTAACCTCCGGTGGAAAGACCAAGTACTGGAGAACCTGACGGCGCTTGGAATTTCTAACTGGCGCCAGCTAGCAAAGAACAGAGATGGCTGGCGAAGCATGTTATTTTCGGCCTAAATCGATACTCGGTTGTTATGGCCACATAAGTAAGTAAGTAACTCAACCTTCTTTACTAACAGCTACTACTAAATCATCAACGTACACCAATACATATATTCCTTCCCTTTGATAATTTTGGTATATAAACAAGAATCACTTTTGCTTTGTTTAAATTCTCCTTTTACTAAAATGTTGTTTAACTTTTTATTCCATGCGTTTGCTGCTTGTTTTAAACCATACTCCTTCTTAATTTACAAACGAGATTGCTATCACCAACTATAAAACCAGGAGGTTGCTTTATGTAGATAGATTCGTTACTATAACCATTTAAGAATGCACATTTTACATCCATATGTCAAATAGGCATATTCTTCTCGCCAGCAATGGATAATAGTATACGGAATGTTGACTGTCGAACGACAGATGCATATATTTCATCATAATCACAACCATACTTTTGAGTAAAGCCTTGTGTATCTTGTGCTTTATACCTTTCTGAATTACAATTTAAGTCACGTTTAATCTTATACACTCCTCCATAGCTAAATTCCATTCACGAGACTGTTTCTAAGACATTGCAAAATGAACTTTCTGAAACATCTGATCTGATATCGTCATCGTTATCCGTAATTCTTTATCATGCGTAGTACATTGAATCTTCTTCGGTAATTTTCTTAGTATCAACCATCTTGTGAAAAACAAATTTATAATCTCTGCTAATCGTAATCCTTTTAGTATCTATATCAACGGAACGTCGCCTTTTCATCATAACCCACAAACGTTCTTAGTTGTGCTTTATCATCAAGTTGACGACGTTTTTCCTTTGGAATAAGAATACAACAGGTTTCGTCCTTCCCATCTTTCAAAAAGAGTACAATAAATACCACTAGAGGTCAGTAGGAAGTAAGTGATTCGCTATGTTCACAGCTTCCGCCCATTACGTGTATGTCAAACCAGCATACAACGAGCCATCTCTCATCAAATATCACAACATTTACGGACCCCGCAATCAATAATTTTAAATTAAATTACCAATTTTCCTGTTTGCATTTCTCTTACAACATTTACATCTCGGTGACAGAAAATTTTGTGCGAATAATGTACACAGTACTTAGAATAACATGAAACTTGCATAGATTGATAGCAAGTTTTCAACTGTAACTGGTACAAATTATTAATTTGATTTGCTATTCCAATTTCACGATGGTCGTCAGTAAAAATTCTACAATTAAATCCATTGAAAGTGATTTTAAGTCCCTTTTCGCACAGCAATTTGACCGATAGTAAATTCCCTTTAAACTATGGTATGAATAAAACATTCTCCACGCCAAGTTCTTCTTCTGACCCATTTCATCCAACAAGTTCAGCATGTGTCCATTAGCGGTCGTAACCTTATCATTGCACAATTCATCCAGTTTTAAAAATTCTGATCTGTTAGAACAAATATTGCACCAGAATCTACAATCCAGCCAACATGCTAATGGTAAAGCAATGGTAAAGCAAAAATTATTTTCAGTTTTATCATCGACCAAATGTGCCTTTTGTTTTTCTTGTGATTTATTTTTCAACTTCCAGCAATTTTTACGAATATGCCCGACACCATTACTATAATGGCATACATAAGATTTAACATCACTTCTAAATTTCACATGTTTATAAATTTTTAGCACAGAATCTACTTCTGCTACACGCTGTTTATGTTTCTCATACTTTTCCAACAGTTTATTCTCAACAAGAGTCATTGTGAAATCCTTCTCATCATGTACTTCTAATGCTGTAATAAGTGTATCAGGAGCATTGCAATTATCCATGTTTCCATAATCTTCTCATCCAATGATTGAAGTTTTGAAAACAGTAACTTCATTTGCGTGATATGTTTTTGCACATCTCCATCAGGCTGAAGCTTCAAACTACATACGAATTAAAACTTTTTGTTGGTTACACTGTTCAATATCCCCTTATTTTCAAAATAAGATTACGTGGAAAATAAAAGTTCATAATTCGGTTAGTGTTTTACTTAATTATATATTAAAAATGAGTGATTTAAATTTATCAAAGAAGACTTTTATCCTAAAATACTGTTGGTCGCGAAGCCGGTGTCAGACCTAAAAAGGTCATTTTGTTTGCGCCCGGCCAAAAGCCGGCTATCAAGAAAAACATATTGAAAACATTTCATGAAATATCAACTTAAAAAAAATATTAAAAATATATAAGCATTTTCTAAAAAGGTGTTTTATATACTGTTCTAAATTTTTTGATTATTTTGGAAAAAAATCGGTTTTCAAAAAAAATTTTCAAATTTTTTATTTTGATCATAACTTTTAAAATATTCAAAATAGGTTATAAATGTTATATATCACTGAATAGGTATTAAGACTTATTTTATACCCATATTGTAAGAAAAAATTACGAATTTTTGAGTAATTTCTATCGCAAATTTGGACTTTGACCTTGAGCCATTCATTCATTTCAATAGTAGAATAATGAGTATAGAAAATTTTAACTCAGCACCGTGTAGTGGTAATTGGATATCTTGGAACTAGCATCAACAACTGTAATGACGTCAGCCTGGAGATCATGCGTAGGATAACTCTTGCTAACAGGTGTTACTTTGGACTGAGTAAGCAATTGTGAAGCCGAGCTCTCTCTCGAAGAACGAAAACTACACTCTACAAGTCTCTCATCATATATGCTAATATTGACTTAGTAAAGCGCATCAAGATCCAGCGGCTGCGCTGGCTAGGTCATGTCGAGCGAATGGAAGAACACGGTCCAGCTAAGAAGGTTTTATATTCGGAACCCGCTGGAGGATGACGCAGAAGAGGAAGACCTAACCTCCGGTGGAAAGACCAAGTACTGGAGAACCTGACGGCGCTTGGAATTTCTAACTGGCGCCAGCTAGCAAAGAACAGAGATGGCTGGCGAAGCATGTTATTTTCGGCCTAAATCGATACTCGGTTGTTATGGCCACATAAGTAAGTAAGTAACTCAACCTTCTTTACTAACAGCTACTACTAAATCATCAACGTACACCAATACATATATTCCTTCCCTTTGATAATTTTGGTATATAAACAAGAATCACTTTTGCTTTGTTTAAATTCTCCTTTTACTAAAATGTTGTTTAACTTTTTATTCCATGCGTTTGCTGCTTGTTTTAAACCATACTCCTTCTTAATTTACAAACGAGATTGCTATCACCAACTATAAAACCAGGAGGTTGCTTTATGTAGATAGATTCGTTACTATAACCATTTAAGAATGCACATTTTACATCCATATGTCAAATAGGCATATTCTTCTCGCCAGCAATGGATAATAGTATACGGAATGTTGACTGTCGAACGACAGATGCATATATTTCATCATAATCACAACCATACTTTTGAGTAAAGCCTTGTGTATCTTGTGCTTTATACCTTTCTGAATTACAATTTAAGTCACGTTTAATCTTATACACTCCTCCATAGCTAAATTCCATTCACGAGACTGTTTCTAAGACATTGCAAAATGAACTTTCTGAAACATCTGATCTGATATCGTCATCGTTATCCGTAATTCTTTATCATGCGTAGTACATTGAATCTTCTTCGGTAATTTTCTTAGTATCAACCATCTTGTGAAAAACAAATTTATAATCTCTGCTAATCGTAATCCTTTTAGTATCTATATCAACGGAACGTCGCCTTTTCATCATAACCCACAAACGTTCTTAGTTGTGCTTTATCATCAAGTTGACGACGTTTTTCCTTTGGAATAAGAATACAACAGGTTTCGTCCTTCCCATCTTTCAAAAAGAGTACAATAAATACCACTAGAGGTCAGTAGGAAGTAAGTGATTCGCTATGTTCACAGCTTCCGCCCATTACGTGTATGTCAAACCAGCATACAACGAGCCATCTCTCATCAAATATCACAACATTTACGGACCCCGCAATCAATAATTTTAAATTAAATTACCAATTTTCCTGTTTGCATTTCTCTTACAACATTTACATCTCGGTGACAGAAAATTTTGTGCGAATAATGTACACAGTACTTAGAATAACATGAAACTTGCATAGATTGATAGCAAGTTTTCAACTGTAACTGGTACAAATTATTAATTTGATTTGCTATTCCAATTTCACGATGGTCGTCAGTAAAAATTCTACAATTAAATCCATTGAAAGTGATTTTAAGTCCCTTTTCGCACAGCAATTTGACCGATAGTAAATTCCCTTTAAACTATGGTATGAATAAAACATTCTCCACGCCAAGTTCTTCTTCTGACCCATTTCATCCAACAAGTTCAGCATGTGTCCATTAGCGGTCGTAACCTTATCATTGCACAATTCATCCAGTTTTAAAAATTCTGATCTGTTAGAACAAATATTGCACCAGAATCTACAATCCAGCCAACATGCTAATGGTAAAGCAATGGTAAAGCAAAAATTATTTTCAGTTTTATCATCGACCAAATGTGCCTTTTGTTTTTCTTGTGATTTATTTTTCAACTTCCAGCAATTTTTACGAATATGCCCGACACCATTACTATAATGGCATACATAAGATTTAACATCACTTCTAAATTTCACATGTTTATAAATTTTTAGCACAGAATCTACTTCTGCTACACGCTGTTTATGTTTCTCATACTTTTCCAACAGTTTATTCTCAACAAGAGTCATTGTGAAATCCTTCTCATCATGTACTTCTAATGCTGTAATAAGTGTATCAGGAGCATTGCAATTATCCATGTTTCCATAATCTTCTCATCCAATGATTGAAGTTTTGAAAACAGTAACTTCATTTGCGTGATATGTTTTTGCACATCTCCATCAGGCTGAAGCTTCAAACTACATACGAATTAAAACTTTTTGTTGGTTACACTGTTCAATATCCCCTTATTTTCAAAATAAGATTACGTGGAAAATAAAAGTTCATAATTCGGTTAGTGTTTTACTTAATTATATATTAAAAATGAGTGATTTAAATTTATCAAAGAAGACTTTTATCCTAAAATACTGTTGGTCGCGAAGCCGGTGTCAGACCTAAAAAGGTCATTTTGTTTGCGCCCGGCCAAAAGCCGGCTATCAAGAAAAACATATTGAAAACATTTCATGAAATATCAACTTAAAAAAAATATTAAAAATATATAAGCATTTTCTAAAAAGGTGTTTTATATACTGTTCTAAATTTTTTGATTATTTTGGAAAAAAATCGGTTTTCAAAAAAAATTTTCAAATTTTTTATTTTGATCATAACTTTTAAAATATTCAAAATAGGTTATAAATGTTATATATCACTGAATAGGTATTAAGACTTATTTTATACCCATATTGTAAGAAAAAATTACGAATTTTTGAGTAATTTCTATCGCAAATTTGGACTTTGACCTTGAGCCATTCATTCATTTCAATAGTAGAATAATGAGTATAGAAAATTTTAACTCAGCACCGTGTAGTGGTAATTAAAACATTTTTAACTACAGCGTATAAGTTTTTCCGCTGTGCCGCCAAATACGGCCACAAAACAGAATAAGCTCTGAACCACCATCGCTGCATGAAATCGTCTCAGCAATAAAAAGCTTAAAAAACAACAAATACGATAGAATCCAGGCTGAAGCTCTGAAAGTGTGCCCAGAACACACGGCGAAACTCCGGCGATTTCTCTCAATGTAAAAACTATCGCGGAATTATGCTCCATCATGTCCAAAGTACTGTCCAGTGTAATTTTAAGCCGCATTAAATCGCAACTTAACCAATCTTTGAGAAAACAGCAAGCTGGCTTTTGCCCAAACCGTTCATGCGTTGATTAGATCAACACCATACGCATCATAGTTGAGTTAATGAATGAATGGCAGTCGACTCTTCAACTTGTTTTTGTTGACTACAGCACGGCGTTTGACAGCATACAACGCGAAAGTATTTGGGAGGCGCTCAGATCTAGAGGAGTTCCTGAGAAGATGACAGCTCTAATCAGAGCACAATATGCGGACTTCAAGTGCAGAGTGCTCCACAATGCGAGCTCTCAGACAGCATCACTACCAGCGCAGGGTTCGTCAAGGTTATTTACTCTCACCGATTCTTTTCCTTATCGTTATTAATGACATCCTGCATAAAACCATAGGTGGCAAGTGAAGGGGCATCTACTAGAACTTCACCGAACATCTTGAAGATCTCGCGTGTCCAGATGACATGTGCTTGTTTGCTGTGAAGTACTCCTACATGCAAGCAAAGCTCCACGACCTATGCGCCGAGTCGGGTAGGGTTGGCTTAAAAACCAACTTCGACAAAACAAAATTACACTCTGTGGAGATATTTTCCATCTGCAAACCTTTGGTGACTCCAAAGTCTATGAGATCGGGTATTTTCCTCTTGTCCGTCGGCCAATATGTCGGTTGACCATTTGAAATAACATCGTAGCCGTGGTTAGTGATGATTGAACATAGTCTTTTGCCTTTTGGAGTTATTAATCGGGAGCCCCAGTGAGTGTGTTTGGCGTTGAAATCGCCAGCAACCAAGAATTTGCTACCAAGAGTTGAGAACAATTCTTTATATTGCTGTTCGGTAATACTGTATCTTGGGGGACAGTATATCGCAGATATTACTAGCTTAGAGATGTATTCTTCCAGACATATAGATGTTGCTTGCAAGTAGACGCTACTAAAATCTTCAAGAACATGATGTTTTATTCTGCTTTTTATCAATATGGCAGTTCCTCCGCGTGCCTTACCATGCGGATGATTTGTGGTGTACAGTTTGTAATATGGTATTTGGTAGCAATTTTTGTCAGTGAAATGGGTCTCAGATATCATCATTATGTCGATTTGGCTGGATTCAAGGAATTGAATTAGCGCCAAACGGTGCTGGCTTAAGCCGTTGGCGTTCCAGTGGCATATCTTGAGACAACTCATGGTCTGGATAGCAATGTTTGGAGTAACATCGATTGATTTTTCATCATTTCTTGCATCATTGTTTGCATTGAGTTCATGAATTGGTTCATATTCTGAATCAATGTTTGAAGCAAATGTTCAAGGGTACTTGCCTGTTGGGTGGGCAGTGAGTGTTTCTGCTCATTATTTACATTGCTTTGTTGGTGTGGGTTTTGTTTTAACACGCTAGCGTATGAATTGGTTTGATTCTTGTTTGGGATTGCAGAGAAGAATTGTGTTGCATCAATATTTTGTCTCTTACTTGAGTTGGCTATCTGAGTTTGCTCAACTGGTTTTAGAGGTTGATTGCTAGCGGAGAAATTTAGCTTTAGGGTTGTATATACTGGGCAACCTCTATAATTTGCGGTGTGATTACCTCCACAATTGCTGCA
The DNA here is from genome assembly GCA_963854835.1 of Megamerina dolium. Lineage (NCBI taxonomy): Eukaryota > Metazoa > Arthropoda > Insecta > Diptera > Megamerinidae > Megamerina > Megamerina dolium. Next base: position 56,841,038 of record OY978525.1, on the reverse strand, counting down.
TTTTTTCATGCTAGCATCGCCTTTAGATTTTGGGCATATGTTTGATTTATGGAGATCTCCACAAATCACACAAACAGCTGGCAGAGTACAATATGTCTTAGTATGTCCATATTCTTGGCAGTTGCTGCACTGAGGAGGTCCAGTTCTCTTATGGGGTTCTTCGATTGTGATTTTGCGATGCAATAAATATCGAATTTTATATATGGGGTGTACTTCACCTTTTTTAGGGGTTTTGTTTCAGGCTGAAGCTCAATACGATATAACGGTTGAGGTATATTGCTCTTGTTGAGGATGTTGAATACTGTTTTGGCTTGAAACCCTTCTTCCTGAAGGGCAAGTTTGATTTCGTTAATATCAACGTTGGGTTCGACGCCTTTGAGTACAACGATTAAGCCCTTACTACTTTTTAGCTGATATGTGTAGTAATTCTTTTTTACAGCATCAAATTCCGCTATTACTTTGCGATAATGAGTTTCGCTGTAGATTTGCACTTTTGTTTCCTCAATTTGGCCTTTGCGAATAGGAACAACATGGAAATTCTTTGGTCCTATAAGACTTGTAATTCTAGAAATCAACTTATCTGAGTTGCGTTCTCTCAAGAAAATGGGTGGGGGTTTGAAATTTTTCTTGGAGATAATATTTTCGTCACTTTCATCACCTGAAAGCAGAGCGTATCTATTTTCCGAACTAATAGGGACAGTGTTCTGTTTTTGAATTTTAGTTGAATTCATTTGTTTTGAATTTTGCGGACTTCTCTTTCGCTTTACTACAGTAATGTAGCGATCAATACCAGTTTGAACAGCAACTGGTTCTTTATTAGTCATCGCACTAGTTGCTTTAACTACTGGGTCATGCACTTCAGTAGAAGTGCCGTTATTTGATTGCTTTGATGTTGTAGCTGTTGGTGTTACAGCAGGAGAAGCACATTGTACACTCCACGGTATAGAGGGAGATAGTATATCACGATAGAACAAATTATTTTTTTTGTCTGTATTTATTGTTGTTGGAAAATTTGATGAATTTTTAATATGTGCAGGCAAAAGATTTTCACTGTTACTTTCACTTGTGCAGTGTGTATCAACTGTTTTATTTGATAATGCACTTATCGGAGGGGTTTGCGCGGGTGATTGCAAATTATTGTTTACACACACGTTAACAGGCGATTGCCGTTGCCGGAGAGGAGAGCGCTGAACACTCATACTATAAACAAAATGTTTGCAAATTATATTATTATTTTATTTGTTTTTTTTTTTTTTTCTAAAAATCAAATTGAATGTAATGAATGTAATTTCAATATATTATTTGCATAAGTTTGACGCATGTAATAATTCATATTATGGATATAAACTTATTTTAGATTAATTTTAAAATATAATATTGGTAAGTTACACATACTTTCACGTACGAAGACCAGGACGTAGGCCGATTTCCTCTCGACTTACTCTTTTTACGCGTCTTTTAATGCAACATAACTAACTCACGTATACTGGGCACAAAAGGAAATTGATGCCATTTTATAACTCGTCCCACGACCGATAACAGATGTCTTTTTTAATTGACCGATAATGAAATAATAATAGTAGATTAATTCAAAAGAAAATATTCGATCCACCCCGCAATATGGCAAGAAATTTTCGCTGCCCTACTCCAAATTTTGAGCTACGTCTAAAACTGCAATCGTTGAAACCGGTCGATTTAGAATACCACTATTAGGTATGATTTTTGCACTACGTACCTGTCCATCCTTTGCTAACCTCGTTTCGAGTACCTTACCTTGTGGAGAAACATTGTGAGGGCACGAAGAGTCAACCACAACAACTAAGTCCCCAGTGCACAATGACCTCACCTTCTCATATATTTGCAAACCGTTGGAATTCGAGCCAACCACTTTTTATCACATCAGGGCTGTTGTCCAGGAGCGCATATGGTTTCATGCCGCTTCAGCTCCCCAGCAAAAGGTGATTTAGTGTGATGGCCTCAGCGTTACTGTCATCGAGAGGAACGTAGGTTAAGGGCCGCGAATTTACAATATTTTCTACTTTAGCTATCATATTTCTCAAAAGCTCTTCATTTGGCGAGCGAGTAGGTGTTATTTTGTAGAAAACAGTTTTTATGGAACATGCTAAGCGTTCCCAGGCGCCTCCCATATGTGACGCAAGAGGCGGATTTAAAATCCATTTAGTATGTGAAGGAGTGAAAGTACGAACAAGTTTCTTTCGATCCACTTCAGCGACTGCTTCGCGCAGCTCTCGTTCGCCGCCACGAAGTTATGGCGGGATGTCTTGCCATAAAATTCCGTATAGCCAATATGTAGGACTTTGTGTTCAGAGAATACGCGATTTCTATGTGAACCGCTCTCATGGTTAAGCACGTGAAAAAACTTCATTGCGTCTTTAATTTGTGTCGATTTATTGTTATCAAAATGGGTCCGAAGAAAACCGATCCCGTGTAAGTAAATGGTACAATATGAGCAGCGAGACGGGCCCAAGGTAACTTTTTTACTTAGATTGTTTCAGCAACTGCCTCTATATACAATAGATGGCGTTTCATCTCCTCCGTCGTATCTATAGTTGGATGGTCTTCAGTCGGCCATTTGGCTTCAGACATGTATAGAAGTTGTGGGCCACTAAACCAGCTACCATCATTATGTAGGCCTATCTGACTCACCCATTTGGTGGCTTCATCTGCTACATTAAGTTTCAATTTCGCTTACTCGAAATCCAGCAAACTGGTTGTATTTGCGATAATCGGAATGCAGCCAACTCAAGACCGTCTTAGCATGCGACCAGCACACCTTTCGACTAACTTTTAAAGTATGTTTTTGAAGAATATGATTTGCACATCTAGCTCCAATAAGCGCTGCCATGAGTTCCAAGCGTGGAATAGATGTCAGCTTCCGCGGAGCAACTTTAGTCGTGGACCCAATTAATAAGCACACAATATCTTTACCGGCATCTACAAGAGTATATAGCTTTACGTCGAGCAAGATATAATTAGCGTTGCATTAAGCAATTTTATCCAATTAAGCCATCTTGAAAACTGTGCTGGCAAGATCGGTTCGTTCCAAGCAACAGCGCTGCGCCAGATTTCTTGCATTAAAATCTTTGCATACATAAGAGATGATAGTATATCGACATTAATGCACGGAGTACCTCTCTCTTTGTAGGGGGGCGGTCATCAGCGAAAGTGTCGCTCTCTAATTTCGTTGTCGATACTCTGAAAGTAATCTGGTCATCATTTCGCATCCAGAATATCCCAAGCACCTTCTCCATAGCTGTATCGCTGCCAAGGCTCAAACTTTTACTTGTCGCCTGCATTTCAGTATTAATCAACTGCAAAACTTAATCTGCATTCGATGTCCAATTGGACATATTGATCTTCAGATCTAATAAAAATCTGATGAAACATTTCGCAATATCACTACACACCGCGACAAACTTTTGTCTGAAGCGATGTAGTATATCTAGTAGCTTATCTAAGAAATCAGGTCCTTTTAGCAATAGCGTGTTAAGTGGCACTCCATTAGCTATTGCAGCAGTGTCCCACACTAGTCTAGTTTTACCAGGCTTGGTTTTGTTGAAAACAGCAAAAATTGGTAAATATTACACTTTCTCATTAGCTTATTCATGCTTATCTAACTTGCGGATATACCCTTTAACCAAATAATCTGAAAAGGTTTTCTCAAAAATGCTGAGCCGTTGAGGATCAGCATTTAGTTCTTTCTGCAGACACAAAAGTCTTTTCTTTGCCATATCATAGCTATTTGGAATTTCAAATTTATCATACCGCCACAAAAGTGACCTTCAGAATACTTTCTAGTTAACTCCTTCATCATATTTAAACATCGTTCATCTTCACTTAAATGAACGGCTATATTTTCGAGCGAATAAAATATTTTTATCATTTCTTGCAGCTTCACGTCATCGTCAGAAGTACACTCGCAAATGCGAAAACTGTATGATACCTTAGAGTTTTGGTTGCTACTACAAGCTTCGTAAATTAACTACCCGAGCGTAGTTTTAATAGCTGCAGGCTCAGTAAGTTTCCATCCTGAATTTTATGTGGAATTCCTAATTTCCAATTATCTAGCCCAATGAGTACTCAAGGCATAGCGATTTTATAACCTTTAATTGGAATATTTCTTAAGTGATTAAATTGCTTACATAGTGCTGTAACATTCAATTTTGGTGTTGGCAGCGACAAGTTACTCACTGTGTGCACGTTCACTTTTCGTTCTCGCTGTATTTAACCAGTCCACTTTAAACACAATGCGTGTGATTGGCCGCTTAGCTGTAATTCGTTGGAAATTTCTTCATCTAATAAACTTATTGAAGAGCCTTCATTGATAAACGCAAACGTATTAACTATCTTCTCGTTTTTTCCTTTTAACGTAACTGGGATAATTTTAAAGACAATATCACCTCTTTGCGAACTATGTGGTCTGCATTTATGTTTCTCAATATCACATAATTCTGACGTTTCAGTTGTGGACGTGGGACTGCCCTTAAGGGGAGACCTTTCTAGGTTTTCGGAATTGTCCGAGATAATTTTTGGGCTATTTATTATTCATACGCGACCGCTTACCCGACATATCTGGCATCGCGGTCTAATTCTTTAGGAGGAACTCGGTAGTCATCCAGAGCACAGTCCTATACTCCGGAAAGTCCATAGTTACTCCCTGAGGCGGAGAGTTATCAGAGAGGGTCCGTTAAAATAAAGTCAGTATTGCTCCCTGGCTGCAAACTATCACGTGGACGTGGTAGCGCATAACACCATGGATTGGGGGAAAGACTTTGCCGACTCCCAGGTCTAGATACGTAGTGTTCTGTGAATTAGCAGGGTCACCTCCTGCCTGACCCCAAGCACATCCGCACATATGCACACTTGGTTGACCCCACAGGTCGCTCTTTTTTCTGCTGTCGGTGGTACATTTCGCGAATATGCTGGTATGGAGATCAGTCGAGCTCTGCGCTCTTGTACCCCAAGCCGTGTCATTACCTCCGTATATGTACGTTCTAAAATACTACACATTCTCCTGATGTCACCATCGACATTGCGGCGGTGTTCAACGTAGAGAATGAGTCCGTCTCTATCTTTTCCGCGTTCTACCAGCTCAGTTAGCATCGTGGTTTTCGGCACCGAGAATGCTGTAGAGCTTTGCAGGTCATAATCCATACTTGGAGTCTGCTGGTGTTGTCCGGCACTATTATCGGAAACAGATTTTTCGATGTGGCTTGTTGGGGTTACTAAATTGCGGTACATTCAGGATCTTGTAGGTAGCATATTTCGTATTTCAGTGTCAAACCAGTGTCACACTGTCAAAAGCTTTGCCACATCCAAGAAAATGGCAATGCAATAATTTTTATCATCAATATTATTTGAGATTTTATTTGCACGATGCACCTGTTCAATTGTAAAGTGTTGCGATCTAAAGCCGAATTGATAGTACGGAGTAAGTTTATTTTGAAGCAAATTTTTATTTAATCGATCAGAAAATAGTTTTCCAAATGGTTTAGACATTGTTGGCAACAGACTAATTGGCCTATAAGAGTTCGTTTGAGAAGGATCTTTAAATGGTTTTGGTGTGGCAATAACTTCTGCGGTTTTCCATACGAGTGGAAAGTATTTATTTCAATCTAATCGTTGCATTAAATATATTCCTTAAAAAAACTATTGCCTTATGGGAGAGTTATTTTAATACTTGGAAATTTATACCATCCTATTTTTAATTTCTTTTGCGGTAATTGATTTTATTGATACTTCATTATCCTTACTTGTGGCACGCATTTCTGTACTGATATTATTGTTAGGTGGCCTTTCGTTTGAAAAAGTTTCTGCGAAATGTTCAGCTAGCGCTTTAGTTTTTTATATAAACCTCCTAGCCCACGAGTTATCTTTTTTCTTAAAGGTGGTTGGTGTATCTCTGCATTATTTATTTTTTTGTTGCTTTCCACAAGCAGTAGTTGCTTTTATTTGTGGCACAAAGATTTTTGAGGTGATGCTGGAGATTTTCTTGTTTATTATTTTTCAGTGCTTCCGTTAATATACTGAAATATGAAATATGTTTAAATATGCTAAAGCGCTATCTATTTCATTGTGTTCTTTCAGCGAGACATGAAGGTTTAGATTAAGCTGTATGTGAACGAGTTCCAGTCAATTTTAATGTTTTACATGATAGATTGTGTTCTACGCCTTTCGTTATAAAGAAATGAAAAATGTCAGGTGTTTTTAAAAAATCAGAGGGCCAATAAATTAGTTCGGCAGTATTAATAAATTTTCTGCCAGACTGTCTGATTGCAATCTAAAGATTTTTAACTTTAAGAATAAGTTTTTTGCATTAAATATTCCTCCAGCAATGTATTTGCTACCTAAACGTTGAAGATATATTCAGCCCGATTCTGAATGAGAATCCCCCGGGTTTTTTCCCTTTTCCCTATTCTTGTATTATGAATATAAATTCCCCGGGAGTTTTTCCCTTTTCCCTTTCCTTCTATTCTAAACGAATTTCGAAATTGGGAATTTCTTCCCTGGGAAAAAAGTAGGCATTATGAATGTAAATAAAAGGGGAAATGTGATGACGTTTATTGAAAATTATTCCGCCAAAAATCTGCAAGGGAGTTGGATGCAAAAATATAAGTAATCAATTTTTTTCGTTGAAAATGGAATAAATGTTTTATTTATTATTATTAAAAATATAATTATGGCATTATTCTAACTTTTAGGTAAAAAAAAAACATATAAATTTCAATTTGAAATACTACTAAACACTATGCAATCGCACCCGGACATTGCACGCGGTTTCTACAAATACCCTACAATATTTCTCAAACCTTTGAAAATGAATAATCAATATAATAAACACATATAAAAGTAACTTCTTATAATTACAATGTTTCCGGCAGTTCAAGCAGACTTGCCGCGACGCGTAACTGCCTCCTTGCAATTCTATGTTGTTGCTTCTCTCGCTCCTGCTCCTCTGCTAGCAATCTAAATGCTATGCTGTTATATTGTTTTTATATTGATTGATTTAGATTTATTGTTAAAGTGTCACAAATAAATTGCACTGCTTATTCAAAACAAAACAATAAGTAAAACAACTGTCTTCGAAAATTCAATATTCTGTTTCCCTTTTTATTGTTCCCTGATTGTTTAGAATAGGAGGAATTTATTCTCGGGAAATATCAATTTTCCGGGTAAAAATTCCCCGGGAGTATTCAGAATCGGGCTGTATATTTTGGTGGACAATATACTGCCGATAGTCACCTGTATATTTTCTACTTATTGCATTTCGAATTCATGGTATTTAAATTTATTGTTGATAATTGCAGTGCCACCGTGAACTTTATTGTTTGGGTGATTTGTTGTAATTATTGAATAATTTGATAATTTAATGTAGCTTTTGTCGGTAAAATGGGTTTCAGATACCAGCCCTATATCAATTTTTTTACTAAGACCATTTGCATTCCAGGCTGCTATTTTAATATTGCTTTCCATAATCATTATTTTTTTTTTTATCAATAATGTTAAGAGATTTATCTTGGTTTACATTTGTTGCATCAACTGTTTTAACATGTTCTTCAACACTTCCATATCATTATCTAGCGAAGAAACAGCATAATGCGTTGGTTGAACAGGAATAGGGTTAACTGCGATGTGTTGTTTTACTTTTCGGATAGTTCGGTTAGGAGCTGATATTGCTGCTATTTGTGAATAAGTTGGGGTTGCGTATTGGCCATAAGGTTTTGATTGCTTCCAGTTCATTGAATTATTTCTTGCTCTGGGAAAACGTTTAATTTTTAATTTTTTATTAATCATACATCCCTTGTTCTTTGCTGTATGATTTTCATTACATAGTGTACATTTGAGCGCACTTGAGCCATGTTTAAGGCAGCAAATATTAGTTTTGTGGTTTCCAGAGCAGACGCAGAAGTTTTTCATGTGACCATATATTTGGCAATTCGTACATTGCGGAATAATTCTTTTAATACGAGGAGGTTATATCTTTATTATGCAGTGTAGTAAATGAGTTAAGGAGTAAATTTCCTTAATATTAGTACTTGTTTTTGTTTGTGTTTGATATATGTTTTGTATGCTAGTGACTCATGTCCTACTTCTTTTAGGGCATACTTGATATCTTCTGTGTTAGTTTAATAGTGTAGACCTCTTAAGAATACCTTAAAATCGCGTTCATTTTTTTTGTTTAAAAGTGTAATATTGCGTTTTTTCTTTTAGCATATTTACTATTTTTGAGTAATGAATTGACTCTACTGGTTAAATCTTTACTTCATTATCGGCAAGAACTCTTACCTTATAATTACAGCCTTCAGAACTGTCTAAAACTTTGACCATTTATCAAATAATTTAACGTTTTGTACATACAGCTGTTGCCAACTCATTAGAAACGGCTACTTAAGCGTTGCATAAACTTGATTAAACTTCGACATCGTTCGACTGAAATTGATTTCCAAGCCTTTTTAGCTTCTTCGAAAAGATAATCCAAATTCGTGATATTTTTACCACTAATTTCCTTTTTCAAGTCATTCCATAAATGTTCTATGGGATTTAAGACTGCACTCGATGACGGCCATTCTAAAAGCCGTATTGAATTGTCCTAAAAAAAGATTTTGGTTAATTTAGCCGTACGTTTTGGGTCGTTTTCTTGCTGAAATCTCCAAATAATGGTCATATTTTCTTCGGCCCATGGCAGCATAACATTTTGAAGAATCTCAACATATTTTTCTTTCAATAGAGTACCATCAATTCGATAAAACGGACCAACACCATTCCAGGAGAAGCATCCCCATAGATTTATGGAGCCTCCGCCATGCTTAACGATCAACGACACATATTTTGGGCGTCTTACACCACCTGACTATGACGAGGTTGAAACGGCCATTTTAAGGCTGAAGAACAACAAAGCTGCAGGTGCTGATGGCCTGCCTGCCGAGTTGTTTAAGACCGGAGGCGATGAGCTGCTCACCCGCATGCACCAGCTCATAAGCAGAATATGGTCGGATGAAAGCATGCCTGATGATTGGAGGCTCAGTGTTCTCTGTCCTGTACATAAAAAAGGAGACCCCACAATTTGCGCCAACTACCGTGGAATAAGTCTCCTGAGCATCGCGTACAAGGTTCTATCGAGCGTACTGTGTGAAAGATTGAAGCCTATGCTCAGCAACCTGATTGGACCTTATCAGTGTGGCTTCAGACCTGGTAAATCCACCATCGACCAGATTTTCACACTGCGCCAAATCCTGGAGAAGACCCAAGAAAAACAGATCGACACACACCACCTATTTGTTGATTATAAAGCCGCTTTCGACAGTCCGGTAGGGGATTACCTCTACGCAACAATGTCTGAGTTCGGTATTCCTGCAAAGCTCATTTGACTTTGTAGAATGACACTGCATAACTCCTGTTGTGCAGTGAAAATTGGGAAGGACCTCTCCGCACCGTTTAATACCGAACGGGGTTACAGACAAGATGATTTGTTATCGTGCGACTTCTTCAATCTTATTATGGAGAAAATAATACGAGCTGCTGATTTACGACATAATGGCGCTATCTTCAACAAAAGTGTTATGCTGTTAACGTATGCCGACGATATCGACATAATCGGCATGAACACGCGAGCAGTCAGTGCGGCATTCTCAGAGTTGGAAAGAGAGTCGCGTTGGATGAGTCTTATGGTGAACGAGGGCAAGACGAAGTATCTAGTGTCAACAAACAAAGAGTCCCAGCGCCTTGGACAGCACGTCACTGTTGATAACTACGCTTTTAAAGTAGTAAGGGACTTTGTCTATCTTGGAACCAGCATTAACAGCAGTAATGACGTCAGCCTGGAGATATTGCGAAGGATCATTTCTACAAACAGGTGCTACTTTGGGCTAAGTGAGCAATTGAGAAGTCGATGAACGAAAACTACACTCTACAAGCCTCTCATTATGCCTGTCCTAACATATGGCGCTGAAGCCTGGAGAATTCCACCTCGGATGAGCGAATGCTTGGAGTTTTCGAGAGAAAAGTCCTACGCAAGATCTTTGGACCTATTTGCGTCGGTGGCGAGTACCGAATAAGGTACAACCACGAGCTGTACGAGCTGTATGCTGATATTGACATAGTAAAGCGCATCAAAATCCAGCTGCTGCGCTGGCTAGGTAATGTCGAGCGAATGGAAGAACACGCTCCAGCTAAGAAGGTATTATATTCGGAACCCGCTGGAGGACGACGCAGAAGAGGAAGACTTAACCTCCGGTGGAAAGACCAAGTACTGGAGAACCTGACGGCGCTTGGAATTTCTAACTGGCGCCAGTTTATTTCATGCCGATGCATGTTATTTTCGGCCTAAATCGATATTTGGTTGTTATGGCCACATAAGTAAGTAAGTAAGTACATACATTCTACCATCTGGGCCTATGCGATTAATTTTAGTTTCATCACTCCAGACTATAAATTTCCATTGGTGTTCAGTCCAAGCTGCGTGTTCTTCAGAAATTAGACGTCACCAAAGGTTGCTTGCGTACGATTCTTCCACGAAGGCCATATTCAACCAAACGACGTGCAACAGTACGTTTTGATATGGAGACTCCGTAGTCCGAATGGATCTTCCGTTGAATGGCTGCAGAACTTTTTCTTGGGTACATTTGAGATATTTGTTTTATTTTCTTGTCGATGAAATTCGATGTTTTGCGAAGTCGCTTCTTGCGTGGAACGTTCATATGAGTCTTATATATTCGGAAATGCTAATAGCATTAAAAACCATCTCTTTCGAACATTTCATTTGATTTACAATTTCTTGATATGAAAATCCAGCGCCTTGAAACTCAATTATTGCTTTTCTAAGGTCTGTAGTACAACTCTTCGCTTTACCCATATTTACTATCTTATGGACACTCAAATTTTATTCAAAACACTTTCTTTATTCTTTTAAATATTTATTTTATCTGATTTTCACAATTATGAAAAATTTGTGTAGTTTAAATGTAACCAGATTCAACGTTTCTAATTACGTGTCACACTTAAAACGCACTGCAAGCAAATAAATATTTTTTTTTGCGAAAGCTAAAAAGAACTTGATGTAACGGGACATTTTTGAATGAAGGAAAGAAGAAGAGACTTAAATCGAAATAAAATTCAAACTGAAATCAAAGTTTGGTTGATCTAACGCGAAAAAATATTTTAAAAGTATCGTTTCTAATTAGTTGGCAACAACTGTATATTGGGGAAGTTTAGCTACATGCATGTCTTCTTTATTTTTATCATTCTTTCAATTTTTCGATTTAATTGGTTTCATTTACATTTGTTTCGCCATGACTTTCATCAGATTGTAACAGATTAAAACTGAGCCTGTTACAACTTTTTTACATACCTACCTACGAACACTCCATAAATCATTAAAAATTCAACGTACGAAAAGTTCATTTTATCTTCTTCTCCTTATTGTCGTCATACAACAATATCAGTAGATGTATACACAAGTACAAATACTCGTGTATTCAGTCGCTATGACGACAGAGAAAGAAGAAAGAATTAAATGAATTTTCACTGAACGTAAAATCTAGCGTCATAGGAATTTTACACTACATAATTCCTAAATGCTTTATACCTAGATATGTAGTAAAGGTGCATGACTTGCCAGTGTAAGGCATGAAAACCAATCGACGCTTGATCGAGTAAGTTGTAACCCTGCATTTTTGCTGCATTTTTGAATGGGTCCGTTCGAGTAGCTTTGCTACCCCAACGAGTGCTCTTATAGTCGCGCTGGCAGTAATTCGTTCTGCGGCTCTAAGTAAATTTTGCTTTAAGCGATGCTATCTGTGCCCGGGTTTATTTTGACCAACCGCATATATCAGGAGCAAACATCCGCCACCCCGTTGGTTGTCCCTATATATCGCTACAAAGGTGTCACTCTTCTAGGTGTGAGGCCAGGGTGCTGGATACAAGAGACCCCTGTATCAGGCTACCCTACACAACTATTAGTCGCTTGGAGGCTTTTTCTGAGGCAGATCTACCAGACAACTGATTCGTTAGATGCGACCTGGCACACTGGTCAATCCTATAAATCCTCATTATATAAGTAAGTTTAGGGTTGGGTATTCCATTAAAGTATAGTGTAAGGGGTTGAAATTGTATTATTGAAAATTATAAGAGAAAGAAAGGAAAATAAAAATAAAACAAAGTAGTAGTAGTTTCATCAATACCGAGCCGAACACTCTTCTAGTGCCGGTGAATTGATTGCCAATAGGCAATCGCGTGGAATTCGGTCCTCCTACAACAACAAGAGTTTTTACGCTGCACTCTTGTTTGACCCTGGCTGACAGAATAATACCCCAGCTGGGAAACAAAAGGCACGTGTTACAAGGTAACATATTAAATCTGTTTGCACATTCGTTATTTTTATTGCTCCTGCTGCTCAAACAATAATTATTCAATATTGGTGGCTGTTTTTGTTTTTTTGCACTTTGTGATTTTTTATTTGAGTTTTATGGTTTTCTATTTCTTTTGATGGAAGGTGATTCAGTGTTTTTGTTTTTCATATCAATTTTTTTAAATAGCGGAGTAGCGTTGCTTGTATTAGTTGTATTAGATATGTTATTATTTAGATAGAACTTGTTTGAGTTATAATATTATTTAGAGCAATGTTTGAGGTTGCATTTGTTGAAAGAATACCAATTCTTGTTATGTTATGCTTGATGTGGTTGTTGTTGCAGTTGATGTTGAGGTATTAGTTTAAATTTCCAGGATAACTGTAGCTGCGTTTGATAGCTGTTGATTTTGCATGTATTGTTGTTGTTGGTGTATACTGATTTGTTTTTTGCATTAGGTATAATAGGCTCGATGGCTTCAATCTAACATCTTTTAATGATGCAAACGAATTGTGTCTTTGGTCCTCAACGGCCATAGCCACCAAATATTTTATATATGTATAGTGTTTATATTTAGTATAAGTATCAGTTCCACTAGACTAGCTTTTCTTTTACCTATAGCCATACAAATGAACGTGTGACTTTACGCGGTGAAGTTCTACACTGTACTGACTGTGTTATACTGACGACATGAAACACAATTTGTTTTTGCACGAGGGGTGGGATAAGTAGTAAGTAAGTTCAAAAGAAATATTGGGGAGGAAAAGGTAATGAGAGTCGGATTTATATTTTACCTCCTAGAGCCATTTAAAATTACTACACGGGAAACTCAAAAAGCAACTGACATATCTAATTGCCCTCGTATCTCGAAATCCAGAGCTAACCTGGAAAAACGTCAGCACCATTATATTAGCGTACTCGAATTAAATTGGTCCGCGGTCGCCCTACTTGACAGATTTTGAAGCTAGCATAGTGTAGCAAATTTTTTTATGCGATTAAGGAGGTATTTTTTATGTTCGCACCTGGTATAGGTTCATTAATAAACTGTTTATATTGGCAGACACTAAAAGTTTATACGTATTTTTGTATCTTCTTCAATTAAAAAACCATCTAGTTTTTGAGATATGTTATCGATAACCATAAGAACTACATTCATTACATATTCTCATTATATAAATATGCTTTTGTCTGTATATTAATATGGTACATAACACGAAAATTCATAAATTTAGTGTGCCTAGTTCATAATTGTATTCAGTATACAAAACGGTTTACATTCAAGTTCATGGTATTACCGCCGCAGCCGCCGGTTGACGGAGGTTGATCATCTTCATCGTCATAACCGCTTTCGCCATCATTCGTGTTGATGATTGCTTGAGTTGAAAATTTTATATTTTTTGAACGCCTTGCTTTCAATTCCTCTGAAAAGGAGATATTATCACGAATAACATAATCACGTAATTCCCTAGGTAGCTCATCCAATGTTAGAGGGGATGGTACATCCATTTTAATAACTTTTATTGATCCTGAAGATTGCACTACTTCATTAGAGCGTGCACCCATTTGATAAAATAATATATATGGTGTATTTGGTGGAGAAAGGTTGTGCAGTTCCTCTGGTTTGGAGAGTGTAACAACACTGTCGTTGAATTTGTACCATTTGTTTGAAGCGTCCGCAGCATACGTATAGTAGTGTCCCGAGTCCATACTAAAACCAGAGTGAACAACACCAGCATAAAGATTATAGTAAACACAAGAAATTTCATCAAGTGTCGACATAGAACAAACTTTGATTGACACCTGTAAGTAAAGCATAATAAAACAACTTTTAATTAATTGCACACATAAATTTACCTTTTCATCATGAAAAACTTTGTGCATCAGTTTTGCACGCATATGACATTTCTGATCATATTTGAAATGCTTTAGTGTTAAAATCAAATTTTTTGGCGCTTTGATTATATTAATATAACGTTCAGCATCGGAAAGTTTTTTACATCTTTCACAAAAGTACTGGTTGTCTCCGAACAATTTCTCCGATGAACAATAATAATCAATTAGATCTTGAACAGAATAGTTTGAAGCATATTCATTTTTCACTTCTGGAAAAGATAGCTGAAGGTCGTGGAAGCTATCAAAATTCTGGCTTTTCCAACCACATGACAAACACTTGTAAATAGTGGCCAGTTTACCAGTGAACGTTTTTTCAATTGTTGATTGTGCGGCACAATTTGAAGATGCTACGATGGACGTGTGTTTTTTATGAATTGTCTGTTCAGTAAAACCTCCGTTTGTACATGTATTAGAGATAGTGGATATTAGCGATTTTATTAAATTGGATGTATAAACATTTTCATTGGCTGTTGTTTCTGTGGATGTTGAGCTCTCTGCGCCAACTTCATTCTGCTTTCCAATTTTGACCATAGGTTTTGAATATTCTTCCAGAGAACGTACATTGTGTTCTTTATTATCATTTGTCTCCTGTTCGTGCAAAGTTTCTAGTAGATACCCCAGGAATTCTGAGCTATCCTGCTGCAACCCAGGCGAAAACCCTGGAGGACGTGTAGCATTTAATATTCGCGACGGTGTAAGATCTTGACGATAAGAGTAAAGCATTAACGCAATTTGCTGCTGCATCTTTAACAGAAGCGGAGACTTGTTTTTTGAAAGTAATATTCCTTTGCAAAATCTACAGGGATTTTAAAAGTAAAAGTAAAAGAGAGTTGATAGTGATTTCCTATAATGTTAGTAGCAATAAATTAACAAATCAGTTCGCTTTTCAAAAAATAAATTAAAAAAAAAACATATATTTATATATTTATTCTTAGGTATAATTTTGTGGCCTGACATAATTTTGTCAGGTCTTTGAAAACATAATTGTATTCCATTTAAATTCGTCAACTTAATTTAGTACTCATATGGTAGAAAATAAAAACTGTGTTCATGTTGGCCCATAGATATAAATTTAGAGCATTTAACCTTAAATGATATTCTATAGCTGCATTTGAATCGATTACAGTAGTTTACATGAAAGGTACTTAGAAAAATATATATACTAATTTTGGATTAAAAAAAGAGAAAATATAAATGATATAAAAAAATAAATATTTTTGTAAACTAGAGGCCAGCGAAATATCTGTTGATGGCAGTTAGCTTAGGAGAGGTTACAGACACGGGTAAGCACTCGAGTTAGGTAACTTCTCCAAAAAACAAAAAAAACTTAGACCGGGGATCTTAAAAAATCAATGCCTAGCCACGCCGAAAGTCTTTCATCAACAAAAGCAAGCACAAGTTTGCCAACAACCAGGAGCAAAGCGACGGATACAGGACCAAAATTGCAACGTCAAAGAACGCCGTACTGCGACGTGCGTTCTTGAAAGACAAGTTGATGCCTTCTTCTCGGTTAGAGGTTGTGAATTGGGCTTGGGACCCACCATATAAAAATTGTCACCCAATGAAAACTCCAACCGTGCCTCGGATAAGCATTCCCCCTTTTGTTGATGACCCCCGCAAACGAAATAAGGACCACGATTTAGGGATATGCACCTGGAATGTCCGGTTCCTCTATTGGGAAGGTGCCTCTATCCAACTGGTTGATGTCCTCGACAAATATAAGGCTGACATCACCATACTTCAGGAAATGGGATGGATGGGACAGGGTTACTCTAAAAGAGTATCCTGTGATATATATGACAGTTGCCATACGGAGAGGCACAAACTCGGATTTGGATTTGTTGTCAGTAAAAGACCACGACATCTGGTCTTACGGTTCACACCTGCAAACGAGCGGTTGGCAACAATCCGTATAAAGGCAAAATTTTTGAAGATAGCCTGATATGTACCAACGCTCCAACGGATGAGAAGGACGATGCGACCCCATCACGATATCAAAATCGTGCTTGGCGACTTCAATGACAGGGTAGGCAAGGAAGGTACCTTTGCTCCAACTGTCGGAAAATACACCCTCCACCAGAACACCTCCGATAACGGAATGAGGCTGATCGACTTCGCAGCAGCACAAAACATGGTAATTAGTTTTATTTAAATAGTAATTAGATTTCAGCATTTCGCGTCCATAAAGCGACGTGGCTGTCTCCAGATCAATGAATGAAAAATTAAATTGATCACGTGATGATTGACGGAAAGAATGCTTCTAGTGTGATGGACGTGAAATCGAACCGTGGTGACATCGACTCGGATCATTACTTTGTTGCAGCTAAGGTGCGAACACGCTTATGTGTCGCAAAGAACTAACGAAGTCTCAGACACAGCTAATGCTTTTACCACTCAATCATCGGATCTGCTTATGGAAAACACTCCCCCTCTTGATGATACATGCTCACAGTGGACACATATATCCTATTCCATGACTACTGGTGATGAGGAGGTAATCGGTTTCAACCGGCCCCTGAGGAATGAGTGGTATGACCAGGAGTGTCGCGATGCTACCGCAGAGAAACACGCTGCCTACAGAAAAACCTGCTAGAAAGACGAGAGTGTTAGGAGATAGAAGTGTGTAGGAACAGGAATGAGACTCAAAAATTCTTTGAAAAGATCAAGCGCCTTAAATCCGGCGATTTAAATCCCAGAGCCTCTGTCGTGACAACAATGGGAATCTGATTACAGATGTCAGAGTGTACTGAGCTTATGGAGGGAACACTTCTCCACGTTACTGAATGGCGACACCTCGAACAATGCCGCCAGTGGAGGATATCTCACGAACTCCACTCCACACACAAGGTCAGAGAGGCCATTTCTAGGATGAAAAACACAAAGCTGCAGGTGCTGATGGCCTACCTGCCGAGATGTTTAAGACCGGATATAATGAGCTGCGCACCAGCATGCACCACCTCATAAGCAGAATATGGGTGGGCTATACAAACCAAATTCTGCATTATATATATATATATATATATATATATATATATATATATATATATATATATCTGTATATACATATATATATACATATATGTATATATATATATATATATATATATATATATATATATATATATATGTATATGTATATATATATATATGTATATATATATATATATATATATGTATATATATATATATATATGTATATATATATATATATATATATATATATATATATATATATATATATATATATATATATATATACAGTATTGTGCAAAACCTAAGCAACTGGCATAGTGCTCTCATTGATTTCAAATTTACTAAAAAATAAAAGCGCTTAGATTGAATGTTTTAATATTTATTTGTTCCTTCATTAAATACATAAAAAACAACAACAAAAGTTCAGTATTCTTACGAAATTAACTGTAAACAACAAAAAACAAATTATACTCATATTTCATCTGTGCAAAACTTAAGCAACTTTTAATATTTTGTGTAGTATCCCTTATTTTTAATTACTGCAGCACACCTTTTAGGCATAGAAGCTACTAATTTCGTTAAATATGATTTATATATATTTTCCCATTCAGTTTTGAGGCCTAAAAATAGTTCGTCTTTATTTTTAAAGCGCTTTGAGCCCAAGCCTCGTTTTAAAATTGAAAACAAATTTTCAATAGGATTCAAGTCGGGCGATTGTGCCGGCCAATCAAGCACTTGAATCTTATTTGACTGTAGCCAATCCTCCACAAACTTCGATGTGTGTTTCGGATCATTGTCGTGCTGAAACACCCATCGAAGTGGCATATTCCATTCCGCAAAAGGCAACATTGCAGTTTCTAAGATGTCCTTATACATAAATCTGTCCATTTTGTGGTCAATCCTATGCAACGGACCAAGTCCACTCCCCGAAAAACACGCCCACACCATGACGTTCCCTCCTCCATGCTTTACAGTCTTTTTACAGTATCGCGGATTGAGGCCTTCACCTTTCGCATGTCGAACTCTTATTATTCCGTCTGAATTAAATAAATTTATTTTAACTTCATCACTGAACAGTACGCCAAACCACTTTTTTATGGACCAGCCCACGTACTTCTTAGCAAATTCAAGTCTGGAAAAAAAATATATGTTGTTGTTTTTGTTTTGAAGGCATTAAACCAAACATACCTTTTTTTTTACATGTTTTGGTGTAAGCATTGGTTTCTTTACCGCTTTGTAGCTTTTTAAACCAACTTTAATCAAATGCCTTCTTACTGTGCTTGAATCGACATTTAAATTAAGAGTATTTACTATATCTTTTGAAGACATGAACGGATTTTTTAATCAATTTTTTAATTTGAATAGCTTCCCTATAAGAAATTTTTTGGGGTCTTCCTCCTGAATTTCGATCTGTAACGCTACCAGTTTTTTCAAATAATCGTATCCATCTTGATATTATAGATTTGTTGATATTTAATGATTTTGCAATGTCATTCTGTGGTTTTCCTTCCTTAAATAACGATATAACCTTCATTTTAAATTGATGACTATAACGGACACGTTGCATTTTGGATTTCAATATGTTTGAAAGAACTGTGCGCTAAGAAAGACTTTTTTGTACTGAGTTAGATCAATGTTAATGCACAAAGCAGAAAAAACTCCGAAAAAGATCCGTTATTTTCTGAACAAAGAAATATCGAACACCTTTGCACTCCGAGTTGCTTAAGTTTTGCACAGATGAAATATGAGTATAATTTGTTTTTTGTTGTTTACAGTTAATTTCGTAAGAATACCGAACTTTTGTTGTTGTTGTTTTTTATGTATTTAATGAAGGAACAAATAAATATTAAAACATTCAATCTAAGCGCTTTTATTTTTTAGTAAATTTGAAATCAATGAGAGCACTATGCCAGTTGCTTAAGTTTTGCACAATACTGTATATATAATCCATCCGAAAACCAAACTGGATTAACCCCATTCAAATATAACACAAATTTTCCAGCCCATCGAACTCAATATCATTAACGTCATGATTAGATTCCATTACAACTTTTTCTACTTGTTGCTCTGAAATCTATAGCAAAATATATAAATCTCAGTTTATATTATTGAGGAGACGAAGAGATTCTACCTCTAGTTCTTCTGTAAATATAGGAATACAATATATTTTTTAAATATGTTTTGGGTCAAGGTTGCATCATCGGTTATTTCCTCGAATTTCAAAATTTTTTCTTCTGTGGGAACAACGATTGCCTCTCTGCACAACATACTTTCGAAGATACGTATTTTTTTGCCTGTTTTTATATCTCCAGGTGCAAACACACAAAAAAAAGTCACTGCTTGCGTACGTACACCAGTAGTAGGAAGTGGAAAAACCTTACCACGCAAAAACGCTTTGTATTTGCACAATTGGGAAATAAGCAGCTCATTGTATATATATCACTTTCAAATCAAATTAATTTCAATTTCAATTTAAAATTCGAAACGAATATTTATATTGTATATTTCACTTTGAAAGGTCGTCAAAATTTGAAGTAAAACTTCAACATTTATGGATTTTTTAAAACAAATATACGGTAGCACAAAATACATGTTTTCGATTGAACGTCAAGCATTTAACATGGCCGACAAAAAGAGCGAGTGCAACTACCTGTGTATTTATATCATTGGTATAATTTAATGAATGTATTTATTAAACAGAAAAATAAATCTAATTTGTTTAATTCCTTAATTCTCTAATACAATATTAATTCGGCTTCGCCACCAACAGCATTTTCATCGTTTCCACGGCAACTGGGTCTACATCCCGAAACGACTTGAGACATTTGTCTCAACCAATGGTTGCCCAATCACTAATGAAATTCTCGTTCCAATCTAAGTTGGTTTGGGAATGCTTTGAACTCCTCAATACCTTAGCAAAGAGGAACTCTGTGACTCTAATATGGGTACCGGGACACGAGGGGCATGCAGGAAATGAAATGGCAGATTTACTGGCCAAAAAGGGCGTACACTTTTTTCATAGGCCCAGAACCCTTCTGCGGGGTAATCAGTAGCTTCATGAAAAACTTATATGAAAAGGAAAAAAGTAGTCTAACCAATTACTGGAGAGCCCAAACAGGCATGCGGCAGTCGAAAAGGTTCATTGACCCTGAACATATTAAGGTAGATACTATCTTGAACCTCAGCTTCATAGCCTTAATAATAATAAATGGATGCCAACTACAACATCCGCTCTTAGGGGCTTCACGGCCACCACAACCCAGCACCAGACAACCATAGCCTGGGACCACTACAACCACGAACATACCGTCATCCTCGTTCCAGATTCTGCAGTTTAACTGAAATGGCCTTTGGGGTAAGCTCCATGAAATTGTTGAACATATGGATCGCAATAAAATTCCGATAGCAGCGATTCAAGAGACCAAACTGTCAATTAGATCAAAGCTCACCCGTTTAGATGAGTATAACATCTTCCGAGTCGACAGAACGCGCAACAGCGGAGGCGGTATAGCTTTTATTCTACATAATAGCGTCAAATATCGCCTGCTGCCTGCGCTAATGATAACTTCATAGAGCTCCAAGGGATGGCAATCAGGTCTGGGGGCAATGAGGTGGGGATCGTTAATGTCTACATTCCACCTGCCGCAAATCTCAAAGCTGCTTGATGACGACAATCGACTCGTGATCGGCGATTTCAACGCTCACCACGAGATGTGGGGCTCGGCTCTGGGCAATGACCAACGTGGCAACAATATTGCAGAGCTGATAGACGGCTCCTCCTTTGGTGTCTTCAACAACGACTCTTAGACTACAGTAACTAGATCCAGCTCTAGTCCTCCGGACCTAAACATTGCTGGCTCAGCACTGCTGCTCTCTGCCAGTTGGACCACGGGTATCAGGGTTCAGTCTGATCACCTTCCCATTACCATCACCATTGAATGTCCAACCGAGACGACTTCATGGAGGCCAAAAGGAAAAGTTTCATTAATTACAAGGCCAATTGGGATAATTTTCGAACGCAGACTGACTGCCCATTCGCTCGTGCACAAACGCCGTCAAATGTGCGCGCCGGTGAAAATGGCTTCAGAGAGGTGATCAGGAAAGCCGCAGCCCAATGCATACCAGCTGGCAGAATACCCATCATCCAACCAAATTTTCCTCGAGAAGCTGCTACACTCACTGATGAAAGAGTTTCCATCAGAGCTATCAACCCTGGTGACTAGCGCATCGAGGAGATAAACGCCAAGATCAAGCAGCTTGTGAACGAACATAGGAAGAAGAAATGGTAGGAATATCTGGACCGCTGCGAAAATTGCTAAAAAATATTGTGGTCTACCACTAAAGCTCTCTCTAAGCCAGAGAGACGCAAAGACCCCAAGACAATGACCAACAACAACCTCGATTTTACGGCACAAAAGGTGGGTAACGCCATCAAAGGCGCCAAAGCGTCTAAGGCACTAGGCCCAGACGCGATCTCAATGGTGGTGCTCAAAAACTTGAGCGACTTCGGGTTGGAATATCTCGCGACTATTTTCAACTTGTCGATACGCTCATCCATCATTCCAGACATTTGGAAGGTAGGACGCATCATTCTCATCTCCAAGCCTGGTAAGCCTGTAGATCAGGGGAAGTCCTTGCGGCAAATCTCGCTGCTGTCCCCAGTAACAACAACCCTTGAAGCCATTCTGCTTCCTACACTCACCGAAGACCTGAAGCTAACCCCACACCAACATGGTTTCCGAAAAATATAGAGCACAACCACTGCTCTCTCGCTGATCCAGTAGCAGATTGCATGCGGCATGAACCATCGAAAGCCTTGCGACGGAACCATGATCGTTGAGCTCGACTTGGCGAAGGCGTTTGATACAGTAAGTCACGCCACTCTGCTGCAAGATGTCTATGAGTCACCGCTGCCCAACAGCATAAAGAGATGGCTGGCAAACTGCATGAGCGGCAGAAACGCATACGTGGAGTTCAGGGACCGAAAATCCAAATATAAAACAAGGTGTCCCGAATGCGGTGTACTATCCCCCCTGTTGTTCAACTATTACATTTCGAAAATACCGCCTAACCCTGCAATATTACACTCATCTCGTACGCAGATGATTGCACAATCCTCGCGACGGGTAAAAACACTGATGAGCTATCCGCCAACAGTAGCGCAATTTCTCCGTGGCAGAAACTTACACTTCTCCCCGAAAAATCAACTGCAACGCTATTCATCCCATGGACCAACGAAGTGGGTATTGAATTAGACATCGCCATTGACAATCGAAGGATCCCAACGGTCAAAAATCCAAGAATCCTGGGCGTAACCTTCGATAATCTCCTCACTTTCTCCACCCACGCTGCTAAAACTCACGATAGTGTTTGCAAGCGCTACAATGTGAACAAGGCCCTCGCTGGAAGTTCATGGGGTAAGGATAGCAAAATGCTACTCACAACATACAAAGCGATAGGCGAAGCCCCCGTTTGGACACCTTCCATAAGTGACACACAGTGGAGTAGATTACAAGAGGCCCAATTTAAGAGAAAATTTTAAGACCTTTAATCCTATTCTAAATTTTTGTAATTTATTCCTATGCTGCACTTTTGTTATACACTTCTTTTGGGTTTTTCTATAGATTGTTTATTGCTTGATTAACTTTTGAAGATTGGAAACAATCTTTTTATAATATTCAAAAATAAACAACATGACACCATTTATTGAAAGTTCTGAAGTTGTCACATGCAAATGATTTTAGCATATTTGGCGAATCCACTTCTGGCGAATCGACGACAGTATTTCTTACATTCGCCTGATTCTGACACAGTACGCCAATGTAGCTTGTGGCGAGTCGCGAATCATAATAGGACTAATAAAATCTGTAAATGCAAAATTTACGAACATTTTACACTATATGCAATAAAAAAACGGAGGTTGCGGTGATGCACTCAATTCTCTCTTAAATAGACTCTTCTTAACAGGCGATAATAAAAAAAAAATTATTTGTGCCCTAATATGACACATTTGACATATGACCTAATATTTGTGCCCTAAGCTTAAACATAATTAGAGTGAATGTCTACTTTCGTAGTACAGGGTGACGTCGCCGATAATAAATTGTGTTCGTAATCAGCTCAAAAGTTCCAAAGGTCTTATTGTTATCGTCAAAGGTATAGATCCGAATGTAGAACCAAATGATATAAAGGAAGCACTGGAAGAAAAAGGCTATCCGATAAAAACAGTTATAAATATGGTCAATAAAAATAAGGTCCCACAGCCAATGTTTAAAGTTGAATTGATTCCCGAATTCAAAAAACTAAAAAAGAATGAACCACATCCTATTTACCAAATGCAATACTTGCTTCACCGTAAAATTACAGTGGAAGAACCACATAAGCGTAAAGGTCCTGTACAATGCACAAATTGTCAGGAATTCGGCCATACTAAGAGCTATTGCACCTTAAGAAGCGTATGTGTAGCATGTGGAGATCTCCATCAGACATCAGCATGTACTTCTAACAAAAACGACCCAAATACTAAGAAATGCAGTAATTGCAATGGTAACCATACAGCAAACTATAGAGGCTGTCCTGTATATAAGGAATTAAAAAACAGGTCTAATCAGAGTCAGGCAACTCACTCCCAAGTGGCTACAAAATTTCAAAGTGATGTTATACAAAACAACGCAAATATTCCAAAAATTTCTGATATGTCGTACGCCAATGTATTAAAACAAATTGAACAAGATGTAAAAGAACCAATTGCCCAGCCCAATGGAACCGTTGAATCTATGATTTGCAATTTAACCCAATGCATGACACAATTTATATCTAATATGCAAACTATGATTCAAGAACTGATTAAAGCGCAAAATCAAATGTTACAAGCTCTATTAAATAAAAAATGAGTGTCCTTAAGATCTGCTTCTGGAATGCAAACGGTATTAATAACCACAAAATTGAACTAAAGCATTTCATAGATAGTAAAAATGTTGATGTAATGCTTTTAGCTTAAACACATCTTACAACCAAGTACAACTTCAATATACCAGGATACACATTCTATAGCACAAACCACCCTGACGGCAAAGCACATGGTGGTACAGGCATTCTCATTAGAAGCAGAATTAAATATTATTCTTTTGAAGAATATTCAAGAAACTACTTACAAGCTACTTCAATATGTCTGCAATGCCTTAACAAAAATATAACACTTTCAGCTGTGTACTGTCCACCACGATTTTCAATAACCGAAAAGGTATTTAAAGAATTCTTTGACGAGCTAGGAAAGAGATTCTTGGCTGGTGATTATAAAGCCAAACATACGTATTGGGGCTCTCGTTTAATAAATCCTAATGGAAGGCATCTGTATAACACTATAATAAATCCACAAAACATGCTCAATTTCGTGTCTCCTGGCCAGCCAACATATAGGCCAACAGACATCTCGAAAATTCCTGATTTGATTGATTTTGAAGTCGTTCGAAATCTTAATCGAAATATTGTCACTGCCGAAATAAGTTACGAACTATCCTCAGATTACTCTCCTGTATTATTTTATCTAAATGAACGCCCTCCATTGTCAAAACTACCATTTAGGCTGACATCCCCAAAAACAGATTGGCTGAAATACAAAAAGTATATATGTAGTCATATCAACACCGGTCACCTGCATCAAAACAAGTCTTTGTTGTGTGCTGAAAGAGCTCTGAAAGAAGCATTAAAACAGGATGAGGAATTTGAACAGCTAAAGTATATCGAAAAGCTTTCTCCTATGACTACCAAAACAAATTCGCTTTGGAACTCTTACAAAAAGCTGAAAACGCCACTTGATGCAGAATTTCCAATCAGAAATCATGTCGGAAATTGGTCACGCACTGAAGAAGAAAAAGCCAACACATTTGCTATACATTTATGTAATGTGTTCCAGCCCAATCCGACCGCAAACGACTTTCGAATCCCTCCACATAGCGCTGCAACTAGTGGCTTCACTCCCCTCAAAATATCATCCAAAGAAATCAACGAGATTATTAAGTACCAGCTTAATCCAAAGAAAGCTCCTGGTTTCGATGGCATCACACCAAAAATGCTAATTGAAATTCCAACGGCAGCTGTATTATTTTTAGTGGTTTTGTTTAATGCAATGCTAAAACTGGGCTACTTTCCTAACCAATGGAAAAAATCACAAGTAACAATGATCTTAAAGCCAGGAAAAGATAAAACATTGCCGTCATCCTACAGACCCATAAGCTTGCTACCATGTCTCTCAAAATTATTTGAAAAACTGCTGTTAGCCAAACTCAGACCTCATCTTGAAGAACGTTACATAATTCCTCATCACCAATTTGAATTTCGCGAAAAACATGGGACGATCAAGCAGGTCAGCAGAATTACCAATGAGATACGGAAAGCATTTGAATACAAAGAGTATTGTTCAGCTATATTCCTCGATGTTGCTCAGGCATTTGATAGAGTGTGGCATGAAGGGCTAAAGTATAAAATAAGAAAACTTCTACCAGAAAGCTCCCACCAAATACTGGAATCATACCTAGATAACCGTCGTTTTGTTGTAAAATATAAAGACTTTTCCACAGAAGAATTCAATATCAAAGCCGGAGTTCCACAGGGTAGCGTTCTTGGCCCCATTCTATATGTATTATATACTTCCGATCTACCAACAGATGCACGGTTGTTGACATCTACATTTGCTGACGATACTGCTATTCTAAGCCGTAATCGAAACCCAATTAAGGCATCCACAGATTTAGGGGAGCATTTAGTACTTGTTGAAAAATGATTATCTAACTGGCGCATAAAAGTTAATGAGTCCAAATGTAAACATGTAACGTTCACACTTAACAAAAGCACATGTCCGACAGTTACACTAAATAATGTCGCCATAACTCATACAAATGAAGTCACCTACCTGGGGATACACTTAGATAGACGGCTTACATAGCGCAAGCACATCGAAGCAAAAAGAACTCAAATGAAATTAAAAGCTTCTTGTCTGCACTGGCTCATCAATTTCAGATCACCATTAAACTTGAAATACAAGGTCCTACTGTACAACAGCATAATAAAGCCAATTTGGAGTTACGGAATTCAATTATGGGGGAACACTAGTAATAGCAATATTGAAATCATACAGAGATCTCAGTCTAAAATGTTAAGGATGATAACTGGTGCACCATGGTATATTAGAAATGAATGTATACACAATGACTTAAATATCCCAATGGAAGAAAGGACCTGCCAGCCTTCCAATAAAAAGAAGAGCATCCTACAAAAAACATTGCTCTAGATAATAAGGAGCTACTGTTGTTGAATTAGATTATGATTTTAAAACTTATTGTTAGATTCTTTAGGAATAGATTCAATAAATAAAGAAAATGTATAATAAAAAAAAAATATTGAATTTCACTTGCATATACATTAACAATGATTACTCACTCTCTAGTCATGGCCAATGCCTGTAGAACACTATTCATATAGCATGTATTGCCCAGATTTACAAGTCCTACTTTGGCATTATTCTTATGCACAGCTTCAACTCCGTAGCAATGCTGATTATTCAACGATGGTCGAAAATTCTTAAGGGACATTTCCTTAGTTCAAGAAAATATATATATAAGTTACAGAAACAAACAAACATAAAATATACACACCACTGAATCGTATAGATCACTGTACTCATAGAATCGCACCATTAGAGCACTAGTCAAATCCACCAATTCTTGTAAAATCTTTTTGGTGTCTTCAGCGAAATCGTCGTGGCTGTTTGATTGCTGTTTTAAAAAGGTTAAAATTCTAGGGAATTTCGGTAATATCTGCAATTTGGAAAAATTATTTTTAATAAATTGTAGATATGTTCAAGCATAACTTATTTCAAATAAAAAGAACCTTGTGAAAAACGAGAGGTGAATGCTTTATTGTGGCGAGCATTTGAAATACAATGGGAGCTACTTTAGGACGTAGCACCGGCAGTATCATAGAGGAAAATAATAATTCGATATTTTCCAAAGCTATATCATCGTGTAGCGCAAATCTGCGTTGTTTTTGCAAACCATCAAGAATAGCCATAATCCATAAATTTAGATTTTGGCAGAAGTTGCACATACGCAACCACTCGCACAACAATTTTGCAGTTCTCCGTATACTCTGATCGTGAATCTTATGATCTAATATAGACCGTACAGCTTCATATACAATCTCTTGGTTGAATAGTTGAAATATAATAGCAACGGCACATGAAGGCGGCTCTTTACCATTCTGAGTTATCAACTGACACACTGTACGCAAATAAAAAATGTACACACATTTTTCGCTCGTTTTCCCAAAGAAATCACCTACTTTTACGATATCATCTTTGAAGCGTTTTAATTCTTCAGATTGTCGAGGAACCTGAACATGAGAGAGTTCTATAATTAATTGCTGATATATTTTTAACATATCTTGTGGCGAAATAATTTGCTGCTGCTGAACAATTTCGATGATGAACAATATTCGTTGAATATCTCTACTTTGCATCTTGCTCAATCCACTATCGAGCACCACATTATCGGCAGTTACATTTGATTTAGCAGGTGAAAGATTCGAATCACCACCACTGCAGCCCGGTTTATGCATAGAATCTATGATGCCACAAACTTCACCCGAAACCAAGCAGTTTTTGTTTGCATTTTTATCGGATCCTGATGAACCTGGGGTATTCCCGTTAACAATAGAAGTAGTTGTAGAGTCAGTATTACCACCATTGACTGATTCTTCGTCATCCGTATTACTCTGTTTAACAGCCATTTTTTTTAGTTGTTACACACCTCCAGATCACAAAATAAGCTACCCAAATATATTTGAAAACCAGCGTTTGCAGCTTAAACACGACGATATTAAGTCTAAATTTTTCCACAATGTTAATAACAATATATATCCATAAAATATTTGCTAAGATAAATTCTTTGTTTTTCACTTTCTGTTCTTATTCGCATGCGCAATCTTTAGAATTCTCTCAAACCGTATTCTCCGTCAACATAGAAACAAACAAAATAAAAGGAAAATTGATCAAGTGTCATTTGTAATTGAACTATTGTATGAGATATATTACAATTCCGTACAAATCCATTTATAATATAGATTTTCACCGTTGACAATAGCTTATGTAGATTTGCGAACTCTATTACACATAATAACGAAAATTATCAAAGTAGTGAAACGTATTAATTAATACCGTGGTTATATTACCAATCAATTGAACACCAATCAAGAAGTTCATATTCCGTTTCACCAATATAGATTGTTGGGTGGTTACACATGATAGTGAGACAGAGGTGTAATATTTTATCAAATTAATTGTGCTGCATTAAATTTCAATTGATTTCATATGAATACCGCTCTGAATGATTTTAAACATCAATCATACATGCTGAGAATGTGTGTTTTTGAAATGATAATCATAGAAGTATACTGGAAAAATAATTGAGTTAATAGAAAAAGTATCATCGAAAAATCGGCAAATAAAGAAAACGATTAATTGGTATAAAATATGCCGAAAAAACGAAGTACAAACGGCTCTTTCACATTCCTGACAAAGGAATTACAACATGGGCCTTCAAAAATTTCATAATAAAACCGATGCGAAATTACAGAACATCCTCTGGTTCATTGAAAAGGATATAAAAAAATGAAACGTCAGTTGAAAATGCAATACCACCAGATCAACAAGTAGCAGTGCTGGTGTCAATAGTTGTCAACTATTTCCTATATTAGCTTCAAAGGACTGAAATTTTGCCCTGATATTATGTTTTGCTATCAATTTTAGACAATTGCTGTTGCATAGCATCTAGGGCCTGTTCCCGTTTCCTCCCTATTAGAATAATTTAGATTTCTTGTATCCCACAAGCGTTCACTAATTTTCAGCAGAGTAATAAGTTCTTCAGGTCTGCTCCACGAAAAAGGGAATTTATATGATTAATGTTTATAATTTAAAAATCCTTCGCAGTTGTCAACATAATAAACATGTATGTACCCAATAACCGTAAGGCAATATGGCATTATTTAGAAATATTTTTTCTCACATTTTGTTTTTCTTTATATAAAATTGCAAATGCAACAGTGGTGAAATTGGTCTGATTGATGACGAAAACAGCAATCAGAACAGGACAGAAAACGACTATTTTTTTATTAGCGGTTAATTGAATGGTAATATAACCACGGCACTACCAATCCAGTTTAGATATATGATTAATTTGATAAAATATTACACTTCTGTCTCACTATCATGTGTAACCACCCAACAATCTAAATTGGTAAAACGGAAAATGATATTGTAATTGTAAAGGGTTATCCATTTCGCGGTTTCAAAAGTATAGGGCTAGAATTCGACATCTGTCAAACTGAGTTGTTAAAACAATTTCTTTCTTTTTCAGTTCAAAGTCTGACATTTGCGAAAATGGATTGCTTAACTATCGCACAACGCATTAAAATTGTAAAAACCTACTACAAAAATGGTGATTCTGACACAGCCACATATCGTGCTTTAAGAGGAGATTATGGTTTATATAATCATCCAACTACGCAAGCAATTGGCAAAATTGTGAAGAAATATGAAGAGACTGGATCGGTTACAGATATTGTAAGGCCTGTGCATCATCGTTTCGCTCGTACCACCGAAAATATCGAAAATATCAACAGGCGGTGGACGGCGATTTTTCGAACAAAATTTTCTTCAGCGACGAAGCACATTTCTCACTCGGTGGGTATGTTAACAAACAAAATTGTCGTATTTGGGGTTCTGAGAATCCTCAAGTAATTGAAGAGAGGCCACTACATCCACAAAAAGTCACTGCTTGGTGCGCTCTTTGGTCCGGAGGTGTGATTGGACCTTACTTCTTCGAAAACGACGATGGAACGACTATCACCGTCAATTCGGAGCGTTATGGTCATATGATAACCGACTTTTTTTTGCCTGCTATTGAAGAATACGACTTAGAGAATATGTGGTTTCAACAATACGGTGCATAATATTGCGTGTTTTCTACTGTGCTGTCAAATGCACGCATACGTCTACGCGTGCATTGGAGGTCCAATTTTAAGGATCTGTTTTAAGTGAATCAAATTTTTCGTTCGCGTACTTTTTACGCGAACCTACAATCTCATACTTTTTTCTCTGAATTCAAATATTAATGCATATTTCTGGGATATTTTTTATTGCTTTATTTTTCATGTAATGAGTACGAATGAAACAGCATTACGTTAATTGACAAAATAATTTAAGCTTTCATTCATTCTTGCTTTATGAAATCTGTCAAAGTGATAAATTCAAAAAGATTTTGACACATTAACCCCTGGGTATGTATGAGGGTCAAACTTCTAATATACTTTTGTGTATTTTTCTTTTCGATAAGTATTAATTTCATCGTAATTACATTAACTTATAAATCTTTTGTTAGTTGTTACTATAATTACAATGTTCAAAAATTTGTTTAAAGAACATTGTCTTGCTTTAAAAAATTTTTAAATACACATTCAAAATCTTGTGATCAACCAAAGGGTTAATAATGTTTGACAATCAACAAATGTTGAACTGTCAAAAAATTTGTAATAATTTTACATTGAAGCGATCAAATTGGTAAGTTGGAAAAAATATTATAAGATTTTATTTAATGTTTTTATATTAACAGAAAAGAAGAAGCAATCAAGAATATTCAAGATAAGCTATACAAGCCATAGATTTGTTAATTTTGAATACATGCAATAGCTCAAGTAAGTAAATTGTTAATTTTTTTATTTTATTACAGTGCATTTATCTATTATAAATTATTTATATTAACAGAAGCAAGCATATTCATCGGAATTGTAAATCGTTTACAATTTATTTGGATTATATTACATTGCATCTATACTGAATATGCAATTGAAAAAAAGAAGAAAAGTGAAAAAGCTGAGTATCTTATAGCCTAGACAGACGGCAGCCTAATTCCGGATTACCGGCGCACTTAATCCGAATAAAATAATATCCTGACAGACGGCAGTATTGAGGATTAATTAAACGGATGATTGCTGTTTTATTAGGTCTGTCCACTTATATTACTATTATTATCAATTTCTGCCATCTATCACTCTCGATATGAGAAAATCTACAAGAAGTACGTGAACTGAAAACTATCAGAAACTTGTAAATTGACATTCACCGTTCGTAATTGACAGCTGGATTTATTTGTTCGCCAACACTTTTCATGTTGAAAACTGTTAACAATGGTTTAAATTTTTTTTGTTAGCGAACACACCTAATATTTTGTAAAATGGATGGAGAAAAATTCACAATAGACAATTTTCAGCAGTGTTGCCAACGCAAATTGCCAGAATCCTCATTTATTTTGAGAATTAACTCATAGAGTTTATGCGGATTAGCTGCAGTTAATGCCCTAGTTAATTAGAATTAACTCGGTAATCCGGAATTTGGCTGCCGTCTGTCTAGGCTATTACTGAAACAGGATAGAATTTTGTTAAAGTCTGTTAACCTTGCATGTATTGTTGTGCTTTTAATTTGTGTAACTTTTGTGGTGAAATGCAATTGGTGGTGAGCCTTTAGTGCAGTCAAAATCGAACTATATCATAAATTCGCCAAAAGTGAATTGTAATCACGTGTAGTCTTTGTTGCAGTGCCAAGAATATGATGTCAGCATATTTGGCGAATTTATGGTCTGGAATGTTGTGTTGTATGTGTCAACATTATAAAATAACAGCGTTCGTTAACTTGCTATCGTTTGATAGATGGCATTTTCAAAATTTGAAAATTTCGCAGAACAGGCAATGTTTTTAATGTTTTCGGGGTTAAAAACATCTGTAAAATTGTTTAAATAAAAAAAATCTAAAAAGTATCTGTCAGACGATAGCCACATGTTTTTCACAAATTTTGATATATAATTTCAATCAATCAATCAATTAGTTTTCGAGATATCATGTCAACCAGTTACAAAAACGCAACTTTTGGGAAATCGCATTTAAAGATATTCATGTATATAACAAGCGGGATGTTTCCGACGTTAAATTTTCTTTCAAACTGAATGGACCGAAAATTTTATCATGCATAACAGAGATTACATAGATACAGATACATCAGGTATTCGATAGAACGTTAGATAACTTTAGAAAAACGCGATGGGCCAGCTTTTAGGTGGTCGCGAAGAGCGCTGCGATAAGAGCACTGTCTTCGACGGCTCGGAAAAACTCGAAATAATAAGATTTCAGTTATATCCTTTTAAGGGTATATTCCTAACACCTTCTGGGTTGGAAAATTGAAAAAAAAAAAAATCGAATTTTTTGAACCAACAAGGTAAAAGACCCCCTTAAACAAATATATACTTAAAACACATATTTTATTAAGAACTAATTTACTTTTTATATTTTCCAGATTGAATCTAAATGGTTGCATCCAAAACAACAACCTTTTTAAACAAATTATTTAAATAGCAGATACTAATATTTATTTCCTTTTCCAGATGTAAATCGATGCTGCATATTTAATAGAAAAGATGAAATTCGTTGAGGCAACAGCAGCTGCAGCAATTTTTATAAAGTTCATATTTATTAAAAATTTTTTAATAATTTTTAATTGTAAATATATAACATTTTAAATATAAAATTTTAAATATATGACATTTAAACATTATTCTAATCAAAAGAAAGGTTTCATTACTTTTTTGTTTGTTTATAATAATGTTATAATCGAATTTTGTAACTTTTATCTAAAAGTAATATTGTATTAATAGTGTAATTTATTCAAATTTCATATTGTAGCTATATGCAAATATTTATTCTATTTGAATTATTTAAAAAATCGTCCAAATTAATATATTTACTAATATTATTACTATTGTTATTATTATTGTTGTTACCATCATTATTATTATAATTGTTCTTATTAATAATATTAATATTTTTAAATAAAATAAAGAACTTGACATTTTAAATTGTGTTTGAAAATTTTAAGAATAAATTAATAAAAAAAATAAATAAATATGTGGCACTTAAAGCCCCAAAGGACTCATTGGCCGAGCTTCTATTCCATTACTGTTGTGCGTCTTAAATTTGGACTGTATTAGAAGGGACCTACTTATTTTAGTCGGTTACGAACGGCAGAACACTTGTGACATCACTTTTTTGAGCTTTGTCACAGAGTTCTTTTAGAAGCTTTTTCATGGCAAGTTGTTACTGTAGGAAGAATTGCCAATTGCTTGCCGACAGGTGGGTACCATTCGAAAGAAAAATCTTATCGATATTAAATTTGTTATGCATCACCCGGGGATTGAACCACGACCTACAGATCAGAAGGCGAACACACTAAAGACTGAGCTACGGAACCCACGTAAATAAATAAAATAAATATAAATTAATATGTTTATTAAAAATGCAACCCTGCGCCGGCTGACGAGGAAAATGAGAGGAAATTAGCTATATGTTTTCCTTATGATGAAGCTGAATGAGAGCGACAGGGATGCGAGATCACACGTACAACGGGAAAGTGGTTAGTTTTATCCCATCGCCTATACAAAGTTACCCACTTTTTTAACCACTTTGGAAGGTAATGCAATCCACATATTAACCAGATAATTACCCAGCCGGGTTATGGCCCGTCTACATACAAGTTTCGTGTTAGCGTTGACGTTAACAGTTACGCGAGTGGCACGTGATGCATTAAGCGTCTATTTATATTTTGCGGCTGCTGTGAGTTTTTGTGATAAAGTGAAGAAAAAAAAATATGTGGTACTTCTAGCCCCAAAGGGCTCTTTGACCGAGCTTCTCTTTTATTGCTGTTGTTCTTTTAGAAGCTTTTCCATGGCAAATTGTCACTGCCAGAAGAATTGCCAATTACTTGCCGACAGGTGGGTCCCGTTACAAAGAAAAAATATTCGATATTAAATTTGTTATGCTTCAGTGGGGGTTGAACCCACAAGCTACAGATCAGAAGGCCAACACACTAGCAACTGAGACCTTATACTATTTCAAAAATACAGCTCTCGAGCACTCTCACGTCACTCTCCCAACGGACGACTTCGTCTCTCTGATAGAACACTTGCCAGACATTTTTTGGATATACAATTTAGCATCTGTGCACGGAAACCGAAAATTTGCTACGCAGTCTTTTTTTCTCTAAATTGTACATTTCTATCCCTACGCTTTCTCTCACACTGGTTCTATATAATTCTACGTATTACCTAGTAGTGTTTTACTAAAGAAATAAATAAATATGCTATATGAAGTCATCATCGAAATAATTATAAATATGTTATTAATGTTCGAAGATCGGGAGTGTTTAAAAAAATTAATTGCAGGCGCCGGACGTGGGTTAAACAGCTTGATTTAAATCATGATGTGCATGGACTCTTTTAAACTAGTTTTCTAGAAATGTACGACAATGATCCGGAGGATTTTAAGAGAACCGTGAGGATGAGCAGCAAATGTTTAATTTGCTCTTCGGCCTCGTAAAAAACCGGCTTACAAAATTTTCGAACAGGCCATCAATATCTGCGCAATTGAGAGTTTTCGTAGCATTGAAGTGAGCAATCTTCCTTTAGTCATGTTATAAGTTTATAGAATATTTTCCAGACATAAATAATTTTTCCATTTACAGTTACTTAGCACACGGATGTAGTCAACACATGTTCGCTTCATCTTCTGAAATGGGATGCTCCACGGTCAACAAAGCTATTTTAGAAACATGCAATGCATTTTGGGATGAACTGGCTTGCATATACTTGTCTGTACCAAGAAGACATAAATGTAAAAGAATCACGAATGATTTTAAAAATATTTTGAATTTTCCAAACTGTGTGGGTGCCGTTGATGGAAAACACAGCACTCTTCGATGCCCACCTAATTCAGGATAATTATATTCCAATTGTAAGGGCAACTACTCCATAGTTCTTTTAGATTACTATTATAATAATTAGGTATAAAATAAAAATATTATAAGTAAAAAAGTAGAGTAGAGTGGTCTATTGAGGAATTCCGATTTTGGACAAACATTTTTTCATGTTCAAGACCTGCCCGAAGATGACTTCTGACCGGACTGCAATATCAAGTTTCCTTATTTTTTTGTTAGAGACGCTGCTTTCCTCTAAAAAATATCTCTAATGCTACACATATTTGTACTACAGTAATATATTCATTAATTTCGTAATGAATATATTTCTGTTCGATAAACACTTATCAAGAGCTCAAACCTTATTAAAAACGCTTTCAGAATTTTTACATCTCGATGGAGGATAACGTAATACTTGGGGTATGGCGGCAACAAACTTCAACACCCCTGCGAGGAGCTGGTCGATTGATGTGTAACAATGCAGCTAGAAATTCCTTCACATTGACAGATGAACTATATAGCCGCACCCTAATGCATAGACATCCTGAACAATTTTAAATAAAAATTCCTGAAGGCTTTTGAATAAAATTGAAACATTTTTATTTTATTGGCACTGACGTATACTTGATGAGTGATGAGTAAGCAACCACTGAAACTTGTTACAAAAGCTGCATTCTTTTGTAAGCGAGTTGCAAAAGAAAAAAAAAAACACATATAACTTCCCTTTTACTTTAATATAATTTCCCTTCAGTTACTTAGTAACGCTAGTGGCATATGTGGTTGTCCGTGAAATTTAAGAAAGAAACAATTCTGCGGAATCTTTAGTAAATATATTCGTTTATTTAAAATAATTTTTTATTTGCACTTGCTTTATTTTGCTTATTTTTATTTATAAAAAATAAAAAATAAATATGTGGCACTTAAAGCCCCAAAGGGCTCATTTGCCGAGCTTCTCTTCCATTACTGTTGTGCGTCTTAAATTTGGACAGTATTAGAAGGGACCTACTTATTTTAGCCGGTTCCGAACGTCAGAACACTTGTGACATTACTTTTTCTGAGCTTTGTCACAGAGTTCTTTTAGAAGCTTTTTCATGGCAAGTTGTTACTGTCGGAAGAATTGCCAATTGCTTGCCGACAGGTGGGTACCATTCGAAAGAAAAATCTTATCGATATAAAATTTGTAATGCATCAGCCGGGGATTGAACCACGACCTACAGATCAGAAGGCGAACACACTAACCACTGAGCTACGGCACCCACGTGTTTTATTTACAATAATTTGTCGTGTTGTTGAAATTTCCCAAGCACATTATAGTTTATTCACAATAGTGTTGTTTTTTACTTTCCAACACTATAACCCAGGTCGATTAAAATATTAGCAACCTCAATTGAACTCGGTTAAAATAGATGATGTCGCTTGTTTTTGTTGTTGCTTTGCATGCAGTTCGGCAAATAAGTCAGTGTTCTTTTGCAACTCGCGTGCAAAAGAATGCGGCTAATATGTTCATTTTTCATTTTGTAATGAAACCAACAACGATTTTTTTGATTGGCGTGCAATTGATTTGTAATTCCGCGGTTATATTACACCGTGGTTATATTACTAATCAATTGAACGCCAATCAGGGCGTATTGTTACATATTGTTACGTTTTTATTCTGTGAGCGTTTAATTCTATTTGAATTACCTTGTTCGATCACTGGATTCTGTTAATAATCACTGCAACACTTATTTTATGCAACTATATACAGCAACAATTTATTTAATAATCTCTATTTACAATCAACACTGTTTACAATCAACTATTTACTATAACACTTAAATGTACTTGCAACTTTTGCCTCTGTATCAATGTTTTCGCAATCGCGTTCGGTAGCAGATTGATTGTCAATTCTCAACACTGGCTCTATTTATACTCTGTTGGCAACACCCCAGAATCTTCCTTTATCGAGATTCTTCTCTTCCTTTCTCGTTGGCTTGTTCTGGTTATCGCTTATTTCTTTTTGTTGACATTCATGTCGATGCTGCCAATAGTGCCAGTCACAATAGTGATGAGTAACCAACTATCGATACTCGTTACACTGCCCTCCTCTTAACCTTGTTCGTCCCGAACAAGTTTTTATACTTCCCCTCGATATGGCGCAAGTCGCTCCAAGTGCACTACTTTAAACTTTGCTCTTTTATTCCAGGCACGTTGAATGCGATACACTACGTCATTTATCTTTGCTATAATCTCATATGGTCCTTCCCAATGAGTCTGTAGTTTAGGGGACAGGCCTTTCTTTCGTTGTGGATTATGAAGCATTACAAGCTCTCCTTCATAGAACCCTTTTGAATTTGCTTTCAAGTCATACCTGGCCTTCATCTTATCGCTTATCATCTGCGACCGCTCTCTGATGAACTGATGTACTTCATCCAACTTTTCCCGCTTTTCGCTAGTATAATTTCCTTCGGTTGATCTCGTTGGTGTTACAACTCCAAATTTTAAATCAGCTGGCAGTCTTAACTCGTTTCCAAAAATTGCCATTGCCGGTGTAGCAGCCGTCGTATCATGTTGTGCGCATCGATATGCCATGAGGAACATTGGTATATGTACATCCCAGTCTCTTTGGTATTTATCTACGACTTTTCTCAAATATTCCTCCAAGGTACGGTTAAATCGTTCTACCATGCCATCAGATTGTGGATGCAAAGGTGTTGTAAGAGTTTTGTATATACCCAGCATACGGCATATCTCTTGGAATACAACTGATTCGAAATTTCGACCTTGGTCTGAGTGTAACTCCATCGGTACACCAAAACGAGTAATCCATTGGTTGACGAATACATCCGCAACTGTACTAGCTTCCTGATTTGGAATGGGGTATACTTCAGGCCATTTACTGAAGTAATCTATAACCACCAGAACATACTTGTTTCCTGCGTTGCTTATTGGAAATGGTCCAGCTATATCCATAGCAATTCGCTCGAATGGAGCACCCACGGTGTATTGGTGCATCTTACCTCGACTTTTCTTAGTGGGACCTTTGGCCATTGCACATTGCTTACACTTCCGAATCCAATCAGCGACATGGTCATGACATCCAACCCAATAAAATCGTTTCTTTATTTTCTCGACGGTTTTGGTGATTCCCAAATGCCCTCCACTGGAGGCATTGTGATACTCAGCTATCACTTCATTTATTCTCGCCTTGGGTACCACTAGCAGATCATAAGTGATTTTTCCATCCTCACTTTCCCATGCTCGGAATAAACATCCGTCTCGTATGTGCAGGCTTTGCCACTGCGCCCAGTATGCCTTTGCTATTGGACTCTCATTAGCCATTTCTTGCCAATCTGGTCGTATGCCCTTCTCCTTGTATTCCATAATCTTTACGAGATCTGGGTCGTTCCGCTGATCTTCTTGCACTCGTTCGGTGGTCCATGACTCCTCCGGCAATATATTCGTAAGTCGTATGTCGACAATGTGCTCCTTGCTTTCCACTCGAGAACAATGTTTACATTCCATTTTGCAAGGACGACGAGATAGAGCATCCGCGTTGCCGTGATGTCCTCCTTTACGATGTTCGATGGTAAAATCATAACTCTGCAGCCTTTCAATCCAGCGCGCCAATTGTCCTTCTGGGTTTTTAAATTGCAATAACCACCTTAGCGCTGAGTGGTCAGTTCGTAGATGAAATGACTGACCGTACAAGTATTTATGGAAATACTTTACACATTCCAGTATTGCGAGCAACTCTCTTCGTGTGACACAGTAATTTCTTTCTGGCTTCGACAGGATTTTACTGTAGATGCTATTACTTTTTCTTGCCCATCTATGATCTGAGAGAGCACACCACCTATTCCATAGCCACTCGCATCTGTGTCCAACACAAACTTTTGACCAGGTACTGGATACGCTAATATTGGTGCTGAACAGAGTTTTTCTTTCAGCTGTTCGAATGCTTTCTGTTGGTCCTCGCCCCACAAAAATGGTTTGTTCTTTCTTGTCAACTCATGCAGACTGCTGGCGATGTTTGCAAATCCAGGAACAAATCGTCTATAGTAGGTGCATAAGCCTAGGAAGCTCCTTAGCTCGTGAAGATTCGACGGAATAGGCCATTCTTGAACTGCTGCTACTTTCTCCTCGTCGGTATGTACCCCTTCTGTTGTTACTTTATGACCAAGATATTTAACTTCTCGCCTGAAGAGTGAACACTTTTTCATATTCAGTTTAAGCCCTGCTGATTGTATACGCTCAAATACTTCTTTCAACTTTTCCAGGTGGTCGTTAAAATCTTTTCCCATCACAATAATGTCATCGAGGTACACCAAGCACG
This sequence comes from Megamerina dolium, assembly GCA_963854835.1. NCBI lineage: Eukaryota > Metazoa > Arthropoda > Insecta > Diptera > Megamerinidae > Megamerina > Megamerina dolium. The sequence goes on along the minus strand of OY978525.1, from coordinate 56,801,644 downwards.
TTTTCCAGTGTAGTCCTCTGAGTACACGCTCCATCAAACGTTCAAAAGTAGCTGGCGCATTGCATAAGCCAAATGGCATAACTGTAAATTGCCATAGACCATCGCCAATACTGAAAGCTGTTTTCTCTTTGTCTTCCTTACCAAGTTCCACTTGCCAGTAGCCACTTTGCAAATCAAGAGTTGAGAACCACTTCGCACCAGATAGTGTGTCCAGAGTGTCATCGATTCTTGGCAGTGGATAGCTGTCTTTTTTCGTAATATCATTTAGCTTTCTGTAATCCACACAGAATCGAGTACTTCCATCCTTCTTCTTTACCAGCACAACTGGTGAACTCCATGGACTCGCTGATGGTTCAATAACACCTTGTTTCTGCATATCGGAAATCAGCTTAATGGCTTCGTCTCTTTTGACCAATGGAACTCGTCGTGGTGTTTGACGAATTGGTCTAGAATCACCGGTGTCAATGTGATGCTTCACGATGGTTGTTCGTCCTCCAGTTTTTCCATTTGAAGAAAAGATTGAACTGTACTTCTCCAATAGTTGTAAAGCCTTTTCTTTTTGCTGGTTGGTAAGCACGCCTGCCCATTCTTCCATCTGTGCTTTTATTTCCACTCTGACAGTTCCTGATCTTCCACTTTTTATCGACGAACCCTTTTCGCAGTCTACTATGGCAGTAACTTCCTGGCAATGACCAATCACCATTCCTTTCTTCACAACTGTAGATGTATTAGTTGGATTTAAAATTCGCACCGGTACTATTCCATTTTCTTTAGGTTCTACTAACGTCCTACCAAGTATGATGTTTTTATTCGTTATTTCTTTATCTGCTTCCACCAGCCACAACTTGCCTGTCCCATCATCCACATTCATCTGTGCCCATATCACCGCTTCTGATTTTGCTGGAACCTCTTGGCGTTGACATGCCAGTACTCGTTTGATGTTCCCACTACGCTTGTAACCGATGTTCAATGGTAGTTCGACATTTGCATAGCGCAGTATCCGTTGATTTAAATCTAACGTAAATCCGTTGCCAATCATAAAATCAACACCAATTATTACGTCATCGATGATGTCGGCCACAATGAATTCATGTTCCCATGTGCAATTTCCGCTGGAGTGTGTCCATCAGTGATTGATAGCTACCACGATCTTTCTCTGAAATCATCTGTAACACGTCGGAAGCATTACCTTTTAATGCGACTATTAAAGCAGCAGTCTTGTCGCTATCATCCCATTGATTCTTCGAAGCGGTTGTCTCGAATTGAAGCTTGAAGATATTGAATGGCGTGCTTCCGTCAAATGTTGGTGGCTTTAGTTTGATTGTACTTGAATCTCTAATCACTGATGTGGCTGGCCCATTTATTTTTAGTTGGTTGAGATCGTGCTGTAATTTCTCGAACTTATCTTCCAAATCATCTACATGTTCCTTCAGATCTGTAACTTTTTCATTAATGGCTCCGGAAATTTCATCTACATGTTCTTTTAGTTCTGCAACTTTCTCATTAATAGCCCCAGAAATTTCTTGTAGTTTGTAGTTAATTGTCTTCTGGAATTCTCCAATGAAGTTTTCTTGGCGAGACGAACCTTCTTGAATTTCCATACGCAATTCAGCCGAATGTTCTCGAAGCTTGGAGTCAATGCGAGACGCATTTCCTTGAATTTCCGTACGCAAATCAGCCGAATGTTCTTGTTGTTGCTGCAGCATCATGGTTTTCATGAAATCCATGAGTTGACCACTCGAATCTATTTTGCTCTCTTCCTTAGCGTGCACAACTGCTTGTATATCGGCTTCCTCGAAGAACTCATGTTCTTCTACATTAATTCCCTTAGCCTCCATAGCTTGCCTCAGCCTCACCAGCAGTTCCGCCTTTGCACCTGATGACGATAAATTCATCTCTACTAACAGCTTTTTAAGCTGGTCCACTTTTAGTTGGTCAATTTTCACCATCTTTACAGAATCCCACTTCTGACACCAATTGTTACGTTTTTATTCTGTGAGCGTTTAATTCTATTTGAATTACCTTGTTCGATCACTGGATTCTGTTAATAATCACTGCAACACTTATTTTATGCAACTATATACAGCAACAATTTATTTAATAATCTCTATTTACAATCAACACTGTTTACAATCAACTATTTACTATAACACTTAAATGTACTTGCAACTTTTGCCTCTGTATCAATGTTTTCGCAATCACGTTCGGTAGCAGATTGATTGTCAATTCTCAACACTGGCTCTATTTATACTCTGTTGGCAACACCCCAGAATCTTCCTTTATCGAGATTCTTCTCTTCCTTTCTCGTTGGCTTGTTCTGGTTATCGCTTTTTTCTTTTTGTTGACATTCGTTTCGATGCTGCCAATAGAGTCAGTCACAATAGTGATGAGTAATCAACTATCGATACTCGTTACAATATATTAGATGTCTTCTTTTATTTGCTCCATACAATTTGCTGAATTATCTCAGATTCTCCCGTCGGTAAAAGAATATGAAAATAGAATACTAAAGACCAAACAAAATGGAAGAGAAATGTCATAATAGCAAAACTGAATGTGCTACTCCAAAAACAGCCATTTAAAAGAATGTGTTGTGTCCCCTTTACAGAGGTCACAATGTCCAATTGAATAGCTAACCCTCTTCCTCCTTGCCGATTCAAATGACTTAAATTCCTTTTGGTTTTTATGTTTTCTTTATTTAGTCTTTTTACTTTGAACTTTTCACTACAATAATTTTAATACGATATTCTACTCTTTATATATTTTACACTGTTTTGTTTTGTTTCAATGGAAGGCACTATGCTGGGTGCAAGGTAATAAAATCTTGCTAGCACTCGATAACCAAGCGGTGATCAGTCATCTTCTAAGTTGATATTCGAATGTGTTCAGAAACTTAACGGTTTGTTCGCAGTAATGCGATTACTCTTATGTGGGTGAAGGGACACATTGGTATAGAGCAAAATGAAGCTGCAGACGCCTTGGCTTGACAAGGACATTTTCTTTTTTAATAAATTTAATAAATTTTAATAAATAATTTGTTCTCTCGTGATATACTATCTCCCACTATACCGTGTACAATGCGCTTCTGCTGCTGTAACACCAACAGCTACAACATCAAAGCAAACAAATAACGGCCCTTCTACTGAAGTGCATGACCCAGTAGTGCGATGATTATTAAAAAACCAGTTGCTGTTCAAACTGGAATTGATCGCTACATTACTGTAGTAAAGCGAAAAAGAAGTCCACAAAATTCAAAACATATGAATTCAACAAAAATTCAAAAGCAGAACACTGCCCCTATTAGTTCGGAAAATAGATACGCTCTGCTTTCAAATGATGAAAGTGACGAAAATATTATCTCCAAGAAAAATTTCAAACCCCCACCCATTTTCTTAAGAGAACGCAACTGAGATAGGTTGATTTCTAGAATTACAAGTCTTATAGGACCAAAGAATTTCCACGTTGTTCCTATTCGCAAAGGCCAAATTGAGGAAACGAAAGTGCAAATCTACAGCGAAACTCATTATCGCAAAGTAATAGCGGAATTTGATGCTGTAAAAAAGAATTACTACACATATCAGCTAAAAATTAGTAAAGGCTTAATCGTTGTACTCAAAGGCGTCGAACCCAACGTTGATATTAACGAAATCAAATTTGCCCTTCAGGAAGAAGGGTTTCAAGCCAAAACAGTATTCAACATTCTCAACAAGAGCAATGTACCTCAACCGTTATATCGTATTAAGCTTCAGTCTGAAACAAAACCCCTAAACAAAGGTGAAGTACACCCCATATATAAAATTCGATATTTATTGCATCGCAAAATCACAATCGAATAACCCCATAAGAGAACTGGACCTCCTCAGTGCAGTAACTGCCAAGAATATGGACATACTAAGACATATTGTACCCTGCCAGCTGTTTGTGTGATTTGTGGAGATCTTCATAAATCAAACATATGCCCAAAATCTAAAGGCGATGCTAGCATGAAAAAATGCAGCAATTGTGGAGGTAATCACACCGCAAATTATAGAGGTTGCCCAGTATATACAACCCTAAAGCTGAATTTCTCCGCTAGCAATCAACCTCTAAAACCAGTTGAGCAAACTCAGATAGCCAACTCAAGTAAGAGACAAAATATTGATGCCACATAATTCTTCTCTGCAATCCCAAACAAGAATCAAACTAATTCATACACTAGCGTGTTAAAACAAAACCCACACCAACAAAGCAAGGTAAATAATGAGCAGAAACACTCACTGTCCACCCAACAGCCAAGTACCCTTGAACATTTGCTTCAAACATTAATTCAGAATATGAACCAATTCATGAACTCAATTCAAACAATAATGCAAGCAATGATGAAAAAACCAACCAAACTTTGCTATCCAGACCATGAGTTGTCTCAAGATATGCCACTGGAACGCCAACGGCTTAAGCCAGCACCGTTTGGAGCTAATTCAATTCCTTGAATCCAGCCAGATCGACATAATCATGATATCTGAGACCCATTTCACTGACAAAAATTGCTACCAAATACCATATTACAAACTGTTCACCACAAATCATCCGCATGGTAAGGCACGCGGAGAAACTGCCATATTGATAAAAAGCAGAATAAAACATCATGATCTCGAAGATTTCAGTAGCGTCTACTTGCAAGCAACATCTATATGTCTGGAAGAATACATCTCTAAACTAGTAATATATGCGATATACTGTCCCCCAAGATACAGTATTACCGAACAGCAATATAAAGAATTTTTCTCAACTCTTGGTAGCAAATTCTTGGTTGCTGGCGATTTCAACGCCAAACACACTCACTGGGGCTCCCGCTTAATAACTCCAAAAGGCAAATGACGTCAGCTTGGAGATCATGCCTAGGACAACTCTTGCTAACAGGTTTTACTTTGGGCTGAGTAAGCAATTGAAAAGTCGAGCCCTCTCTCGAAGAACGAAAACTACACTCTAGAAGTCTCTCATCATGCCTGTCCTAACATATGGCGCTGAAGCCTGGACAATTTCCATCTCGGATGAGCGAATGCTTGGAGTTTTCGAGAGAAAAGTCCTACGCAAGATCTTTGGACCTATTTGCGTTGGTGGCGAGTACCGAATAAGGTACAACCATGAGCTGTACGAGCTATATGCCGATATTGACATAGTAAAGCGCATCAAAATCCAGCGGCTGCGCTGGCTAGGTCATGTCGAGCGAATGGAAAAACACGCTCCAGCTAAGAAGGTGTTATATTCGGAACCCGCTGGAGGACGACGCAGAAGAGGAAGACCAAACCTCTGGTGGAAAGACCAAGTACTGGAAAACCTGACGGCGCTTGGAATTTCTAACTGGCGCCAGCTAGCGAAGAACAGAGATGGCTGGCGAAGCATATTATTTTCGGCCTAAATCGATATTCGGTTGTTATGGCCACATAAGTAAGTAAGTAAGTAATAGTTTGAGTTTGTAAATAAGGCCATCGTGCCTTACTTTATCGAAAGCTTGAGTGATATCAAGAAAGACAGCTGACCAATACTTTTTTCTTCAAAAGTGTTCCTTATGAGAGTTACAATGCGGTGGACTTGTTCTATTGTGCCGTGCTGTTTTCTAAATCCAAACTGATGTTGAGGAATCAGTTGGTTGAGATTAATAAATGGAGTTATATTCATGACAAGTAGCTTTTCGAATACTTTAGAGAGTAGAGGCAGGAGACTGACTGGTTTTGCTATCATAATAATTTTTGAAGTTTTCCAGCATTTGGGATAGTGTTTAATACGAAGGATAGCATTGAAAATGTGCATGAGATGAATTACTGAAGTCGGAGGTAGCTCTTTTATAATTTTACCTGTAATTTTATCTGGACCAGGTGATTTTTTTGGGTTTAAATCTTTATAAATTGCTTTGAATATGTTTTTTTTTTGTCAGCGTTATTGAGCAAGGTTGAGAAGTTAATTTTGGTAATGATGACTGTGAAGAGGGTGGATTGGGTGTAAACACACTTTTTAGGTGGTTTGCAAAAGCCAAACCCTTCTCACAGTTGCTTCTAGCCCAATTACCGTCACTCAAATGGATGGGGGAATCAGTGAGAATTGGCCGATTTGAGTTTTTTGCTGATTTCCACAAAGAGTAGTCTGACGCTTCACCAGGTGTTAATTTCGCTATATGCTCTTCTAACTCTTTGTTGTTTTTATTTTTTAAGGCTTGCTTTAACTTTTTCAGATTCGGTGATCTGAATTCTTGCCATTGTCTTCGGAGTCTTCTTTTCTGTCTTACTAGCAATTCAATGTCGGCTGGTGTGTATGGGCTATAGTTTGATTGCTTACATACCTTTGTGCAGGTGGCTGAGCTGAGAGCTAATGAGAGCAGCTGGTTGATTTTTTCGAGTGCTGAGTCTACATCGTGTCCATTTCTTAATACAGTACTCAGAGGAAGATGGGAATTTATGTATTTCTTGAATTTTAACCAGTCTATTTTCTTTCTAACGCAATTGCCTCGTGGGCTTGGTGATTTTATAGATATTACCGTGGGTGAGTGGTCAGATGATAGATCATAATTACACTCTGTGGAGATATTTTCCATCTGCAAACCTTTGGCGACTCCAAAGTCTATGAGATCGGGTATTTTCCTCTTGTCCGTCGGCCAATATATCGGTTGACCATTTGAAATAACATCGTAGCCGTGGTTAGTGATGATTGAACAGATCTTCTGCCTTTTGGAGTTATTAAGCGGGAGCCCCAGTGAGTGTGTTTGGCGTTGAAATCGCCAGCAACCAAGAATTTGCTACCAAGAGTTGAGAAAAATTCTTTATATTGCTGTTCGGTAATACTGTATCTTGGGGGACAGTATATCGCAGATATTACTAGTTTAGAGATGTATTCTTCCAGACATATAGATGTTGCTTGCAAGTAGACGCTACTGAAATCTTCGAGAACATGATGTGTTATTCTGCTTTTTATCAATATGGCAGTTCCTCCGCGTGCCTTACCATGCGGATGATTTGTGGTGTACAGTTTGTAATATGGTATTTGGTAGCAATTTTTGTCAGTGAAATGGGTCTCAGATATCATCACAAATCACACAAACAGCTGGCAGGGTACAATATGTCTTAGTATGTCCATATTCTTGGCAGTTACTGCACTGAGGAGGTCCAGTTCTCTTATGGGGTTCTTCGATTGTGATTTTGCGATGCAATAAATATCGAATTTTATATATGGGGTGTACTTCACCTTTGTGTAGGGGTTTTGTTTCAGACTGAAGCTCAATACGATATAACGGTTGAGGTACATTGCTCTTGTTGAGAATGTTGAATACTGTTTTGGCTTGAAACCCTTCTTCCTGAAGGGCAAGTTTGATTTCGTTAATATCAACGTTGGGTTCGACGCCTTTGAGTACAACGATTAAGCCCTTACTACTTTTTAGCTGATATGTGTAGTAATTCTTTTTTACTGTATCAAATTCCGCTATTACTTTGCTATAATGAGTTTCGCTGTAGATTTGCACTTTCGTTTCCTCATTTTGGCCTTTGCGAATAGGAACAACGTGGAAATTCTTTGGTCCTATAAGACTTGTAATTCTAGAAATCAACTTATCTCAGTTGCGTTCTCTTAACAAAATGGGTGGGGGTTTGAAATTTTTCTTGGAGATAATATTTTCGTCACTTTCATCACCTGAAAGCAGAGCGTATCTATTTTCCGAACTAATAGGGGCAGTGTTCTGCTTTTGAATTTTTGTTGAATTCATATGTTTTGAATTTTGTGGACTTCTTTTTCGCTTTACTACAGTAATGTAGCGATCAATTCCAGTTTGAACAGCAACTGGTTCTTTATTAGTCATTGCACTAGTTGCTTTAACTACTGGGTCATGCACTTCAGTAGAAGGGCCGTTATTTGTTTGCTTTGATTGTTAGCTGTTGGTGTTACAGCAGGAGAACCGCATTGTACACTCCACGGTATAGAGGGAGATAGTATATCACGAGAGAACGAATTATTCTTTTTGTCTGTATTTATTGTTGTTGCAAATTTTGATGTAGTGTTAGAGTGTGGAATATATGCAGGCAAAAGATTTGCACTGTTACTTTCACTTGTGCAGTGTGTATCAACTGTTTTTTTTGATAATGCACTTATCAGGGGGGTTTGCGCGGGTGATTGCAAATTATTGTTTACAGCACATTAACAGGCGATTGCCGTTGCCGGTGAGGAGAGCGCTGAACACTCATATTACAAACAAAATGTTTGCAAACGATATTATTATTTTTTTATTTTCTTTGATTTTAATGTTCTTTATGCTTATTTGTTTAAGCAATAAAAAAAAATCACAGAAATAACTCCTTGAGTTTTCTTAGCATCTTTTCGCAATATATTTAAATTTTTTTTACCGAAATCAATCACTTTTCCGACTCTATCAAAGGAGAGATGCGAAACACGTCCACTCTTATTGGTGAGTTTCACACACTTTGAGGGACAAAAAGGGACTCAGATAAGTTGTCTGATTTGGCTAATCCCTAAAAATATAACAAAAGAAATTCTGAAGAATTTCAAATAAACCTGCCCCGACACTACTTTAAGGTGTCGGGGCAGGATTATTTGGAATGTTGAATGTACTGGAGATGATATGCTGGGTTGACGTATCGATATGGACCTTACTGGTTTTGTGCAACAGCAATCAAATTTAAGAATTAACAGTGTAATGGCTGTTAAGATTGTTAGCGTAGTCCCAGCGTAAATCACCGTCGTCCATAGATTTTGTTGGTTTCCGTGAAGAAGCTGCGTTTTTTGTTCTTCTTTCACTGGCTTGTCTGTATTTAGAGTGTTCTGCCGTTACTAAAGGTTTTGTAACTCTTTCGGACACTTCTGTTGTTAGTGGTTCACATGTTTTCTTTAAACTTTCTATGCATTAAGTGTTCCTCACAACTTGGGTTTACATATGTCATCATTTTGTCCGGGCGTTTGTAGAAGAAATCGTCGGAATTCTTGGCTATCGTGTGGGCTGTAAAACAAGATACACAGGTTTAAGGCAGGAAAAATGTATGAGAATGAAAACCACATTCTCATACATTTTTCCTGCCTTAAACTGCACCCATGATTGGAAAAATCAGGATATGCTAAAATTAGTGAAGAGCAAATTGCCTCATTTAAGTCTTTGAAAGCTTTCTGACATATTTTTGTCCATTCAAATTTTGCATCTTTCCTTAATAATTTATTAAATGGTAGCGCCTGCCTGCTATATTTTCAACAAATTTTCGATAATAATTTACTAAACTTAAGAATGCGAACGTTTATCTTATTTCTTGGAACAGGAATATTTTTAACAGATTTTACCTTACTGGGATCTGGATACGCCCCTTCCTCAGTGCATGTATCACCTAGGTAAATTATCTCTCTTCATAGAAACTGGCACTTCTCCGTGTTTAGTTTTAAGTTATGTTTACGTAAGAGTTCGAGAGCTCTCCGTAAACGCGATTCAGTTGTGCCAAATTCCAAATATACAAAACAATCTATTTCCTGGAGTCCAACCAATACATGATTCATTAACCTTTAAAAAGTAGCAGGTGCTCCCGTTAATTTAAAAGGCAATCTATTAATTTCATAATGCCCGAAACCTGAATTAAAAGCAGGTTTTCTCTGTCTTCTACTTCCATTAGTACTTGATGATACCTACTGGCCAGATCAAGTGAAGTGAAATATCTACTATGACCTAACTGATCCAATATTTCATCGATACGTGGAATTGGAAAAACCTGTTTAATGGTGGCATCGTTCAATGTTCTGAAATCAACAGCTAGACTTTCTTTATTCCATCGGTGGGGAAGATCTGGGAATGAGTATTTCATCTTCCAAAATTTTATTTACATGACTATTGTTTCTTCTTTCTGCACTTCTGGTAGCCTGTACTGTCTTCGATTGATTGGTGCCTGGTCTGTTTTTACTGGTATCGTGTGTTTTATACCTGTTGTGTAAGACAATTTATCGCCTTCCAATTAAACAAATCGTGAAATAACCTGAATATATCTTCCATGGATTTTTTTCTTCAATATTTAAATTTTAATCTAATTTAATTGTTTCTAATATTTTAGGCATTAAGGCAAACTCTTTTAACGTCAGCCTAATATGAGCCCACGCTCCGACGGATGAAAAGGACAATGCGAACAAAGAGAACTTCTTTCAGCGCCTCGAGGCTGATCGATTTCGCCGCAGCACTAAACGTGGTAATTAGTAGTACCAGGTTTCAGCATCTCGACATCTATAAAGCGACGTGGCTGTCTCCAGATCAAAAAATGTAAAATCAAATTGATCACGTGATGATTGTCGGAAGGCATGCTTCCAGTGTGATGGACGTGAAATCGATCCGTGGTGCCAACACTAACTCGTATCATTACTTTCTTGCAGCTAAGATGCAAAATCGTTTATGTGTCACAAAGAACAAACGAAGTCTCACACAGGGAAAGCTTTACGTCAGCAGAGAGAGCATATACTTTTACCAAACGAGTGGTAAATGTATATGCTTTCACTCCATGGTTATTGCTGCTGAGGAGGTAATCGGTTTCCACCGGCCTCTGAGAAATGAGTGGCATGATCAGGAGTGTCGCGATGCTACCGCAGAAAAAGACGCTGCCTACAAGGAGAAGAGGAGTGCGGAGAGACGTCTTTTCAGGCGTAAGTAGAGAAAAATAGAAAGACACGAGTGGCAGGAGATAAAGATGTGTAGAGGCAGGAATGAGACTCGAAAATTCTTTGAGAAGATCAGTAGCCTTAGTGGCGGTTTAACCCCGTAGCCTCTTTCTGTCGTGATAACAATGGGAATATGGTTACATATATCCAGAGCGTACTGAGCTAATGGAGGGAACACTTCTCCACGTTACTGAATGGCGACGCTTCGAGCAATCCCGCCAGTGGAGGAGATGTTCCGAACTCCACAATCATGGATTATGGTATAGATGTTCCACCACCCGACCATGATGAGGTCAGATAGGCCATTTCTAAGCTGAAAAACAACAAAGCTGCAGGTGCTGATGACCTGCCTGCCGAGTTGTTTAAGACCGGAGGCGATGAGCTGCTCACCAGCATGCACTAGCTCAAAAGCAGGATATGATCAGATGAAGGCATGCTTTATAACCAACAAATAGATTGTGTGTGTCGATCTGTGATCTGCCATCTGTCCCGCACATAAGAAAGGAGACCCCACAATTTGCGCCAACTAACGTGGAATAAGTATTTTAACATCGTATAGAAGGTTCTATCGAGCGTACTGTGTGAAAGGTTAAAGCTTATCCTTAACAACCTTATTGGTCCTCATCAGTGTGGCTTCAGACTTGGTAAATCCAGCATCGACCAGATATTCATACTGCGCCAAATCCTGGAGAAGACGCAAGAAAAATAGATCGACACACACCATCTATTTGTTGTTTATAAAGCCACTTTCGACAGTCCGGTAAGTGATTACCTCTAGACAACAATGTCTGAATTCGGTATTCCTGTGAAACTCATTCGGCTTTGCAGAATGACACTATGTAATTCTCGTTGTTCAGTGAAAATTGAGAAAGACCTCTCCCCGTCGTTTAATACAGAAGTTATTGAACAAGTCGTTTCAAACTTATTATGGAGAAAATAATACAAGCTGCTGACCTACGACATAATGGCACTATCTTCAACAAAAGTGTCATGCTGTTAGCGTATGCCGACGATATTGACATAATCGGCATGAACACACGAGTAGTTAGTGCAGTACTCTCATGGTTGAAAAATGAGTCGCGTCGAATGGATCTTACGGTGAACGAGGGCAAGACGAAGTACCCAGTCTCTTGGACAGCGCGTCATTGTTGATAACTGCACTATTGAAGTTGTGAAGGACTTTATCTATCTTGGAACCAGCGTCAACAGCAGTAATGAAGGCAGCCTGGAGATCATGCGTGGGATAACTCTTGCTAACAGGTGTTACTTTGGACTTAGTAAGCATTTGAGAAGTCGAGCCCTCTCGAAGAACAAAAACTACACTCTACAAGTCTCTCATCATGCCTGTTCTTACATATGTCGCTGAAGCCTGGACAATTTCCACCTCGGATGAGCGAATGCTTGGAGTTTTCGAGAGAAAAGTCCTACGCAAGATCTTGGACCTATTTGCGTTGGTGGCGAGTACCGAATAAGGTACAACCATTAGCTGTACGAGCTGTATGCTGATATTGACATAGTAAAGCGCATCAAAATCCAGCGGCTGCTGGAAGCGAGCGAATGGAAGAACACGGTCCAGCTAAGAAGGTGTTATATTCGGAACCCGCTGGTGGACGACGCAGAAGAGGAAGACGTAACCTCCTGTGGAAGGATCAAGTACTGGAGAACTTGTCAGTGTTTGGAATTTCTAGTTAGCGCCAACTAGCGTAGGAATGAGCTAGCTGGCGAAGCATACTAGATTCGGCTTAAATCGAGTTTCGGTTTTAATGGTCACATATTAAGTAAGTAATTAATATTTTAGTAACCCTCTCGTAGTTACTCGTTTCCCTAACGCTATTTATTTTAGGAACGATATTATACTGTGTATGCTCCAGATGGTTAAATTTATCCATATTAACTCTTATATCGTTACTTACAGTATATGATTGCGTATTTGCATTCCCGGAGAAACTTTTTGTTTTTCCACTATAACCGTTTCCAAATTGGTATTGACCTTCAAGGGAACTATCTTCATCGTTGTCCCTGGTACTACAACCTCACTGTTGTTTCTATTAGTTTCTCTATTATTTGAGAGGTATACTCATCAAATGCTGTTTTCTCTCACCGAAGAAAATCAGCTTCTTTTCCATAGTATTTAGGACCGATCGGTTCCATAAATTGTCTCTTTCTAGGATACTATCTGCAGGTATCCCTCTCTCTTCAGATTTACGTGTAATTCTAAAATTAAATTCTTAGTTCTCTTATGTTGGACTGCTATTGGCCCTAACGTGGTGACAAATCCTCCGAATGCACCACTAAGATTTTTCTTGCGTTTACTTTCTTGCTTACATATTTACTAATTGCCTATGATTTTATTAAACTGGTATCTGCGCCAGAGTCTGCAAGTAAATGAGTTTTCCATTTTTTGCTTCCTTGCGCGGAAACTCAATGAACACATCATCTACATCAGAGACTCCAAAACAGTAGCAACGTTTGCTATTACGGCATGGGAAAGATGGGTCAACAATCCCTCTGGACGCCTGACTACCAACTTACGTGGAGGACGTGCCAACCATCTCTAAAGACGCGTGATTGACACCTTCATTTCAGCTGGCTATTTTTAGCAAAATTTTGGTGTTCCCCATTTATTGGCAGTACCTGGGCCCCCCGTAGTTTCCCTGAGACTTTTCCAACTCCTTGCGTTTGTAACAATAGGCAGTCCTGTGTCCGGGTTTCCTGCAAAAGAAACATTCAGCTTCGGACTTACTCGGATTAGGCCCTACATTTTCCTGGGTTCCCTTATTATGCTCTGTTTTTGAAGTATAATTTCCTTGCGGCTTTGTATTGTTAGTGAACGACGTAGATGATAGATTGAACTCATGCCCATATTGCTTACATTTAATACAGAAGGGCGTATTTTTCCTTTTAAAACATTCGTCCCTTGGTTGTCCCTTCTTGTCGCAGAAGGAACAAGTAGGAACTTTCCTTTAGCTGTTTTGGGGTTTTACTTTATTCTCTGGGTACTGATCTGCCTTAGATGGCACCTTATTTTTACTATTGTGGTGGAACACTACTATGTTACCTGTTTGCGTTTGGCAAGCTTCATAAGAATTTAATAAGGTAATGAGACTTACATTGACCTGATAGTGCTGTTGCCCTCTTTCGAACAGGATACTCGTATTCAAAGCCTCCTCTGCCAGTTCCTCTGCCTTTCTTGCTTAGCATATGGACTCTAAGCATTGGTTCACTAAGGCCTATTACAAATGATTTCCTTGTGGACGTCTCTAGCTCATGCAGCAGTGCTTGGTCTCCTTGTCCCCCATATGAGACTTTGACACACTGAGTATGCTGCTGTTTTCAATTCGTCTAATCTTCTGGCGAACGCACTTATGCTTTTCTGTGGTAATTGCCGTGCAAACTGGATTTGGTGAGTGATGGGTTCTAGCTGGATTATTTTCAGGTATGTGTTTCTTAGAAGTGTATATAATTCTTCCAAATTGGCAAATTTTTTCGCCAATACCAAATTAAACGCATCTCCGTATAAACGTTGCTTTATGCAGGATATGAAATAGATAGATTGATAGATTTCTGTTCTTATATCTTTTGATGCATCTCCAGTGAGTACTGGAACTAATCTGCTGACCATCTGCGCTATCTCGTTTATACGCATTTTGTGTGATGTTTGTGGCTGTGGGTCCGTAAGTATCCTCCTTATAGGCGTACGGCGGCGAAGAGGCGTTTCTTCCGCTAAGCTTCATTCCCTTTCGAAATTCGTTACTTAGGCTTGGAGAGCACTTAATTGCTCAGTGTCCACTTAGGTTCTGAGTCTCTTCTTTATAAATTCCTCCGAAATATTTCTCTCCTTTAGTAGTCGTTCTAGTTGTCATTTATAGCCATTTAACATACTTTATCTTGAATACTTAGTCTGTCTTTTAGCACCTACAACAATCTTATTATCTTAACTGATCCAATTACAGAATTAGCCTAATACATATAGCCAAATTTCAATTTGATCTCGTTCTTAAATAAAGAAATACTGCAAAATTGCAATCTTTAGTAGGTCGATTCATTGCAATTTCTTCAGTAGGTCATCGTTATTATTTCTTTTTAGTAGGTCATCATTATTATTTTTATATACTTTTTATTGTTTTAAATATTATACATGCTTTGAATATTATGCATGCATGGTTGTTGCTTATTTTGCTTTCTTCTTTTTTGGTTCTTTCCTTTTCATTGTGTATGGTTGCGAAACCATGACAGTGAGATAAAATATAACACTGACCACACATTTTTATAAGCATACCATAACCCATTTCAGCGAATGATCATTACGATATGCATAGTATGGTAATGATCATTATATTATTGCAATGTTTAGGTAATTATGAAATCACATTGACTTATAATGATATAATAATTATTGTTTCAATATTACTATTGCTAAAATATAAACATATAATAATATAAAACAATACAATATAACAATACTCATGAAACATAGACAGACGAGTATAATAATATAACATTTTGACTCACAACGTAGTTCATCTCGTCAGCCATCAAGATATTTGATAGAGTCACATCAATAACTTTTTGTTTTCTGCCAGTCACAAAAGTCGGGCTGTTGCCAACATTATGTGTGACTAGTCCTTCAGACAGTAAGTAGATCAGCAATTTGGTTCCCCTGTAGTTGCATTTACTGCTACTGCAAATAGTGTTCCCTGAATTTGTTTGACATCCCACTATTAGTCCCAAATTGTTGGATTACGCAAATGCCACCACGTACACCAATTCTTTGGGTGGAGGTGGCGCTAAGACATGATATGGTAAGTAAGCCGAAACCACTACAGTCCTGACAACAAAACTGCATAGAGCTAGAGAAAAAATGAATTGTCGAAAATTTGAAGAGATATTTGTTACATCAACCAAAACAAAATTGTTTAAGGCATTATTCTTCCAATACTGCCCAAAATTTAGCATGCACAAGAGTGCTGGAAGAGAAGCTCGGCCAAAGGGCCATTTGGGGCTAATAGGTAACACTTATATATTATATATATATTGTACCGTGTATCGTGTATCGATGATTGTGAATAGCACGAATAATGGCAGCATCGAAATGAATGTCAACAAAAAGAAATAGGCGCTAACCATTTCTTATTTGCTAACTAGCAAATAAGAAAGAAAAAATAATATGCTCGACTTTGCTAAAGGAAGATTCTGCAGTGTTTCAGTGTTCTGCAGAGTATAATTAGCGCCAGTTGTTGACAAATGCAGTCAATTGAACCTCGAAAGTGATCGCTCATTGATACAGTAACAGAGGCAAAAGTTGCAAGTACATCAAAAAGTTATTGTGAATAGAGTTAATTAAATAATTTGTTGCTGTATATCAACAAATTAAGTGTTGCAATTACTATTGACCGAATCCAGTGATCGAACATGGTTGATTCAAATAGAATTAACCACTCATAAAATAAAATCGTAACAAAACTATATGTTTATAAAAAATTATTTCAATTTAAAGCCAATGTCTATTAACAAAGCAGCCACCTTCAAGAAAGAAGCATAGTGGTGGCACCTGCTTAACATAATTAAATAGAGACGGTCTGAAAACCGACTAGAATTAAATGGCACTTAAATAAGAACTCATAATTAAAGTTAAATGCCATTTAAAATTTGATCTGAAATTGACATACACTTAGCAGAAAAAGTGTACATACTAGAAGTAAACAATTCTTCGCTGCACTAAATACCAATAAGGAAACAATTTTTCTCAAAAGAAATTATTTTTTATTTAAAAGTTACAGTATTATGTTTACTTTAAGCCCAAATACATTAAATTATAATGTACAGAAAAATTATGAGAAATAAAAGAATTCAAAAGCACCTGTTAATTGGTCAGAAAAAGTCTACGTACAGTAACGAAAACGGGACTTCCCAACTCATTTGCTCGATCGCTCGTGCCATCAAAAGTTTTTTTTCACAAGTTCTATATTTAATACGTATCGTGGTTCGATTTTGTGCTTTGAATAATCTATTTCAAGAAGTTTAATAAAGATGAATTAAAAAAAAAAGGAAATTGGAATTGACGAACGCAAAATTATAATAAAGTTATGGAAAGAAGGCTAAACTTTGCGTGAAATTGCTAAAACTCTTGGGACAGCGTACCCCACAATTCAAACGGTGATGAATAATTTCAAAAAACTGGAACTTTCGTGTCGCAACCGCGTTCAGGACGACCTCCTATTCTGACCCAACGAGATAAAAGATGTGTTTTGCGGCTTGTTCAGGATAATCCTCGACTGACCGCAATGAAAGTGCGCAAAATTTTAAAAAAAGCTAACTACCGTGGCCGCGTAGTGCGCAGGAAGCCGTTTATTTCGCTCATAAACCGATAAAAACGAATTTCTTTTGCCAAACAATATATAAATAAACCGCCAGAGTTCTGGGAGAAGGTGCTATTCTCAGATGAGAGCTAGTTTTGCCTGTTTGGTATTAAAGGACGTCAGATTGTGGTGCGGAAACCATGCACACGCCTTCATGCGCAAAATCTTGTGGGCACGGTTAAACATGGCGGAGGTGGTATTATGGTGTGAGGATGTATGGCTGCCAATGGAGTCGGCAATTTGGTTTTCATTTAGTCAATTATGGATCAGAGAGGTTATTTAAATATTTTAAAAGAAAATTTGAAGCAGAGTGCTGAAAGTCTTGGCCTGGGTTCTGGCTGGCACTTTCAACAGGATAACGACCCGAAGCATACTGCCCATAATGTGAAGCTTTGGATATTATATAATGTCCCGCATCAATGCAAGACCCCTCCACAATCGCTTGACCTTAATCCTATTGAACATTTGTGGGATTTGCTTTAGCGCAGGATAAGGCAGCACACCATTACCTCCAAGCAAATACTTAAATATGTGATTTTAGATGAGTGGCACAAAATTTCAACCGAGGACACTTCCAAGTTAGTCAGGTTTATGCCAAACCGATTGCAAGAAGTCCTAAAACGGAAAGGCTACCCAACCAGCTACTAATCTTTTCAAAAACTCACAAAAAACAATAATTTATCATATAATCTTATCTTTGTACTTAGACTTTTTCTAAATAATTAACAGGTGCTTTTGAATTCTTTTATTTCTTAAAAGTGTACATAATACTCTAACATTTAAATAAAAAATAATTTCTTTTGAGAAAAATTATTTCCTTATTGGTATTTAGTGCAGCGAAGAATTGTTCACTTCTTGTACGTACACTTTTTCTGCTAAGTGTATATACATTCATATTAGAGCAGTTCGCTCTACCACCAGCAATCGCCCATTTCCTGGAAAAAATTTTGTTCGGATTACTGTAAGTTAAACCATTTCTTTATTATTCGTATTAAAATACATTCAGAGGGATTACTTACAGTAAGTAACTAAATTTTTATGTGTATAATATTGTACTAAAAATATATATATTTCTCTATATATGATTTGATAAATATTTCTCTAAAATATACATAAACCACCACATTAGTAATAAATTATTGTAGAAATTTTAAATGTGGGTGATACACAAACTTTCGTAACTAGCGTACGGAAAGAAGTTCTGGATTTAACCATATGAAACACCTGGGGCTTTAGTCTTGTTAGGAATTGGGTAGTATCCATCGCACCATCATTGCCCGACCACAGAATCTTGCGATTTGACATAGAGGGGGAGCAATTAACACAAAGAATTTTAAGGAATCCGAGAAAAACAAACTGGGAAAAATACTTAAACAATCTAAATGCAAACCTAAGACAATTAACATTAGGCGACTTTTCCGATACAACTAGAAACTACGGTAGAAAGTTTCAATAAGTTAATTATTGATTCATATGAGGATAGTTGTCCAATAAGCAAGGTGAGCTCTACCAAGGATGTACCTTGGTGGAACAATGATCTAATGAAACTAAGAACGGAGGTTCGAAGGTTATCAAATAGATCAATAATTACAGGGGATTGGACCAAATACAGAAGAACTCTAACATTCTACAATGAAAAGATTAGGGAAGCAAAACGCAAAATTTTCAGAAACTTCTGCGAAAGCATTGAGCACACCACTTAGGTGTCAAAACTCTATAAAGTGTTAACCACAGGCAGTATTATATCATCAACCAACCTTAAAAATGGAGATGGTTCCTTCGAAACGAAGAAAACGAAGAAGAAAGGTAAGATTACTTCTTGACGCACACTTCCCAGGAACTTCTACATTCGTGGCAGCAGGGACAGAATATACTGAAAACCTGGGAAGAATAAGCAGAAATGAATGGATCTTGGCAAGTGAAATGTGCACAGAATCTCGGATAAGATGGGCAATTAACACTTTTAAACCATTGAAATCAACTGGAGTAAACGGAAATTTTCCTGCCTTATTTCAGAAGGGTATAGAGCAGCTGTTAAGTCCATTGACGAGGATAGCTCGAAGCAGTATTGCGCTAGGTTACATACCTAGGATATGTAGAAGGGAAAATGTGGTATTTTTGCCGTAGGTAGGTAAGAAGGACCCGCTTCATCCTAAATCCTTCAAGCCAATCTGCCTGACATTCTTTGTTCTAAAAACTTTGGAAAAAGTTGTAGATAACTACATCCGAACCACAGTTTTAGTGAGAAATCCGCTGCACTCTTGTCAGCATGCCTATAGAGCAGGGCATTCAACTGAAACACCTATTTATCAACTGACGAACTCACTGAAGGACAGTTAAAAAAAAAGGAAACGGCGATATGCTCCTTTCTAGACATAGAAGGTGCCTTCGACAATGCTATCAGAAGAGCTCTTAGAAGAAGAGGGGTTGACAATACTCTAGCTTCTTGGATAAGTAATATGCTTCATACCAGGAAGGTTGAAATGCCAACTGATACAGGAAGTATAATTGCGAACACCACAAGTGGTTGCCCACAAGGAGGTGTGCTATCACTACTTATGTGAAGTATAGTAGTATACGAGCTATTGGAAAAATTGGAAAACAATGGTTGGTCATTTCAGGGCTATGCAGACGACATAGTCATCATCTGTAGAGGTAAATTTGAGGACACTCTATGTTACAGAACATAACTAGGACTCAAACTAAAGAAGGGTTGGTGCACCACGGTGGGGCTGAACATCAATCCAGCAAAAACAACGATAGTACCAATAACACGGAAGTATAAACTTACAAATCTTAAACCTATCCGTTTAGACGGTGTAGAGATAGATTTTCAGAAATTAGTAACATTGAGGAGATAAAACAGAAAGCTATCAAAACTTTCATGACGTGTAGACCTATTGCGGGTAAAAGTTGGGGCTGTACTCCAAAAATTATGCGATGGATATATACAGCAATTGTCAGGCCAATGATAACCTACGTGGTATTGGTCTGGGAAAAGTCCACGAAGCGCAGACAGCAGTTAACAATCTTAGCAAGATACAAAGACTTGCAGCTATGCGAAATGTCCAATGGCATGAATGGAGATACCCTTGGGTCTTACTACCCTTCATATTTACATCCAGTCCCAAGTGAGGAGGGCGATTTTGAGGGTAGCTGGGAACAACATCAGCACAGGTAGTTATCTCAACCGAAGGAAGATAGAACTTCTCGCTGAGCAACTTTCTGAAATCTCGATGCCAAGGGACTCGATACTCCCAACATTCAGCTTCAAGAAACATGAGTAACAAAAAACATTGGGAAGGTATATCAGAAATATACAAGGTAAACCAGTACATGATAACATGGTACACCGACGGTTTCCTCACCGACGATGGAGCCGGGCAGGTGTATTCGGACCAGGGAAAAGATACTCTGAACGATTAGGTAAGAACACCTCTATTTTTCAAGCGGAAGAGTACGCGATAGATAGATGTGCGCACTTTAATCTCGAACGGCAATACTGAGTGACAACCAGGTAGTTATCAAAGCACTCAAATCTCGCCAAGTTACATCAAAACTGGTGATGGAGTGCCTTGAAAAACTGAACATCCTGGGCCAACTCAATCAGGCGTGGATTCTATGGGTTTCGGGGTATGTAGGGATCAATGGAAATAAATGGCAGATAAGCTTGCCAGGAAAGGAGCATCAACTCTATTTGTTGGGCCCGAACCCTTTTGTGGATTAGGATCGGGTAACATCTCCCGTATAATCTGGGAAGAAGAGTATAGACAAAGAGGCTTATACTGGGAAAACTTACCGGGGCTAACACACTCCAAACTAGCGCTAGGGACATACAACCTAAAACGCTACGAGGACTGTATGAATCTAACGAAGAACAACTTAAGAATCAGTACAAGATTATTAACAGGTCACCGTAGGCTGAATTACCACCTAACAAAACTGCGAATTTTCTCTGATATTCTTTGCAGGTTCTGCAGGGAAGAGAACGAGACCACACAACATGTGCGGAGATTTCATCATACCCGAGGATGAACTTAGACTCAGTGAAGTAGAACCAAAACTAAAATTCATCGAGGGAACTAGGCTAAGAGACACACTCTAGCTCCGCGAAGGGGGCACAATAGATTTTATAAGTCGCGGTGCAAAATCCCCCCAACGATGATAATAATAATAATACGTAAACCAGGAATTTAGTGACGGAAATATTTTTGGTCGTTTTAAACATCGAAGTGCATCTCATATTAAATATTACATTATAAAGCAACTTATTTTGGATTTTGTGAAAGAACTCAACGCAGATTACATCAATCAGTAGAAAATTGAACAATAATTTTTTCTTATTCACTTACACATTCACATTAGTGATTTACATATTACAGTGTATCTCCCAATACACTTCGCCGCGCAATTATATAGTTAGTTTTTATATACACAAGTGAAATATAATTATATGTATGTTTTTTTTATTTTTACCTTTTCGTGTAAAAAATTTATCGCATAATAGCATTCAGAGCAAATTATAAGACATAGCAAAGTATAAGACACTAGGCAAAACGGATGCATTCGTAAAGCACTATCACCTAAGTGATGAACATTTTGAACTTGCGTGGGTCGCATTGATAAGCACAAACGAAAATAAAAGAATCTTAGTTGATGCCCAAATTAAAATTCTTTGAATCTGTTCACTGTTCACGCTGGAGACAGTGAGGCGATTTAACGACTTCAGACGACAATAAATAACGCATTGTCTATCCTATCTTCTCGAAATGTCTCAACAGAGAGCTGGGATATATACTCGTATATATCTGCCCGACTATATTACCGGAACAAAATTTGTCGCTCTGGGAATAACCTCTGAATTTCAGAAAAGACCTGCCTCTATGATCTCAAATGGATGAGTGCCTAACTAGTAGATATGAAGTCGTAGAAAGGCTCAATTCAATTCGCTCAGCAAAACCGAAAACGAACATTTGCTCATATGACTCTGCCAACAATAAGCCACACACAAATTTCATAATTGTGTTCAATTTTTCATTGCAAAACCCAAAATATCATTCACTTGTCGGTACCAATCATAGAATCAGTAGAAAATTGCACGTAATTTAAAAAACTTTCGATACCTGACCAAATAAAGTTTGTTCGTGACAATAATTTCTGTGAGAACTGTTGTTTAAGTATTTTTCCCGGTTTGTTTTTCTCGGATTCCTTACAATTCTTTACGCTAATTGCCCGCACTCTATGTCAAATCGCAATATTCTGTGGTCGGACATTGATGGTTCGTTGGATACTACCCAATTCCTAACAAGACTAAAGCCCCAGGTGTTTCCTATGGTTAAATCAAGGACTTCTTTCCGTACGCTTGTTACGAAAGTTGGTGTATCACCCACATTTGTTATTTCTAATTTATTACTAATGATAAATTCAAGAAGGTACTCACCACGCTTGTTGGTATCTGTGCTCCCCCATGCCTCGTTATGCACATTGGCGTCACATCTAAGTATTAGAGGTTGCTTCTTCCTTTCACTGTACTCAACCAATTTGTAGACCAGCTCAGGTGGGGCCAAAGCATCATCCCCTAGTAGGTATTCTGATGCGAATATTATGTCACGTGTACACCCGTTGATGTTGACCGGGATCTGCATCGCTACAAGATCTCTAGGGAGGTACTCTGGAAGACACAAGTATATATTTTTCGTTAGTAGTATGCAAGCTCTTGGGGTTACACACCTGATGTCCCATATTACCTGCGTATTGGATGCAGCCAAACCTCTGATTTGGCCCTTAAATACCCAAGGTTCTAAGGCCAGCACTATGCTCAGGTTAGACCCGAGTGTTGCTCTGGCGATGGGTCGGCAAAATCCTCCACTGAACCCGCCTCGAGGGTGCCGACTGGAAATAGATACCACAGTTTAGCCTGTACGATGTCAGGCGGTATCTAGCTAAGATAAGGGTAAGTTGGTGAGTGTTTGTTACTCTTCAATAGTACAGCATTCGGCAACGTACTCTTATCATGGTCGGAGGTGAGGGGCTGGATTAAGGTGTTAAGCGATCCGTGCCGAAAATCAGCCTGGCTGGGGGCCCCTTTTTCAAATAGCCCAGTCGTTAACGTGAGCTTACGGATACCTGGCGCCCTCCGTAATAATTAGCCTTACCTGCGTACTGCGAATCTCTGCGCAGGCGGACATTTATTTCTTCGCAACTCGTGGGAACAATATTGATTGTAAAAACCCAAAAACTGGATCTGGGGTTCCGGGGGTGTTAACGGGAGGAACGGCGGACAATAAGGCTTCACCAGAGGCCGAGCTGTTAGCTGCACCACTCGTTCCCACCTCTGGAACTCGGAACGAAATTCCTGCAATGGCGGACAGCACTGCCTCATACGAAGTAGTGCTGGTAGCCACGGCGGGAAAAGTAGTGGAGGGGATGGCGGAAAATGAGGCTTCCATAGAAGCCGAGCTTTTAGCCAGCCCAAAATCAATGGCAGCATCTGTTGCGGCGGACGGAACGGGTCTCGGAAGACCTAAGCCGGCGGCTGCGACGGTGTTGAACAAAGAGGACGGTGTCACCAGGTCGGCAGGGAAGTCGGTCTGGAGGCAGCGTAAAACATCTGGCCGAACATCTGATGGTGTGGACGAAGACGATCCTAGTGGAGCGGAATCGTTAGCTTTATCAGGTGTAAGCGAAAAGGACGGAGTCTCAAAAGCAGAGCGAATCCTGTTGAAGAAACGGGAGAGGCAGAAGCGAAAGAGACAACGTAAAAAGGCCATGAAGTCGTCGGAGAAGACCATTGAGCAGCTCTCGGGCCAACTCAGTGGACTTCTGCAAGATGAGTCGACCTTGGAGGTGGAGAACTCGGGGAAGAGGTTCAGGGGCGATAGCTCCGGAACCACTTTAAAAAGTTCAACGCCTGAGGAGCCTCATCCGAAGACGACGGAGGGGCCAATTGAGGTGGATGCTGGGAAGGATGGACAACCGTCTCTTGAGAAGGTTGATAATTCTTCCACGCAGACACCAAAAGGGGCAAATGCTCGGAGAGATGGACGGCCAATTATAAAGGCCGTCAGTCGCTCCGAAAGGGGCTCGAGGCCCAAGCCTAACACGGGTAGAGTAGCTCTGGGAACGACGGGACAGGGAAATCCGACGTCGGGAGGTGATGAGCGGGGTGGACAATCTGGAAAGATTGTTAACCCAGCGAACTCACAGTCCTCGCATGCGGTACCTGGGCCGAGCGGTCTTGGCAGAGCGCCTAAACGTCGGGCTGAACAGGCAAAGGGCGAGCCCACCAGGGCGAGGAAGACTTACGCTCAAGTAGCGGAAGCTGACCTCGTTATGGGAGTCATGGACTTGTCACTAGAGGGGCTTCTGGAGGATACTCATCTGAGTACCTTCAAGGTATCTTTGTTGGATGCCATGGAGTCTCTTGAAGACGATGTCAATGACATTGGATTTGTCGGCAGGGCAAGGGTGGAGAGCGGATTGATTGTACTAAGGTGCAAAAATCAGCTATCCAAGCAATGGCTGTGCAAGACAGTGGAGCACCTAACCGGTTTGTGGGAAGGTGCGAAGCTCAAATGTGACAGCCTAACTGCCTTGTCGACAAAGAGGAAGATGGTGATTGTTGCTCATGGCAATGCTGTGGCCAGCGACATCATCCTCAGAAGGCTGCAGCGCCAGAACGTCTGTGTGAAGGACACTTCCAAATGGAGTGTTATCCGCACAGAAGGGTTTGGCGAGGCAGAAAGGGCAGGTGTTGTACTCACCGTGCTGTGTCCTAAGGAGGACGCGGAGGCCGTCAGGATCGCAGGGGGGAGACTCAACTGCGGTCTTGAACAGGCCGTCGTTAAATTCCAGAAGGATGCAGTATGAGGGGTGCGACGCAGCTCCTGGCGTGGGGCTAGTGGCAGATTCTGCAAGGAAGAAGCCATTAGGGCGGGAGGTGGGCCCGCGCCAGGAACCACTAAATGTGTGTCAACTCAATATTCACCACAGCAAAGCAGCATCAGCAATGATGGTGCGGAGCTTCGATGAGGATGAGCTTGACATTGCACTACTTCAGGAGCCCTGGATTCTTCATGGAAGGATCAAAGGCCTATCTGCACAAAAGACCACTTTGTTTTATCCACAAACAGAGGGGAAGTTGAGGACATGCATTTTAGTTAGACATGGGATACGTGCGATTCTAATGTCTAACTTGTGTTCACCGGATCTCACAGTAGTGAGAATAGGTGACGGTGCGGGATCATTTATGATCGCATCAGCATACCTTCCATACGATTCTCCAGACGAACCACCTTCGAGAGAGGTGGAAGCTCTAGTGAGATTCTGTGATGGTAAGGGGGTTGGTCTGATCTTAGGCTGCGATGCCAATGCGCACAGTTCTGTGTGGGGCAGCAGCAATGAAAACTATAGAGGAGAGTGTCTACTCGAATTTATAGACAGATTTGGTCTACAAGTTGCCAACAGGGGAACAGAACCGACCTTTGTCGACGCACGTCGTTGCGAGGTTATTGATGTTACTCTGACGAATGTCAAAATGTTGGATAGGATTTTGGACTGGAGGGTTGTGGATAGACTAACCATGTCGGACCACAGGGCCATTCAGTTTGGGATTACGTCCGATAAAAGACATAGGAACGACTGTAGAATGGTAAGGATACCGAAACGAACGGATTGTACAAGGTACTGCGAAGTTCTTGAGGAATTATTGCCAAGGAGGTTTAAGAGACCTAGAACAACTGCAGATGTTGAGTATCAGGTGAGAGCTATCAGCTCAGCCATGATCAAAGCATTTGAAGCTTCATGTCCTCTGACGGTAGTGGACGAAGGAGATCCCACTCCATGGTGGAATGGGGAACTGGAATCCATGAAAAAGGAGACAAGGAAGGCTTTTAATCGTCACATGAGAGGGGACCCCAACGCATGGGACGACTACAAGTCAAAGAAAAGGGAGCTGAAGAAGACTCTACGCAACCGTAAAAGGAAAACGTGGAGGGAATTTTGCTCAAATATGCAAGATATGACCGATGTATGTAGATTACAGAGGATCATATCAAAGGACCCGGTGTCAAAGTTGGGATTAATTCGCAAAACGAATGGATCCTTTACAGAGACAATCGGAGAGTCACTGAAATACCTGATGGAGGTGCATTTTCCAGGAAGCTTTAGATCGGAAGATCCTTGGGAAGCCACCCGCAAGGGTGCAAACAGGAATGAAAGATTGGAAGCTGAAAGGATAGTCACCAGAGATGGAGTGATAAACGCCATTAAGCGTTTCTCTCCATTCAAAACAGCGGGTACAGATGGGATATTTCCAGCCCTACTTCAGTGGGGAGCAGAAGCTCTGGTAGACAGGCTTCTGGGAATATTTATTACTTGCCTGGCTACAGGATATATCCCGACTCAATGGAGAGAGACTAAGGTTGTCTTTCTTCCAAAGCCGGGAAAAAGGGACTACTCAGAGGCTAAATCTTTCCGGCCGGTTAGCTTGACCTCCTTTCTGCTTAAATGTATGGAAGGAGTACTGGCGGACTACATGGAAAGGACAACGCTTCTGACAAAACCACTGAGCAGGTGTCAGCACGCGTACAGAGCTGGCAAATCCACTGAAACGGCCCTGCACGAACTCGTTCGCGTAGCGGAGAGGGAACTGTCTTGTGGAGGGATATCTATGTCTACTTTTATGGATATAGAAGGTGCCTTCGATAAGATTGGTTTCGATAAGCTAAGGATGGCCCTTGCTTCTCGTGAAGTCAGCCCAACCATTATAAGGTGGGTGGACAGCATGCTGAGGAAAAGGGCAATAAACTTTCAAAATGGGAGTTACAGACTCAGAGGTAGGGTAGTCAAAGGGTGTCCACAGGGGGGAGTATTATCGCCCATCCTTTGGAACATCACGGTCGATTCCCTACTTCAGCTTCTGGACTCAAAAGGCATACACACCGTCGGGTATGCAGATGACATAGCGGTAACGGTGAGCGGTAAGTTCCTGGACACTATTTATGATACCATGAGAGGTGCACTCAAAATGGTTGAAGGATGGTGCACGGAACAAGGTCTCTCTGTAAATGCTAGTAAGTCGGAAACAGTACTCTTTACTAAAAGGAGGACTGGACTAACAATAGACCTTCTTAGGCTTTTTGGATCGAACATCAACGTATCCAAGGAAGTAAAGTATCTAGGTGTCATCCTGGATAACAAGCTGACTTGGAATAGTCACGTCGATGACAAGATTCAGAAGGGCAAGCGGGTATTGCATCAGTGTAAGAGAGTGTTCGGTCTCATGTGGGGAATCACTCCCAGAGCAGCGCACTGGATCTACACAACGATGGTCAGACCCTTAATAACATATGCTGCTGTGGTCTGGTGGCCTAAGGTCACCCAAAAGACCGCGAAAAGCAAGTTAGATAGGGTACAAAGAATGGCTTGTATTGGGATTACCGGAGCTATCCGGACGACCCCGGTAGAAGCATTGGAAGTCTTTCTCGGGCTGCTGCCGTTGGACTTGCATATTATGAAGTCAGCGGCATTAACAGCATTACGTCTGAAGACAACCAATAATTGGTATGGATTCGGCACAGAGAGGGGGCACAGGGGCATCCTGTCACTGCTATATAGCAGTGTAAAGGAGGCGCAGATGCCAATGGAGGGAATGGGTAGGCTGAAGATGACTGAAAAGTCACACAGAACACTCATTGAAGACGGCCTCACACATGATGTATGTGAGGAAAATGACATCAGTATTTTTACAGATGGTTCATTAATGGATGGCAGAGCGGGTGCTGGAATCTTCTCTAAAGAGTTGGGACTGGCATGCACTCTGAATCTGGGAAGATACGTATCGGTATACCAAGCAGAAATGCTAGGTCTAATGCATGCGCTGGACCATCTACTGGATGGAAAGGTGCAAGGTAAGAAAATCTTGCTAGCACTCGATAACCAGGCGGTGGTCAGGCGGCTGCAACAACCTACGGTATCTTCTAAGTTGGCGCTCGAATGTGTTCAGAAACTTAATGGGTGTGCTCGTAGTAATGCGATTACTCTTATGTGGGTGAAGGGACACATTGGTATAGAACAGAATGAAGCTGCAGACTCCTTGGCTAGACAAGGATCTGAAGCTGAATTTTATGGACCGGAACCAGTAGTTGCTCTCAGCAGCGGAACGGTGAAGGCAAAGGTCGAAGAGTGGATAAAGAAACTTCATCTCACGAGATGGGAGAACTTATCTACTTGTAGACAGGCAAAGGCTTCGTTGAGGCTATCAAAGGGCAGTGAATCGGGGAGGGCTCTCAGTCTAGGACGAATGACTCTAAGCTGGTTGACTGCATTAATAACTGGGCATGGCAATTTCAGGTACCACCTCAGCAAGATGGGTCTTGTTGATGGGGAGGATGCTGATATTTGCAGATTATGCATGGAAGAGGCAGAGACAGCGGCGCACATAGTGTGCCAGTGTCCTGCATTGGCAAGCAGGAGGACGTCCACACTGGGTCGCCAATTTATTGATGAACTCGAAATGTGGAACATACCCCACAAGGAGATGCTTGAAATAACGCGTGATGTTATTATGAGGAAGGAAGTAGAAGAATTCTGCAACCGAACAAATAATTAACACACGATTTGAGGGACGAAAAGGGACCCATATAAGTGGTCTGATTCGGCTAATCCCTAAAAATTTATAATTGCTCTGGCGATGACTGCCGAGGCGGCTCTCGCATGGTGGAGATTGAACGCTAGATTGAGGATGAGGCCCTCATCAGGCCTCCGCCTGATCAGGGATAGGCGGAGGCCTGTCGAATTTGTCATTGTATTTGGCATTTGTCGTGGTAATGTTTTTCTATCATAGCTTTGGCCGATGCTCAGCTTATACCACAGAAAAGCTCTGGGCCTGTCAGTGGAGAAGACGAGCCAGCTCACGCTAGTTCGTCTGCCACTTCATTGCCCTCAATTCCATTGTGCCCGGTTCCCAAAACAATGTGACCTTATTTTTCATATAAAGGTTTTGTAGGATAAGGAAGTATTTGGCGACAAATACTTCCTTATCCTACTCCTCTCTCTCTCTCCTTATGGAAGAGAACCATAAGGAGAGAGATTTGATGGCAGCTTGGCTGTCTGAGTAAATAAGGATGTGTGCCCCCTTTGATCCCTTTGGCATGTATGTGACGTGCACAAAGTTCAATGGCTTGTATTTCTGTTTGGAAGATAGTTGGCCACGAGCCCAACTCGAGTATGCGAGTATTAGGACCGTATATCCGATCCGTCCGTGAACCAAACGTAATTATGTTTTGGGGGTATTAGGTTGTTATTCGTTTTCCATTCCAGTTTGTCTGGGATGATTGTGGAGAATCGCCTGCGATAGCGTAGTTCTTGAGGCATGCAATTAGAATTAGGACATATTTCTATATTTGATAAGTTTTTGGTGATTGTTTCGTGTCCACTTGAACTCAGTGGTGAACAGTGAAAGCAGCAATTAGTGCGAATGACACTAATTGCTGCTGATTTTTGAATGTGAATGTTTAGCGGTAGGAGTCCTACCATAGCTTCTGATACAGCCGTGGGACAAGACTTCACAGCCGCGGTTAGAGATAGAGACTCCAGTCTTTGACGTTTATTACATTCACGGATTGCAGATATCGTCTGATCTGATATCGAACTACCACTTTTTCCTGTGATAAGGAAAGCGAGATCATCTGCATAGCCGATCACATCAAAACCGGTTGAAGAGAGTTTTATTAGGAGGCCATCTATTATGAGAGACTATAGTAGCGAGGAAAGAACGACCCAATGGGGACAGCCTTTGACAGATCTGACGTTTACTTTGGTATTGCCTAAATCAGCTAAAATATCTCGGTTTTCTTGCATAGCTTTTACCCAAGTGATCTACACCTCTACGTGCCAAAGCCTTAGTGATAGACTCATACCCAGTATTATCGAAAGCACCTTGTATGTCAAGAAACGCACAGAGAGCAAGTTCTTTTGACTCAAAGGATTTTACGATTTTGGATGCGAGATAATGTAAAGCATATTTGGTTGATTTGCCTTTTGTGTAAGCGAATTGATTCCTGTGTAAAAAATTGAGTTTTCAAGCCTCTACTTGATGTGGAGATTTATTAGCAATTATTTTCAGAATAAAAGAAGTTAGACTGATGGGACGGAACGATTTTCGGAGTTGTGTTGGTCTATTTCCTTGCTTGTGGATAAAAATCACGTTTACTTTTCTTCACTTGCTCGGAATATATCCAAATATGTATCTCGGAAGAGACTAATTAGCTGTTCTAGCATTTAATCCAAGGCGTTTTGAAGGAAATCTGGGAAGATCCCATCACTCCCGGGTCTTCGTAAGGTAGGAAGGACAACACTGTTCATTTGAATTTGTCTTTGTCGAATATATCACCGGATAGACTGTTTGCCCATCTACTAGAGTTCCGATGGTTAACTTTAGGATAGGAAATAGGAAGGGTATTGGATTTCATTACAGACCCTGGAAAATGTACCTGCAATAAATATTACAGGGTTTCTTTGCTATTCTGTGTGAAAGATCCGTCCGGTTTCTTTAGAAGACCGATACTATTTTAGTGATCTTTGGACAATACTTTGTGAAGTCATTCCGCCTGGGGAAGAGCGTGTAACTCCTCACATTGCCTTCTCCAAGAGTTTTGATTTTCTAATCAGAATATTTTATTCTGTAAGGATGGTCCTATATTCTGTCCAACGACCAGTTTTTCCCCCTGTTGAATAGTTTAATTTGTCTTCTTCTTTTGTCCTTGGGTTGCTCGTTCAACCATGGTTTCAGGGCAGTAAATAAAAGATGTTGGTAATTTTCCACTTCTACTTCTAGTTCCAGTGGAGGGTTTATGAGGAGAGCGAGAGTGTGAACTTCAGAGTGAATGAAGACTCTGAAGAGATTCCAATCTGTGTTTCTGGGTGGGTTTTGCAAAGAAACTGACTCCACTTTGCCTATGAGATTGAGACGTATGTGCTGATGATCCGATAAGGATGCTTCATCTGACACCCGCCAGTCCCTTATATGGTCAGACGGTATACCACTTGTAAGAGTGGGATCCAGTACCTCACCCCTAGTGGTGATGATAAAAGTGGGTTTAGATCCACTATTAACTACTTACTTACTTATGTGGCCATAACAACCGAATATCGATTTAGGCCGAAAATAACATGCATCGCCAGCCGTCTCTGTTCTTCGCTAACTGGCGCCAGTTAGAAATTCCAAGCGCCGTCAGGTTCTCCAGTACTTGTTCTTTCCACCGGAGGTTTGGTCTTCCTTTTCTGCATCATCCTCCAGCGTCGTCTTCCAGCGTCCTCCTTCTTAGCTGGAGCGTGTTCTTCCATTCGCTCGACATGACCTAGCCAGCGCAGCCGCTGGATTTTGATGCGCTTTACTATGTCAATATCGGCATACAGCTCGTACAGCTCATGGTTTTACCTTATTCGGTACTCGCCACCGACGCAAATAGGTCCAAAGATCTTGCGTAGGACTTTTCTCTCGAAAACTCCAAGCATTCGCTCATCCGAGGTGGAATTCTCCAGGCTTCAGCGCCATATGTTAGGGCAGGCATAATGAGAGGCTTGTAGAGTGTAGTTTTCGTTCTTCGAGAGAGGGCCTGACTTCTCAAATGCTTACTCAGTCCAAAGTAACACCTGTTAGAAAGAGTTATCCCACGCATGATATCCAGGCTGACGTTATTACAGTTTTTGGAGCCGATTCCAAGATAGACGAAGTCCTTCACTACCTCAAAAGCGTAGTTATTAACAATGACGTATTGTCCAAGACGCCGGGATTCATTGTTTGTAGACACTAGCTACTTCGTCTTGCCCTCGTTCACGGTAAGACCCATTCGGCGTGTCTCTCGTTCCAATTCAGAGAATGCTGCACTGACTGCTCGCGTGTTCATGCCGATTATGTCAATATCGTCGGCATACGCTACAACATGACACTTTTGATGGACCTTACCGGACTGTCGAAAGCGGCTTTATAATCAACAAAGAGATGGTGTGTGTCGATCTGTTTTTCTTGGGTCTTCTCTAAGATTTGGCGCAGCGTGGAAATCTGGTCGATGGTAGATTTACCAGGTCTGAAACCACACTGATCCAATAGGTCCAATAGGTTGCTGAGCAAAGGCTTAAGTATTAAGTTTGGGCAAAGGTATTAAGTTTTGCTCACTTATTGTCGCAAGAATTTTGGCGTCGTTAATGTTGGAGCTATTGGGAAAAAACGTCTGACTACATGAGTCGTGAGGAAGTTTTTTTTTGGCGATACGCCAAGCATATTCCATTACCCATGCTGCCGTGCCTGCATTTGTACAGACAATAAGCAGCCAGTCGGAACGGGGGATACAACCTTCGAATGAGAGGCCTCTTTTATCCTGCGGCTGTTCGATGATGACATCGATGATAGCGTCCTGAATCCGAGCAATTTCTTCAGAAGTCAGAAAACGCGAATCTACAGCTGAAACTATCCCTAGTTTTGTGCAGCCCACGACTTGACTGAAGGTCGGTTTGAAAGGCCCAGAGTGAGCGCACGGCTTTTTCCGTTGCACTGCAGGCGGCTCATCTTAGGAGCGGTTCCTCTTCATTGTAAGTTTTTCCGATGAAGTGGACTTTGCGTATTCTAGAGCCTGTAGCGTTTAACCTGGTCAACCACGTCCTTCAAGCCGGACGTTTGGAAAGGATTTTTTCTGGGATTGCTTGTATGGCCACAGGTTCTTCAGAGTCGGTCGAACTTGAATCCTTGAATGAAGAACGGGCTCAGCAGCCGGGAATTGAGAAGTGATAGCCGGCACCCCAGTGAGTGCGAGACTGGCTGTGTTTGTATCTGCCATGTAAGAGACCATGCATCCATCGGCATATGCTGTTTCACCTTAGATTTGGGGCATTTTTTAGAGAGTTTGCATCTCTCCGCCCGACTACCATTTGTCATAGACGATTCTAAGCTAGAGCCTATTTCTAGCCGCCCTCACGAAGAGGATGTAGTCGCACTACCGTAGTGCACACTTACGGCACGCACACTAATGTGTTACATGTGAATCCCCCTGTGTGCCTATCGGCAAAGGAGGCTGGATAGTCTTTAGCAAATCATGCATTTAAGCTTTGCAAGTATAAAATCGTTTGGAACAAAAACATAGTTTTACTTTTGCAGATACCATGAAGTTGTTGAGTAACTCGCTCAGTTGTGAACATTTGTTCAAATACGAACACGAGCCCAAGTATCTTCTAGGCCTTCACGTATCAAAATAATACAATACAAAACAAATACATACTACAAGCACATACACACATAAACACAGACACACTTTGCTACGAAAAACTTTACATACATCAAACAACCAACAAAACCCATGCACAAACGATTTGATTTGTTTACATATTTCGACTTTTGATAAACAAGAAGCGTAAAATATCAAAAGAGGTCGTTAGGATATGAGAAAACTAAACTACATTTTTAATGTATTTTTTTACACTAGTCATATTTTTTTGATACATGCAGATTGCTCAAAAGTATAAATTAGAAATTTTTTTTTAATCTATTCTTTTCGAAAATAAGTCTAATTAACCGATCAAAAAGTTAGAGCTATATTGGAGGCCATACAATTACCTTTTAAATAGTGTATTAAACATACTAAAAAAATGTTTATATATTTCTAAAATTATTTTTATCTTCATACTGTGTCTACTGCAATTACATGTACGAGTATGTGGAAGAAGTATTGAGACAATTGTAGTGGTAAATAAAAATTTAATAAAATACTGATAACTGAGGGCCGGTTATTAAAATATACTATAGGTGTCGGGTCTATAAGGTTTTTTTTTTACGCCCGGCAGAAGGGCGGCCATGAAGAACAAGTCCTATTTTAAAATACTGTTTGTAGCGAAGCCGTCTTCGCACCTATAAGGGTTATTTTTTGGTTTTGCGCCCGGCATGGCCACCTCAATTGGTCGACCACTACGGTGTTCGTCGATCAGCTCGTACGACCTCGTTTAAACTCTGCCACCCAATATTTTATGGTCGTAAACGATGTAGAATCTAGTTCGGCTTTAATATTCGTTGAACTGAGGGCCGGTTATTAAAATATACTATAGGTGTCGGGACTAAAAGGTTTTTTTTTGCTCCAGAAGGCAGAAGGCTGGCCATGAAAAACAAGTTTTTTTTTAAGATACTGTTGGTCGCGAAGCCGGCGTAGGACCTTCAGCATATTATAAAACATCCAATGACGTTGCTGACCATCGATGTATGGAAATAAATTTCATTGACTAACAATTATGGGAACGGTTTGAGAATTACATTTAATTATTATTTTGTTTTCTCATTTCCTTCCTTTTATTACTTCATTTATGACAGCAATAAAATAAAATTTTGATATATACGAAAAATACATTGTAATACTAAAATTTTCTCCATGGATATCCTTTAAGAATATAGGGTCCCTCAGGAAATATAGGTACCCTAAAGAAGTACCTGAAGTCGAAATTTGAAAGTACTAGACTATGGACAAAGCAAAATACAGAAATGAAGGTAGAGAACTACAGTTAATCGAAGGAATTAAGAGCAAATATAAAGAGACAATAAGAGTCATAGCAAAAAAGAACTAAAATATTTAGACATGAAGCACAAGAAGTTACGGAATTAATGTAAAAATTTATAATATTTTGCAACTTAGAAAGAGGTAGTCGCAATATTCTTGCGTATCTAGACATCTAGACATTTAATCGCATTGAATTGTAATTCGGTGTGTGGATACCCATGCGCACTGGGCAGAATATTATTAAAAAGTTAATAAAGACTATATCAATATAGAGGATGCATCCGAAAATAATACAATATTTTAAGGAAATATATATATATATATACATAGCTTTAGTCTGTTGCAATATATATATATATATATATATATATATATATATATATATATATATATATTGGAACAGACTAAAGCTAATCCTGTTACAACCTTTTACATACCTACAATAAACAAGCCATAGCAAATATGTGTCTCATAGAAAAGTTCATTTGATTCTTCTTCTCCTTACTATCGTCATAAAGTAATATCAGTAGATGTATACTTACATACACAAAATCGTGTAGTCAATCGCTACGACGTCAGGGAAAGAAGAAACAATGAATTTTCATTGAACGTAAAATGTATCATCATAGATATGTACTAAAGGTGTATGACTTGCCGATGTAAGGAGATAAAAAAAATAATAATAAACCAATCGATGCTTGATCGAGTAAGTCGTAACCCGACATACAATTTGAAACGATTTTGCTGAATTTTTTGAATCGGCCCGTTCGAGTAGTTTGCGACCCTAATGAATGATCAAGATAAACCCGGGCACAGATAGCATCGCTTAAAGCAAAAACTACTTAGAGCCGCAGAACGAATTACTGCCAGCGCGACTATAAGAAAAATAAGAAATTTTTCTTATTTAGATATACATATAATTTTATATACCATATACAAATCATTTTTGCGCAATATTAGTATATAATCTATACTTAATTTTTAAAAGGTAATAAAAGTACATTGTTGTTTGGTACAAAATTATTATATTAAAAAAAAAAATAAATATGTGGCACTTAAAGCCCCAAAGGACTCATTGGCCGAGCTTCTCTTCCATTACTGTTGTGCGTCTTATATTTGGACAGTATTAGAAGGGACCTACTTATTTTAGCCGGTTTCAAACGGCAGAACACTTGTGACATCACTTTTTCTGAGCTTTGTCACAGAGTTCTTTAAGAAGCTTTTTCATGGCAAGTTGTTACTGTCGGAAGAATTGCCAATTGCTTGCCGACAGGTGGGTACCATTCGAAAGAAAAATCTTTTCGATATTAAATTTGTTATGCATCAGCCGGGGATTGAACCCACGACCTACAGATCAGAAGGCGAACACACTAACCACTGAGCTACGGCACATTATTATATTCTCTTCATAATTTCAGTAACCACATTTTGGTATATATTTTACTCTCTCTCTCTCTCTATATATATATATATATATATATATATATATATATGGGCAAATCTCTGCAAGTGTGACTTTTTCGAAAAAAAAATTTTTTTTTTCAAACATGTGGCACACTATTTTGGACCACGAATTATCAATTTTAGATGTATTAGAAGTATAATTCAGCCAGCGTTGCTGACTTTTTTCGATCGCCTCCCCCAATATCTTGAAAAATCATTTTTCGAGAGTGATGCACTGAATCTAGCGAATCAGACTTTTTTGGAAGAAAATAATTGTTTGTACCAGTGATGAAAGGTATTTACTGGACCATTTTCAAGGTTGCTGATCATGAACAAATTACTTTTAGTCGCGGAAAAATCACCCCAACTCGTAAAACTGGTAAAAACTCCCTTTTTCAAGAAATTTCGATGTCAGAAGTAAACGCGGAGTGAATGAATAAAAGTTTGCAGATTATCCATTTAAAGGATGTCATGGGAATATTTGAGAGAGATAGAAGACGAGATAAATAGTTTGAGCTGTCCAACACCTAACCTAACATCTGTGACACGTAAAAAGTACCCATAAAACCACCCCTTCAGGAGGACTCTGAAGAACATCAATGTACAAGTTCAAGATTTAGATGTAGATTTATTTACATTATTGAATATAATATTACAGTAACGAATTTTTTTATAGTTTTTGGCTGAATTTTTTTGTAATTTTTCCATCAGGATACCAGGCATTAGGTGTCAAGGCGTAATGAGGGCACGGTGATTTATTGACACTATTGACTATACAATCCGAACAAGACAAATATTTAAGCTGCAGAATCTCGTTTTGCTCTTTCCGGTAGATCAATTGTAGAATTTTATTGGAATTTGGTGCAGCTTTGAAATTACTTTTAGATGTCACCAGATTTTTGTTTTCTTTAAAATCATCTTTAGATATTAAATATATTTTTATTGGATTTAGATAATACCGTTAGTTTCTATGACGTTGTTTCTTATTTTTGCTCATTTTCCATTCCTTGCTATTGTAATTGACGGTTAAAAGAGTTCAGACGTGCAAAATAATAAATATGACAAAGGGTGACCCTCGCAAATTTTGTACTAATAACTTCAGATCCATTTGATGTTAGAACATTGCTGATTGTTTTTATTCGTGTTTTTCGCGATAGGAGCAATTATCGGAAAAATACCCAAAAATAAAATAGTCTTATTTTTAGTCGAAAATCATGATCCCATGGTTCAGCCGACGATTTGGAATTTTCCTCAAATTTTTGCCTAATCAAATTTTAGTTTACGGATGTTTCCAGTTAACCCTTGGCTCGATACTGGACGAAATTTACCCAGTGACCGGGAAAAAATAGATTCTAAAAGGTTCCAGAGATGTGCTTTTCAAAAGCAAAAGCAGATGTGCTTTCAAACGCTCGTAAAACCAAATAACTTTTAGAATTTCTAATAGGGATGGTTTGACCTGTTACGGTTGGTACCCGACCTCCACCCGATCAAATAAATGTCAGCAACTTTTTCAGCATCCTTGAAAATGGTAGGATATGCATTTTGGACAAGTGATACACACCTGAAGACTTTTTATATTCAACTCGGACAATATCCTAAAATATACTAAATTTTCTTAAAAATGAATCTTAAACAATTGTACATACCAGCCATTGTTCAAGGTTGTACCAGGGGGCGATTTTTTTACATATTAACTGGCCCCCGATCCAATGATCACGCGCGGTTTGAGACCATTTTTTGCCCCCGTGTTGTTGTGCCCCTCAAAATACCGTTTTTTTAGATACGATTACGCATGAAAAATCGCCTTTTGAGCATCTTCTGAAGTGTGTTACAACCGAACCCGAGGTGGCACACCCTTCTAGCTGGCCAGATGTTTTAGTCATAACATTAAGAAATAATATTTCATGATGAATATTGCGAACAAAAAATCGCCTCGAGAGCGGTGCGTTAAACACCGAAAATTTCAAGATTTTGGGAAAAAGCTGTTCACACAACTTGAGAGACCCGTATCTAGCGTTCTAGGGAGGGCACATCAACGGGATAGGTTTTTTCTTACGTCTTAACATTCATATTAAAGATCCTGAAAGTCCCAAAAAGTTTGCTGAACCGCCTCAAAAGTTATAGCTTAATAACGGAAGCGACCTTTTCTATTCACGCTCAAAATTTTTGGATTTTTGCCAAATTTTCGCCAAAAATGAAAAAAATAAAACTCCCGGGCGGTGGCACATGCATATTTTTGTATTCAGGATCATCCAATAAGTGTCCCAAACATGTTAGAACCGGTGGGAAATGCAAAGGGTACTTGCTCGGCGAACCGAGACCTGTTC
Source organism: Megamerina dolium (assembly GCA_963854835.1). Taxonomy (NCBI): domain Eukaryota; kingdom Metazoa; phylum Arthropoda; class Insecta; order Diptera; family Megamerinidae; genus Megamerina; species Megamerina dolium. Next base: position 56,763,322 of record OY978525.1, on the reverse strand, counting down.
ACACCGAAAGTCACACTTGCAGAGATTTGCCCATATATATATATATATATATATATATATATATATATATATATATATATATATATATATATATATATATATTTATATATATATATATATATATATATATATATATATATATACAGTATGTCAAGTAAAATCTTTTGTATTTAGTATGGCCACCTTTAGCATCTATCACGGATTGTAGCCGTTTATTCATAAAATAAACCAACTTTTTTAGGCCATAATTGCTCGGTATATTTTGCCACTCTTCCAATATAGGAAAATGATAATCAACAGAATCACAATTAAATATTCATTATTGCTCAAAAAGTTAAACACATACACCAGGAGTACAGAGTTTCACATCGACAATATTGCTTAGTATGCGGCACACACAAAACCCACTCTGCAAGCTATTATTCATACCATTTCATAAATAAAAATTAAATTTTTGAATTGAATAATTTTACGCATTAAACGCACACCAAACTAAATTTTACTCAAAACCTCAATAATAATCCAGATAACACTTTCGCACCTAACGGCCAGAAGGACAACCCAATGTAAATAATCTCGCTTTCATTGCCGCCAACAACCGAAATTTGATAAAGAGGAAGTTACTGATTTCACCAATAGAATTCAACAACAAAACTACTTAAAGCCAAAGCAGATAATAATCAGCAGGAAACACATCATCATCATGGGCACCATAATCATCGGATTACCAGTAACCATATATGCAAATAATACTTCGTATTTTATTCCACATAGTGTCATAGGTTTTGAAATGTTAATAATATCACAAACTTAGCATAGTTTTAACTTGTTTTCTTATAATTCTATAATACGCACATATGCATATTTTGCCTCGAGACATATTTTCCAAAATTTTGAAATACATAACAGGCCATTCAATAAGTCCGTAAGAAAAGTATGAAAAAAACAAACTTTTTACAAAACTTGATTTTAATATTCAACATAGTTGCCTTCGAGTGCGATACAACGAGTATAGCGATTTTCCAACTTTTCGATATCACTTTTATAGTAGATATGTTATTTATTCATACACATGCAAACATTGCTCATATCTATGAAATACACAAACCATATCAATATTACTTATAATTGTAGCATGCCAGAACATTGAACCAACTTAGTTGCAGTTGGGCACGAAAAAGCTAACAAAGCACTTTCCCAATCAATTCAAAGTTACTTTTTTACACAATGGGTACAAATTACAATTTTTTTTTATATTTTTATAAAAAATATATTTGGTTTGTTTTGTTTTTTAAAAGCCGAAGCTCGTCTTTATTTATTTGAGTTCAAACTTAAACTGCAATACAAAAATTCTTAATCTATTTCGTTAGCATAAAATTTATCAAAAGAAAGGGAAGGTTTTCACCGGAGCTAATATCTAATGATCAGCATGCCTATCTGAAAGGCAAGTCCACTGAGACAGCACTTCTTAGGGTAGTAATGCAAATAGAAAAGGCAATTATGCGCTATAGGTGCGCTATAGGTTTCTTCGTTGACATATACGGAGCCTTCAACAATGTCTCAACGAAGGCATTGCTGGATTGACTGGAATTGATTAGCTTGTATCCGTCTATTCCGTCTATTCAGCACTGGATAACAAATTTCTTGAATTGCCAAACGGTTGGCTGAGTTTTCGAAAGTAAAGTTATCTATCTTTGTTATATTCTCAAAAGTAATAAATTAAGTTCCTTGGAGTTTTTGTTCATTCACAGTATGATCTCCTGATATTAAAATTGCTCCATCTTTTATTAAGTCTTTGTCTTTATTTTTTTCTTTTTTATTCTTTATTAAATTGGAAAAACAAGTATCTTTGTGATTTCATTGAAAGATGTTAGCGTTAAGTTCACTTTTACATATTTCAACATTTAGAATTTATAACCACTTCCAGATAGTACCTCACTCATTGATACGTACCTCTTTTATTTCTATTATTTACCTTGGTCAATTGATCGAGTAAGGTATTTATTAACTGAAGCTCTAGATCTAGTTCTTTATGCTGAGAACGGCTCACATTTTCTTCTGTATCGAAATAGTTCCTTTTCTTGTATAGTATATCTTTAATCTCTGTCATAAGATTTAAGAAATACATATGTCAGATTGGTAATGTGTGGTATTGTTCGTAAATAATAGCGTCTCCATTTTGTAATAGTAGATAATCGTCTCTGGAATAATTAATTATTTCGGTGAGTGAGATTGTAAAAAGGGTTGCTACAATAAATATAAGCAGCATTTTCTAAAAATATTAGAATATGTATTTTACGTTTTATGATTACCTTTATTATCCTATTTCTATTTAATATTCTAACTTTATTACCTAAGTTTTCCTCTATTTTCAGTTTTTTATTGAAAAGGATTTCGAAAGGTTTTTCATTTGTAACCAAATATATTGACTAATTACATTGTTGAACAGCTCTGTAAATTGCTTCAACATCGCTTATTAGGTGATATTCATCTTTTAAACATCTGGATATTTCAAGTAGAGTTGAATGAACTCATTCAACCTGTCCGTTTGTTGTACTATGTCGCGGAGTACAAAAACAGAGTTCGATTTCCAATCTTTGCATTAGTCTTTTAAATTTTTGTGTAGTAAAGCCTGATTCATTATCTAATGTATTTTTTTACATTCGGAAAATTAATAAGTATCTCTAAGATTCTTTCATCTAGTTTAATTTTGTCTTCAATTTGTTTAACCACTAAGAATTTAGAGTAAGCATCAACTAATGTAATAAACTTCAATTTCTGGACATAAAATATATCTATATGAATCCGCTAATCTCTTTCTTAGGAATTGGAGCTTCTCCAATTGGTACCGTTTGAAGTTTTCTACAGTATTTGTTTTTGTTATAAATCTCACAACTTCTTATAAACTGTTTAAATTCTTCTTGCGTATGCGGCCAATAATACATATCACTGATTTGCTTGGTGTGTTCTTTATAGTTTCTGAGCTCTTGTATGTTGTTGCGTGTTGGTCTATCGTCCATTTTTTTCTGTAAAGAAAAAGAATAAGGAAAAAAAAAACAAAGAAAAGAAGATTAGACATATGAAATGGTGGGTAACATCAGAGACTTGAGAAGTAATGAGATATCCCACTGTTAATAGATAGCGTTTTAACAGCAAATCTGGCGATGAAACATTGGCCACCTTTTCACTCAAAGCCAAAAATAGTTTTAGATACATTGGAAACAGTTGAGAATGAGTACACTGTCGGACAAAATAAAGTGCAAAGTAAAATGAAAAAATTCAATGTAGCTTAAATTTTTTTTTATATATTTTTATTAAAAAACGAAAACAGAAATAGTTTATATACTTCAATAACATAAATTAAAAAACAAAAAATGGGAATTCATTCTCTGAAATATAGCACAAGGATAAAAATAGTATCTCATTGTCAAATTATATTAGACAAAATAAAGTGCAAACTAAAATTTTCAACTTCAATTATTAAAAAAAAAATATAAGTTAGTATTTTGTATGGCCTCCTTTATTTTTAATTACCTCAGCCAATCCTTTTGGAATACTTGTTACTAAATTTTTCAATGTATCCTTCGATATTTCTTTCCACTCCTTCTGCATGCTTTCCCAAAACGATTTTAAGTTAGTACGAGAGTTAAAAGGAATTTTATCATCTAAAATGGTCCACAAATGTTCAATCGGATTTAGATCCGGTGATTGTGGAGGCCATTCTAATTTTTCAATTCCATTTTCATGAAAATACTTAGTTGCGATCTTGCATGTGTGCTTGGGATCATTATCCTGTTGAAATATAAAATCACCCAAACTCATTTCCTCAGCACTTCTTCCTAGGTTGGCCATCAAAATGTTGACATAATGCTCTCCAGTCATTTTGGTATCTATTTTGACAATTTGTCCTACACCGCTTGAGGAAAAACAACCCCACACCATCAGAGAACCTCCACCGTGTTTAACTGTGTGCGAAACGTTCTTCGAGTTCAGTCTCTGCGAAGGCTCACACCATACTCGCTTTCGTCTTTTTGAGTTTTTTAACTCAAATTTAGACTCGTCAGACCAAATAATGCGATTCCAGAAGGATTCTGGCATGGAAATATACTTTTTTGCAAACTCAAGCCGTTTTTTATGTTTGCAGGTCGAAGGAGAGGCTTTTTCTTCGCATAGAAACTCTTTAATCCTTTTTCGTTGAGCCTCCTTTGTACTATTCGTGAAGAAATATCCAAATTGGTTAATTCTTTTATTTCCCTTGCTGAGTTCAAAGGACCTTTTTTGGCCAGAATTAAAATTTGTCTGTCATCCTGTGCTGTTGTCTTGCGTTTTCTTCCGCAGAATTTCTTTAAACTTTCATTCGTTCCCAAAATTCGATGTTTTTTAACAATTTTTCTGGCTCCAGATATTGATATTTTATATTTTGCTGATAGCTCTTTATACCCATTGCCATTATTTCGGTCCTTGATCAGCGTATCCTTGACATCCTTCGAAAACGGCTTCATTTTGCAAATCTTCACAATCTAATCATAAAAATGCATTACCTTTAAATTTTCGGTGTAAATCAATGAAAAGTAGAAAAAATTATTTAATTATTCTCAGCGAAATTGCACTTTGCACTTTATTTTGTCCGACAATGAAACAAGTAACACTACTCTTTGCATGTATAGCTAAAAATAATCAAGAGTGTGTATAATTTTTTTTTTCATTTGTACACTTTTGGGGAATCCCCCAATTAGAAAATAATATTTAACAGGGATGCAACTATTAATTGAGTACAAAATATTCAAAATAATTTCGGCATAAAGGGTTTGCACTTTATTTTGTCCGACAGTGTATTTTCACACGTAAACCAACCGCAGCTTCAAACAATCAATTTGAGTCGGCATGTCACATATATAAATACTTTCATATGCACCTACATATGTATGAATCCGACGATGAAGATTCAATATTGAAATTATATAGGATAATTCGAAAATACTTTTATACAAGAATATGCGAAATTCAGCATATGTAATACTTTGGTCTGGTGGTGTTTTCGCAAGGTAACGTGTCTAACTGCCTCAACCAGGTGGGGCTAGCACAATCCTTGTTGAACTCATCGCAAGTTAACTCACTGGCTGTCATGTAGTTTGATCTGAGCGCTATGTGATGATACCTTTATTTGTTAATGAGGGGTAGTCTATAGCTTGCTCTGCTTACTCTGTGATGGCGCTTTCATTATTATTAATGGGGGCCCTCCATGTGGCGACCACCGGGCAACGTCTTCCTGGCACCCGCTGGGAGGCGGCTGAAGTGAGTGGCGAAAATCTCATCGGTTAGAGGTTGTGCGTTGGGTTTGGGACCCGCCACATAAAAAACCCCCCCAATGAAAAAAACAAATATGCCTCGGATAAGGACCACCGCTTTTGTTGATGACCCCCGCAAACGAAAAAAGGACCACGATTTACGGATATGCACCTGGAATGTCCGATCCCTTTATAGGGAGGGTGCCTCTATCCAGCTGGTTGATGTCCTCGAAAAATACAGAGCTGACATCACCGCTCTCCAGGAAATGCGATGGACAGGACAGGGCTGCTCCAAAAGAGCGTCCTGTGACATCTACTACAGTTGCCATGCTGAAAGGCACGAATTAGGATGTGGATTTTTGGTCAGCAAGAGACTACGGCATCTTGTCTCACAGTTCACGCCTGTGAACGAACGGCTGGCCACAATCCGCATCAAGGCAAAATTTTTCAACATCAGCCTTATATGTGCCCACGCTCCGACGGATGAGAAGGACAATGTGACCAAGGAGAGCTTCTTTCAGCGCCTCGAAGAAGCTTATGACCGCTGCCCCCGCCACGATATCAAAATCGTGCTTGGCGTCTTTAATGCCAGGGTGGGCAAGGAAGGTACCTTTGGTCCAACTGTCGGAAAATTCAGCCTCCACCAGAACACCTCCGATAACGGAATGAGGCTGATTGACTTCGCCGCAGCACGAAACATGGTAATTTGTGGTACCAGATTCCAGCATCTCGACATCCACAAAGCGACATGGCTGTCTCCAGATCAACGTACAAGAAACCAAATTGATCATATGGTGATTGACGGAAGGCATGCTTCCAGTGTGATGGACGTGAAATCGATCCGTGGTGCCAACATCGACTCGGAGCATTACCTTGTTGCAGCTAAGGTGCGCACACGCCTATGTGTCGCAAATAATAAGAGAAGTCCCACACAGAGAAAGCTCGACGTCAGTAAGCTGCGATCACCAGAGACAGCAGATGCATTTTCCACTCGACTATCGGATCTGCTTATGCAGAACACTCCCCCACTTGATGATACATGCGCACGGTGGACACATATATCCCACTCCATGACTACTGCTGCCGAGGAGGTAATCGGTTACTACCGGCCTCTGAGGAATGAGTGGTATGATCAGGAGTGTCGCGACGCTACCGCAGAGAAAGACGCCGCCTACAGAAAAACCCTGCGTGCAGACGCAACGCAAGCTGTTAAGGAGCGGTATAGAGAGAAAAGGAGTGCAGAGAGACGTCTTTTCAGGCACAAGAAGAGGGAGTTGGAAAGACGCAAGTGTGAGGAGATAGAGATGTGTACCGACAAGAATGAGACTCGAAAATTCTTTGAAAAGATCAAGCGCCTGAGTGGAGGTTTAAATCCCGGAGCCTCTTCTTGTCGTGATGGAAATGGAAATCTGGTTACAGATGTCCAAAGTGTACTGAGCCTATGGAGGGAACACTTCTCCACGTTACTGAATGGCGATGCTACGAACAATTCTGCCAGTGGAGGTGTTTGCCCGATAACCCCAATTACAGATGATGGTGTTGATATTCCACCACCCGACTATGACGAGGTTGAAACGGCCATTTTAAGGCTGAAGAACAACAAAGCTGCAGGTGCTGATGGCCTGCCTGCCGAGTTGTTTAAGACCGGAGGCGATGAGCTGCTCACCCGCATGCACCAGCTCATAAGCAGAATATGGTCGGATGAAAGCATGCCTGATGATTGGAGGCTCAGTGTTCTCTGTCCTGTACATAAAAAAGGAGACCCCACAATTTGCGCCAACTACCGTGGAATAAGTCTCCTGAGCATCGCGTACAAGGTTCTATCGAGCGTACTGTGTGAAAGATTGAAGCCTATGCTCAGCAACCTGATTGGACCTTATCAGTGTGGCTTCAGACCTGGTAAATCCACCATCGACCAGATTTTCACACTGCGCCAAATCCTGGAGAAGACCCAAGAAAAACAGAACGACACACACCACCTATTTGTTGATTATAAAGCCGCTTTCGACAGTCCGGTAAGGGATTACCTCTACGCAACAATGTCTGAGTTCGGTATTCCTGCAAAGCTCATTCGACTTTGTAGAATGACACTGCATAACTCCCGTTGTGCAGTGAAAATTGGGAAGGACCTCTCCGCACCGTTTAATACCGAATGGATTTTCAGACAAGGTGATTCGTTATCGTGCGACTTCTTCAATCTTATTATGGAGAAAATAATACGAGCTGCTGATCTACGACATAATGGCACTATCTTCAACAAAAGTGTCATGCTGTTAGCGTATGCCGACGATATTGACATAATCGGCATGAACACGCGAGCAGTCAGTGCAGCATTCTCAGAGTTGGAAAGAGAGTCGCGTCGGATGGGTCTCACGGTGAACGAGGGCAAGACGAAGTATCTAGTGTCAACAAACAAAGAGTCCCGGCGTCTTGGACAGCACGTCACTGTTGACAACTACGCTTTTGAAGTAGTAAGGGGCTTTGTCTATCTTGGAACCAGCATAAACAGCAGTAATGACGTCAGCTTGGAGATCATGCGTAGGATAACTCTTGCTAACAGGTGTTACTTTGGGCAATTGAGAAGTCGAGCCCTCTCTCGAAGAACGAAAACTACACTCTACAAGCCTCTCATCATGCCTGTCCTAACATATGGCGCTGAAGCCTGGAGAATTCCACCTCGGATGAGCGAATGCTTGGAGTTTTCGAGAGAAAAGTCCTACGCAAGATCTTTGGACCTATTTGCGTTGGTGGCGAGTACCGAATAAGGTACAACCATGAGCTGTACGAGCTGTATGCCGATATTGACATAGTAAAGCGCATCAAAATCCAGCGGCTGCGCTGGCTAGGTCATGTCGAGCGAATGGAAGAACACGCTCCAGCTAAGAAGGTGTTATATTCGGAACCCGCTGGAGGACGACGCAAAAGAGGAAGACCAAACCTCCGGTGGAAAGACCAAGTACTGGAGAACCTGACGGCGCTTGGAATTTCTAACTGGCGCCAGCTAGCGAAGAACAGAATCATGGAACATGATTTTTTATTAAAATTTAATTTATTTAGAATAATTAATTCTGATCAAAATGTTTAGCTATCAGGTGAATTTCAATAATCCCTTATTTGCCTACTACAAACAATCAACTCGATCATCTGTTCAATTTTAATTGCTCTCATTTTTTCGTTTTCTACATATTTTACTATGTAAATATATATGCACATATGCGAAGCAGAATTGTCTATTTTTCATTGCTATTTTTGCTATTTTTCAAGATTTTGTCATTTTGCGCTTGTTCAGCAGCCAACACATCGAATTATTCGTCTTTCGTTGATTACTCATTCATTGCATATACACCAGGCATCGGCAAAAGCTGCTCATATGAGCTCTCCCGCATCACACGCATTCTTACGCTCTTTCAATTCAATCGTTGTTGAGACAGCAACGAAGCAACACGTGCACGGGTGCGCTAATAATTTTCTTATTTTTTCTTGTTACAGTGGACATGTATGATAATATGGCTGCAAGAAAATATTTTATGATTCCAAATGCTTTCAATGCAATGCAATGTCTCCTTTGCCACAATTCTTTATGTTTTAAGAAACATATTATGATATGAGTCATAAGGATTTTGACAAATTTCAGGGTGAAGCAAGGGATAATTTATATATTGAAAAGAAAAAGCAGTTCCTTTTAAAGCTGAAGGAATGGATTTCTAAAGAAGAAAATGAGGATAAAAAGGCGCTGGGAAGCCAAAAACCGCAATAAAAATGACTTTGTCTAACTTGATTAGCTTAAATATTGTTAAAAAGGGAAGGCCTTTTTCTGATGGGGTTTATATGCAAGGCATTTTTAAACAAGTTTTGCAGAAACTAAATAGTCATTTGGTCGATGTCATTGAAAATATTCATTTGTGCCCTAGAACTTTATCTCGGCGGACAGATCAAATTGGTGTATTTATTGAAGCGGAAATTGAAAAAAAAATTAATTCTTGCATATTTTTTTCAATATGTTTGGATGAAAGCACTGATATAAATGACCTTTTCCAACTAGTTATTTGTATTCGAAGTGTAGATTCCAACTACGAAGTTTTTAATTCCATGTTTTCATTAGAAACTTTCTATGGAAACGTGACCGGCAAGCTGGTATTTGAAGTCGTTTTAGAAAAACTTTCTAAAATCGAGCTAAGTAAGCTTGCTGGAGTACTACAAGGAAAAGAAAAAACCTTACCCGATCTGTTTGAAAAAGTTATAAGTTTTCAAACCACTTTATATTTACTCTTAGCTGAGGTTCGGTTAGGTGATTATTCAAATTTCCCACGAACTGCTGCTATTATTGCTAACACAAAAGGTCTTACAAAAAAAGATGACCATGTCAACATTTTGGAAACCTTTTTTTTTAATTTTGAGGAGAGATTCAAAGACTTTAAGAAAGTTCAGAATGTAATTGATCTCTTTAAAAATCCATTTACCTGTGATATATGCAAGTATGAATTTAAAATTCAAGTAGAACTTGTAATCTTGCGTAGCGAAATGAGCTTTAATATATGTAGTGAATCAGACATTATTGAGTTTTGGAGAAATTTAGACGGCTCTTTGTAACCTCAACTCAAAGAAATTTCTTTAAAGTATTTATCACTTCTCCCTTCAACATATTTTAGTGAACAAATTTTTTCTGACTTAAAATTCATTTGCTCCAACCACAGAAATAAATTAAACATGAGCCATATTAAAAATATTCTTTTAGCAAGAAACTGTTCCAAGAATATTGATATTAATAAAACACAACACACAATATCGGGTGCTTGCACATTAAGTGGTGCAAGTGGAGGCATTCCCCCATAACCCCCCATTGAGCTTAGTAGGATGGGTATGATTAGGGTGTATGCATTTAGTTTTTTTTTGTTGACGATTTATTTCGGATTTCTGATTTTTTTGTGTTTCCCCCAATTTTCATCTCTGCGTGCGTAAGCGCGACGCAAATTTTCCGCATATTTACATGTAGTCATATACATATATGTCCATATACCCTGTTCATTTGATTCGTTTATATATATATATATATTTGTTGTTTTTTTTTTGTTTGTATAATTCTTAAAAGATTTTCAGGATTTTCTACTTAGTGATTAAGTTTTTTCTTGCGATTTATCTAAATTTTCTTCGCTTTGTTTCGTTATATTTCTTTGATATTTATTTTCTTTTATATATTTTTATACTTTTTTCTTTTATATAAGTTTATCATATTATAGAATATAAGGATTAGGTTAACATACGTTGTTGTAATAAATTCAAATTTGTTTTATAATGTTTAATTTATATTGTTGTTAGTGAAAATATGATTGCCTAAAATTTCCACATTAGGGTGGGTCATGGAATGGTAATGGGTGTGGTCTGAACTTTCGGTTCCAGTATGTAATGGGGATTGTCCACGATTTTGATGGCGTGCATGGTCAATCCAGGAAGGGAGGGAGCACACAATAGGCATGCCAGGTTGAGCGTGACGATAAGAGGATATGTCGTGCTATGGATGTGTGTATATATGGTTGTTTTGTTTCGGGTTACTGTCGGATGGAGTGCCCATGTCCACAATGATGGTGAGCATTATTGTTCATCCATTGCCTCTCAGTGGTGGGTTGAGGACCACGCCCTGAATACTCTAGCCAGCTGGTGCAAGGCCACTGTGGGTGAATTATAATGGATGAACAATAATGGCGCCCAAATAAAATAAAAGCCTGCCATTGTTTTGTTTGTAGTGTTACAACACCGAGTACATTACTCTGTGAGGTGACGACCGGAGTGTGCATGTGTGTTTGTTACAACGGGTACATATACGCATATATGTGTACTTAGTTGTGGACAGATATGGGTATACAAGGACATAAAATGAATTGGCATACGGACATATTGGTGTCGTGTGTAATAGTAATGGTCTTTTCACAGATGGGCATTATTTTGAAGACTTAAAGATGCAAGTAAAGCGATAACATAACAATAATGTTGGCGCCCAACGTGGGGCATCCATTAAATCGATTTATATTTCGATATAAAAATAATTACCAAATGCAAAAATACTGTAACGAGTATCGATAGTTGATTACTCATCACTATTGTGACTGACTCTATTGGCAGCATCGAAACGAATGTCAACAAAAAGAAATAAGCGATAACCAGAACAAGTCAACGAGAAAGGAAGAGAAGAATCTCGATAAAGGAAGATTCTGGGGTGTTGCCAACAGAGTATAAATAGAGCCAGTGTTGAGAATTGACAATCAATCTAATTCCGAACGTGATTGCGAAAACATTGATACAGAGGCAAAAGTTGCAAGTACATTTAAGTGTTATAGTAAATAGTTGATTGTAAACAGTGTTGATTGTAAATAGAGATTATTAAATAAATTGTTGCTGTATATAGTTGTATAAAATAAGTGTTGCAGTTATCATTAACAGAATCCAGTGATCGAACAAGGTAATTCAAATAGAATTAAACGTTCACAGAATAAAAACGTAAAAATTGGTGTCAGAAGTGGGATTCTGTAAAGATGGTGAAAATTGACCAACTAAAAGTGGACCAGCTTAAAAAGCTGTTGGTAGAGATGAATCTATCGTCATCAGGTGCAAAGGCGGAACTGCTGGTGAGGCTGAGGCAAGCTATGGAGGCTAAGGGAATTAACGTAGAAGAACATGAGTTCTTCGAGGAAGCCGATATACAAGCAGTCGTACACGCTGAGGAAGAAAGCAAGATAGATTCGAGTGGTCAACTAATGGAACTCATGAAATCCATGATGCAACAACAGCAGCAGCAACTGCAAGGAATTAATGCGAAGTTACAAGAAAATGCGTCTCGCATTGACTCCAAGTTTCAAGAACATTCGGTACGTCAAGAAAACGCTATGGGAGAGTTCCAGAAAACAATTGACTCCAAGTTTCAAGAACATTCGGTTCGTCAAGAAAACGCTATGGGAGAGTTCCAGAAAACAATTGACTCCAAGTTTCAAGAACATTCGGCTCGCCAAGAACACGTCATCGAAAATCTACAAAAAGGAATTGAACTTAGATTTCAGGAAATTTCCGGAGCTATTAATGACAAAGTCACAGAGCTGAAAGAACACGTGGATGAGTTGGATGATAAGCTGAAGGAACATGTCGACGACTGGGAAGATAAGTTCGAGAAACTACAGCACGAACTCAATCAACTAAAAATAAATGGGCCAGCCACATCAGTGATTAGAGATTCAAGTACAATCAAACTTAAGCCACCAACATTTGACGGAAGCACGCCATTCAATATCTTCAAGCTTCAATTCGAGACAACCGCTTCGAAGAATCAATGGGATGATAGCGACAAGACTGCTGCTTTAATAGTCGCATTAAAAGGTAACGCTTCCGAGGTGTTACAGATGATTCCAGAGAAAGATCGTGGTAGCTATCAGTCACTGATGGACACACCCCAGCGAAAGTATGGAAATGAATACAAGAGTCAATTACATCGAGTGGAATTGAGATCGCGAGTGCAACGGAGTAATGAGAGTCTTCAGGAATTCGCTTCCGATATTGAGCGCTTATGTCATCTAGCGTTCTCAGGTAATTCGGAAGAGTTCGTCGAAAAAATAAAAATAGAGGCATTCATAGATGGCATACGTGATGGAGAGACAAAGCGTGCCCTAGTCATGTCACCCAGGAATACTTATCCCGAAACAGTCAGTAGTGCATTGACGTTTGAAGCTGCCAGTTTGATGTGTCGACCAATGCCACGGGTACGCCAACTAGAAACAAAAACAACAGATCTGGTTGAAGCAGTGCGTCAGGCAGTAAAATCAGTAGTTCAGCCTGAAGTAACAACAGGTCGACGTGAAAACAAATTTAATGGTAAGTGCTTCATTTGCGACAAACGAGGGCATATAGCGCGTGATTGCAAACAATCGAATATGAAGCCTAAAGGTAGAACAAGGAATCAACGCAAAAATAAATTTGCCGGTAAGTGCTTCATATGCCATCGAAGAGGGCACAAGGCGCGAAATTGTCGTCTACGACACAAGCAACAAAGATCGAATTCACCAGGACAACGAAAGGACGATCGTGATGTCATTCATCGTAGTAAAGCTTATACTCCATATCGTCGTACTTGCACCGTAGATAGTAAACATTGTTCTCGGGAAAGAAACCAGAATCACATTGTTAACCTACGTCTTACGAATGTATTGTCGGAAGAGTCATGGACCACCGAACGAGTTCAAGAAGATCAGCGGAACGACCCAGATCTCGTAAAGATTATGGAATACAAGGAGCAGGGCATACGTCCAGATTGGCAAGAAATGGCTAATGAGAGTCCAATAGCAAAGGCATACTGGGCGCAGTGGCAAAGCCTGCACTTACGAGACGGATGTTTATTCCGAACATGGGAAAGTGAAGATGGAAAAATCACTTATGATCTGCTAGTGGTACCCAAGGCAAGAATAAATGAAGTGATAGCTGAGTATCACAATGCCTCCAGTGGAGGGCATTTGGGAATCACCAAAACCGTCGAGAAAATAAAGAAACGATTTTATTGGGTTGGATGTCATGACCATGTCGCTGATTGGATTCGGAAGTGTAAGCAATGTGCAATGGCCAAAGGTCCCACTAAGAAAAGTCGAGGTAAGATGCACCAATACACCGTGGGTGCTCCATTTGAGCGAATTGCTATGGACATAGCTGGGCCATTTCCAATAAGCAACGCAGGAAACAAGTATGTTCTGGTGGTTATAGATTACTTCAGTAAATGGCCTGAAGTATACCCCATTCCAAATCAGGAAGCTAGTACAGTTGCGGATGTATTCGTCAACCAATGGGTTACTCGTTTTGGTGTACCGATGGAGTTACACTCAGACCAAGGTCGAAATTTCGAATCAGTTGTATTCCAAGAGATATGCCGTATGCTGGGTATATACAAAACTCGTACAACACCTTTGCATCCACAATCTGATGGCATGGTAGAACGATTTAACCGTACCTTGGAGGAATATTTGAGAAAAGTCGTAGATAAATACCAAAGAGACTGGGATGTACATATACCAATGTTCCTCATGGCATATCGATGCGCACAACATGATACGACGGCTACTACACCGGCAATGGCAATTTTTGGAAACGAGTTAAGACTGCCAGCTGATTTAAAATTTGGAGTCGTAACACCAACGAGATCAACCGAAGGTAATTATACTAGCGAAAAGCGGGAACAGTTGGATGAAGTACATCGGTTCATCAGAGAGCGGTCGCAGATGATAAGCGATAAGATGAAGGCCAGGTATGACTTGAAAGCAAATTCAAAAGGGTTCTATGAAGGAGAGCTTGTAATGCTTCATAATCCACAACGAAAGAAAGGCCTGTCTCCTAAACTACAGACTCATTGGGAAGGACCATATGAGATTATAGCAAAGATAAATGACGTAGTGTATCGCATTCAACGTGCCTGGAATAAAAGAGCAAAGTTTAAAGTAGTGCACTTGGAGCGACTTGCGCCATATCGAGGGGAAGTATAAAAACTTGTTCGGGACGAACAAGGTTAAGAGGAGGGCAGTGTAACGAGTATCGATAGTTGATTACTCATCACTATTGTGACTGACTCTATTGGCAGCATCGAAACGAATGTCAACAAAAAGAAATAAGCGATAACCAGAACAAGCCAACGAGAAAGGAAGAGAAGAATCTCGATAAAGGAAGATTCTGGGGTGTTGCCAACAGAGTATAAATAGAGCCAGTGTTGAGAATTGACAATCAATCTAATTCCGAACGTGATTGCGAAAACATTGATACAGAGGCAAAAGTTGCAAGTACATTTAAGTGTTATAGTAAATAGTTGATTGTAAACAGTGTTGATTGTAAATAGAGATTATTAAATAAATTGTTGCTGTATATAGTTGTATAAAATAAGTGTTGCAGTTATCATTAACAGAATCCAGTGATCGAACAAGGTAATTCAAATAGAATTAAACGTTCACAGAATAAAAACGTAACAATACTAATCATCGTAACAATAATGGCGCCCAACGTGGGGCCTGAAGTCATCCATTAAATCGATTTATATTTCGATGATAAAATCATTTTAAAATTCAAAAATACAATTAACATAACACGTATTACATCAAGTGTAGTTTCAATCGAAGTTTAGATAAATTTGTAATTTACTCGGGCAAAGATTGTACAAAAATATTTAGAAGTAATTTGGTAAATGATGCTACAAGTATTTATAAAAATGATTTAAGTATAGTTAGACCAATGAACTTCCTCACACCAGAAGAATTAGAGCTACATCTGCCAGCAGGAATATGTCATATTTGTGAAAAAGAAATGAATGAAGATAGAGTCTTCGATCATTGTCATTTAAGGGGAAAATAATGCGGTGCCGCTCATCAAACTGTAATTTGAATTATCAAGTTGCAAAGTTCATTCCAATTTTCTTCCACAACTTTTCGGAATATGATTGTCATCTTTTTGTTAAATAATTAGAAGCGTTTCCCGGTGATATTAAAATTATTCCTCTAAACAAAGAATTATATATGTATATATCACTTTTAAAATATATAAATATAGCAGAAAAAAAATATGTAGAGTTACGGTTTCTGGATCCATTCAGATTTATGTCCTCTGGTTTGGAAAGTTTAGCTAAATATATAAATAGCGAAAATTTTCATGTTTTAAAATCAGCATATCCATCTAGTATAGAATTTAACTTATTGAAACGTAAAAGAGTATTTCCATACGAATATTTAAATTCAGTTGATCGTTTGAAGGAAAATAATCTTCCTCCTCGAGAACAATTCTTCTCCACTTTAAATAATGCAGAGTGTTCTGTTGTTGATTATGAACATGTTGTAAGTGTTTGGACTACATTTAAATGTAAAACTTTGCTCGACTACATGTTCTTGTATTTGAAAACAGATGTTTTATTTCTGGTAGATATATTTGAAAATTTTTGCAAAGTTTGTAAAGATATCTATCAACTAGATCCTTGTCATTATCGCACTACACCAGGTTTATCCTGGGATGTGTTGCGTGTGGCCTGCTGTCCAAATTTTCTGAAAAGAAAAAAATGAAATAAAACAGAGAAAAAGAATTTGATTTATGAAATGGCAGAATGGTGGGTAACATGGATATATGTGGAGAGATTTGTATAATGGAGAACACAGCATAAATAAAAACTGTTGTCAACTTATATAAAGCTGTTAATAACATGTACAAAGCTGTTAAGCTATATGTCTATGTTGCCTAACATAAGTATACAAAGGACGTTGCTCTGCGACTGCGGTATTTGAATTGGGGTGTGAATGTGTTGGATACCCACCGTTGGTTGACGAAAGACATCATCCTTCTTCGGCACAAACCGGTAGTCGATTGTGTTAGTGTTGGTAGCCAAGATAGGTATATTTTTTTGCCACCGAGGGTATATTTGCTCGATCCGTTGCTTGCGGATGGATCAGTTAAGATTTTCTCTAATGGTGTGTAGACGTTGGCGAGTTGGCCCGGTGATGAGTGTGTGTCAGTGGTATCGTTGTTTGAAACGGTAAAATGGTTTAATAGTGGACAAGTCAAGTGAAAAGGAAAAGTGATATTGGGTGATTAAATGGTGAAAGGCGATATATGTTCATACGTACCTGTACACTCTGTGGAGGAATCAACGTCTGTCCAGGAGCAGCACATGCTGGGAATGGCACAGTGATCCAGTGACAACATTAACGCGAAGCAGCAGCAGCACAGAAGGTACGCGCAGAGCGATCCAGCAAAAGACATTATTTTGAAAAAAAAAAATGAAAAGATAAGTACTAAATTTTTATTTTTATTTTCTGGGGCTTACCATCAGAAAGCTACTCCAAGTTTGGGGACCGATGTGCTAGGAGATAATATATCTGGAACAGAAAAATAGTACTCACCTGTACATATGTTGTGCTGTGAAAATCGTTTGTAATTCACACGTATATATACACGCATATATGCAACATGCATATAGTGCAACATACCGCATATAAATTATTGGAGGAAGATAATTACGACGCACGCATATTAGTGCGAGTTTCATATATAGAAAAACCGACACATGTATATAATAAGGATGCATTCGACCCAAAGGAGCACTGATTCTATTGAAGTCGAAGAGCACGACACGAGATAATTTTTTTTTCCCTACACTTTTCACCGCGACAAGAATAATTTTTGCGTTAGCGTAATAACACAACCGCGATTATCACCTTTTTATATTCAAGTGTTCACGATTGGAATCACTGTGAATTTTGCACTATATGTTATATGTTGTATAATTTAAATATTTATATATAAATTTATTTTGCACTAGATATATTAGAAAGCTCCACACTTCGTTGCCGTTGACATTTATTGCATTTGGGTACGGCGCGCAAAATTTACATGGTGACACATTATTTATATAAGCATTTTGTTTGTGATAAGTAATTTTTTTAGGACATAAGACACAAATATACAATTAAATCTGTTTATAAATAAGTAAGCTAGAAATAAATGATTTATCTGTTCATGGGTTTATGTATCATGAATATGTATGAATAATTGATGTCTGTAAGGGGGATGGGTGGAATTGGAACGGCGGTAAAGTAGGACGATTGGTCCTAAATATGTCTTAGTGGGAGTTGACCACGGTTTATTGGTATGTAGGAGCAGCCCAGGTACATACCAGAGTGAGTGTGAAGACGAGGTGACGTGATGTACGTTCTTTTAGGTATTTTGGATGAAGTATCTGGTGTAGTCATGTACTGTAATTATGTGTGTCTGCTGTAATGGTGGGAATTATTGTTCGTCCATTGCTCTTCAGTGTTGGGATGAGGACCACTCCCCGATTACCATGGCCAGCTGGAGCAATGCCACTGAGAGTGCACTATGATGGATGAACAATAATGGCGCCCGAACAAAACAAAGCCTACCATATAACATGCACTTCATGATCCAGTGTATAAGGTTACACTGTAGTATGGCAGACTGTATATTGTGTTTCTATTGGATGTATGTACATGTATGTGCGTGTGTACACTTATGTTTGCATTCATGCCTATTTGACTTAACATGAATGTACATACACAATACTGTGTGATTATCTATGCTATGCCTAAAGGCGGAGTGATGTCTGTTTTCTTTTGTCTAGCTATTTGAAAACTTTTTAGAAACTATAATAATGTTAAATAACATATATCAAGATGACATTATTCTGTAATGAGCTATAAAGGCGCCTCAAAAGAAAGTCAATATAATTCGCTTTTTTTAATGGACAATTTTAAAATTCTATAAACATACGTAACAATAATGGCGCCCATCGTGGGGCCAGAAAACAACAATTCGAACGAGTTAATATTTAGATGATTAGAAAAGTTTAAATTTTACACATAACATGTTCCATTCGCTATCTATGCAGATTTTGCGTGTATTTTAGAAAATACAAATGTGAATGAGTCTAATAATGTGTTAACTACTCAAATTCATAGACCGATAGCATTTTCGTATTACATCAAGTGTAGTTTCAATCGAAGTTTAGATAAATTTGTAATTTACTCGGGCAAAGATTGTACAAAAATATTTAGAAGTAATTTGGTAAATGATGCTACAAGTATTTATAAAAATGATTTAAGTATAGTTAGACCAATGAACTTCCTCACACCAGAAGAATTAGAGCTACATCTGCCAGCAGGAATATGTCATATTTGTGAAAAAGAAATGAATAAAGATAGAGTCTTCGATCATTGTCATTTAAGGAGAAAATAATGCGGTGCCGCTCATCAAACTGTAGTTTGAATTATCAAGTTGCAAAGTTCATTCCAATTTTCTTCCACAACTTTTCGGAATATGATGTCATCTTTTTGTTAAATAATTAGAAGCGTTTCCCGGTGATATTAAAATTATTCCTCTAAACAAAGAATTATATATGTATATATCACTTTTAAAATATATAAATATAGCAGAAAAAAAAATATGTAGAGTTACGGTTTCTGGATCCATTCAGATTTATGTCCTCTGGTTTGGAAAGTTTAGCTAAATATATAAATAGCGAAAATTTTCATGTTTTAAAATCAGCATATCCATCTAGTATAGAATTTAACTTATTGAAACGTAAAAAAATATTTCCATACGAATATTTAAATTCAGTTGATCGTTTGAAGGAAAATAATCTTCATCCTCGAGAACAATTCTTCTCCACTTTAAATAATGCAGAGTGTTGTTGTTGATTATGAACATGCTGTAAGTGTTTGGACTACATTTAAATGTAAAACTTTGCTCGACTACATGTTCTTGTATTTGAAAACAGATGTTTTATTTCTGGTAGATCTATTTGAAAATTTTTGCAAAGTTTGTAAAGATATCTATCAACTAGATCCTTATCATTATCGCACTACACCAGGTTTATCCTGGGATGTGTTGCGTGTGGCCTGCTGTCCAAATTTTCTGAAAAGAAAAAAATGAAATAAAACAGAGAAAAAGAATTTGATTTATGAAATGGCAGAATGGTGGGTAACATGGATATATGTGGAGAGATTTGTATAATGGAGAACACAGCATAAATAAAAACTGTTGTCAACTTATATAAAGCTGTTAATAACATGTACAAAGCTTTTAAGCTATATGTCTATGTTGCCTAACATAAGTATACAAAGGACGTTGCTCTGCGACTGCGGTATTTGAATTGGGGTGTGAATGTGTTGGATACCCACCGTTGGTTGACGAAAGACATCATCCTTCTTCGGCACAAACCGGTAGTCGATTGTGTTAGTGTTGGTAGCCAAGATAGGTATATTTTTTTGCCACCGAGGGTATATTTGCTCGATCCGTTGCTTGCGGATGTATCAGTTAAGATTTTCTCTAATGGTGTGTAGACGTTGGCGAGTTGGCCCGGTGATGAGTGTGTGTCAGTGGTATCGTTGTTTGAAACGGTAAAATGGTTTAATAGTGGACAAGTCAAGTGAAAAGGAAAAGTGATATTGGGTGATTAAATGGTGAAAGGCGATATATGTTCATACGTACCTGTACACTCTGTGGAGGAATCAACGTCTGTCCAGGAGCAGCACATGCTGGGAATGGCACAGTGATCCAGTGACAACATTAACGCGAAGCAGCAGCAGCACAGAAGGTACGCGCAGAGCGATCCAGCAAAAGACATTATTTTGAAAAAAAAAAAATCAAAAGATAAGTACTAATTTTTTATTTTTATCTTCTGGGGCTTACCATCAGAAAGCTACTCCAAGTTTGGGGTCCGATGTGCTAGGAGATAATATATCTGGAACAGAAAAATAGTACTCACCTGTACATATGTTGTGCTGTGAAAATCGTTTGTAATTCACACGTATATATACACGCATATATGCGTGTATATATACATACATGCATACATGCAACATGCATATAGTGCAACATACCGCATATAAATTATTGGAGGAAGATAATAACGACGCACGCATATTAGTGCGAGTTTCATATATAGAAAAACCGACACATGTATATAATAAGGGTGCATTCGACCCGAAGGAGCACTGATTCTATTGAAGTCGAAGAGCACGACACGAGATAATTTTTTTTCCCCTACACTTTTCACCGCGACAAGAATAATTTTTGCGTTAGCGTAATAACACAACCGCGATTATCACCTTTTTATATTCAACAAAAAAAAAACGCATATATGCTCGTGAATGCATATAGTACAATATACCGCATATAAATTATTGGAGGAAAACACAAGAGACGCACGTGGATTAGTGCGAGTTGTATATAAAGGAAAACCGACTCATATATATGTGATATGGGTGCATTCGACCCGAATAAGCACTGAGTCCCTTGAAGTCAATTGCAACAAGAGCACTACACGAGATTATTTTCCATCACTTTTCACCTCGACAAAAGTAATTTTTATGTTTCACGATTGGAATCACTGTGAATTTTGCACACACACAAACAATAAAAATTCATTACATTGTTTACTTTTGTAAATATAAATAAAATCTTGCCAAAAGGTAAACAAAGTAATGACAATTAGAGATAGTACTCGAGGCCATAATTGCAAAAGTCTACACGAGATAGAGAGAATATGTGTACAACTATAATACATTAATTTTATTGCGTTAACGTTAAATTTTGTGTAACGCGTATTTTGTTTTCT
Organism: Megamerina dolium; assembly: GCA_963854835.1. Lineage (NCBI taxonomy): Eukaryota > Metazoa > Arthropoda > Insecta > Diptera > Megamerinidae > Megamerina > Megamerina dolium. The sequence goes on along the minus strand of OY978525.1, from coordinate 56,741,905 downwards.
TTTATATGTTATATGTTGTATAATTTAAATATTTAGATATAAATTTATTTTGCACTAGATATATTAGAAAGCTCCACACTTCGTTGCCGTTGACATTTATTACATTTGGGTACGGCGCGCAAAATTTACATGGTGACACCTTAATGAAATAAACCGAAATTTAATAAGTCTTATGATACGTATAAGTGTACAACACACGACCACACGTTTTTTCCTCACTCACTCGGTATCGTCACAGATCCAATCACTGCCCCCAGCATTGCTACTGCCGCCTCCACCTCCAACAGAATCCAAAGAATTTGTTGACATAATATCTCCTTTGCGAGATAGAAGAGCAAAGGATATATTCAAATATCCAAAAGGAATATCAACAATTTACATTTCCACCGTATTTTGTTTTACAAAACAATTCTTTTTCTTTACAAAACACCTATAACTATTGAAAACTTAAAAATCGTTCTTCGATATAGCAAGCAAGTAATGTTACATACCAAAAAATTAGTTATCTTGAGGATTCTTCTTTCCTTGCTTCTTTTCTGTTAATGTAATTAAGCTCGGCCAATGAGCCCTTTGGGGCTTTAAGTGCCACATATTTATTTTTTATTAATTAAATTTAATAAAATATTATAAAATGTTTGCCAACTTACCAATTTGATGGCTCCAATGTAAAATTATTACAAATGTTTTGACAGTTCAACATTTGTTCATTGTCAACATTATTAACCCTCTGATTGGCCACAAGATTTTGAATGTATATTTTTTAATTTTTGAAAGCAAGACACTGTGCTTTAAACAAATTTTTGATCATTTTAATTATAGCAACAATTAACAAAAGATTTATAATTTAATGTAATTACGATGAAATTAATATTAATCGAAAAGAGAAAATACACAAATGCATTTTAGAAGTTTGACCCTCATACGTAAGCACGGGTTAATGTGTCAATATATTTTTGAATTTATCACTTTGACAGATTTAATAAAGCAAAAATGAAAGCTCAAAAAATTTTGACAATTAACGTCATGCTATTTCATTCGCACTCATTACATAAAAAATAAAGCAATAAGATATATCCCAGAAATATGCATTAGTATTTGTATTCAGACAAAAGAGTGTGAGATTGTATTGGAATTTTAAGGGGAAGTGGGTAGTCATGGCTAGCAGGGATGCTACCCACATATTAACCAGATAATTACCCAGTTCTGGCTAGCAGGGCTGTAGTATAGCAGACTGTATGTTGCGTTTATGTTAGATTTATGTACATGTACGTGTGTGTGTGCACTGATGTTTGCATTTATGCATATTCAACAGAACATGAATGCATATACGCAGTACTGTGTGACTCTATATGTTATGTCTAAAGACGGCTGATGTCTGTTTTTTTTTTGGTTACTTATTTGAAAGTTTTTTTTTTATGATAATAATGTCAAATAACATCTATCGAGATGACATCATTCAATAGTTTCTAGACACCTTCCATATAATTCAATAATTAAAGATCATATTTTCGAATAACGCAGTATATTTCGATAAAATTCAAGCAACCATATTTGGAAACTTTTATTTTCTTTATACTCGTAACAATAATGGCGCCCAACGTGGGGCATAAACCACGACGACGCGAGTTTTTTGTTGTTTCTTTGTGTTTTTGTATTGTTTTATTTGATGCAGTATATAGGGTGAATTTTGTGGGGTACCTGTCAAGATTTTCAAGGCATGAAAGGGGTGCATGGAAACATAGGAGAGCATGGGGTAGCTTGGGCATGTCGTCATGTTGAGGTCAGGGGCATTCAGATCATAGTGGATGGGCGATCATGGACGAGAGACGTATCTGGCGCCGGGTGTATTGTCATGACCATGGAGTCATATGACCAATTGTATCGGTCAAGTCCGTCTGGGTTCCAGACACCATCACATTGCATCTGGGGCTCAGTGGCGTCAAAGCGATATAATGTGGCATGTACTTGCGTAGGAATGGAGTTATTATTTTTGGCTATTACTGTAATAATTATATGTGATCTGAGTGGGCTTTGCTGATGCTTGTCCGCTTGGATAGCGTTGGTTGATAGCGTGTTGGTGTATAGTAGTGGCGTTCTGAGGCATTGATCGCTTTAGAAATAGATTATGAATCAGCTCAGGATAGAGAATATGTTAATAATTGTTTAGAAATTTTTGTGTGGATAGATTACTGACTGTCGGGTCACCAATACTCACCCAAAATCATATTGTGTGTAGATGAGTGAAGACGTCGAGAACGAGCCGCAAACACGTTCCATATCCCTAAACCCCCCTAAGAATAACATAAAGAAAAGAGAAGAAAATAAAGCAAATTATAAAGATATTAGAATTAGTAGAAGCTCATATACATACATTGGATACATATATGGGATACAATACCTATAATATAATATAATTAGAATATAATGTAATTGAGTTGTATGAAATTTAAATGTTAATAATAACAGTGAATAAAGAGAAGAAAACAAAAATAAACTCGAAAATATATAAAATTAGTTCATTTGCCGTTTTGGTAAGGGTAATAGGTTAAAAAAATCTCTTCTTGATAGTTGTTAAGGTTGAATTAATTAAGAATAAAAATGGTGTACTTGTGTGTATTAAGTTTGTCAAATTAAGAATAAGTAGAATAAGTAACATATATATAAATATCGGTGTTAGATTAATATTAGATAAAATATATTTAGATAGTTAGAGTTTTTTTTTTGTATTGTTATTAGTAAGTAAGGCAAACTCGTTATAATTTTTTTTCATTAAAAGTTTCAAAATCCATCGGTCCATAGTATACGTGTTTGCCTACGTCGTGTTTAATTATTCATTGAATGAACAGTGCAAACGAGCTGCGTGATAATAGAAGGAGGCTACGAAGATTAAATTCTGACTCTCGCAGAGTGCTCCTGATTGATCACGAATCAGCTGCCGGTAACATGCCGCTGCCACGATCTCCAACGAACCCGCGAGGAGCTGAACAATAATTCCTCGATCTGTCAGAATCAATCATCGTGCAAAAGGGCGCACCTAAAGAAAGAAATGGAGCAATTTCAAAAAACACGCAGCAGCAAACAGGATCAAGCGTGCCTCCACCGAAAGAATTGGCAGAGTTAGTGAGTGTGCTTTCGCTACAAGCAGAAATCAATCAACGTTTCCAGGAGAGCATAGACTCGGGATGCGGCAGCTGAGTGAACGATTGAGTCGTCTTGAAGGCACTTGCAGCAATGCTCGTAGTAGTCGAGAACGGCGAAACAGTGCGAACGAGAATATGCCACATAACACCAACGATGACCAACGAATGCCAGTTCGTGATCCCTGGAGAAGAAGTAAAAATGGTGAACGTGTGAATATGTCGACATCCAAACACTTACCTCTAGACAAATGGGGGATCCAATTCGATGGCAACTCCCGTGAGATCTCCACGCAGACCGCAACATTAATACAAAAGAGCGAGATACCTGAAACAGAAAGAACACGACATCAGTATAACGTACGACAACATAAAGACAATCAACTTACCTGGGAAGAACGCATGAGGAGGTACAAGGAAGTTTGTGCACGAATATTTGGTGATAAGCAACAGCGACGGAAAGCACGCAAATTAATACTGGCGGCGGTTCAGCGGTATCTGACTTCTGATCCAAGGGCATATGCGGACGTGCGAATAAACAACATAGATTTCAAAGGGCTGCTGGATACTGATGCATCTGTAAGTCTCATAGATGCTGATGCATCGGATTTCCTAAATCGGATAGGGGTGATGGCATCACCATGGTAATCGCATGTACGTACTGCTGGCGGTCGATCGCACTGGATCACGGGAAAGATATTGCTGAAGGCCAATACACTAACCACTGAGCTACGGCACCCACTATGCCTATGTATATATGTATGTAATTAAATAAAAAATATGTAAATGTGATTTACATATATTTATTGAAATAAAAAATAAATAAAAATTAAAATATTTTAATTTATTTCTATAAATACTTGTATTTAGGGTTATTAAAAACCACAGTCTTCATCTTTCTATTAAAAATGTGTGTGGGTGAAAATATTATTAGACAACGTTCGACTGATGAATACATATTACATAGTCATTGTGTATTTCTGAATTACCGAATTTTTATTCATTAAGTGATAAGAATGTTGGAATAATAATATTTGCGAAAAAATTACTGAATTCTTTGTTGACCTGTGATACGAATTATCCAATAATATTTATACAATGCTCGGTTGACCTGTGATAAGAATGTTCTAATAATATGAGAAAAAAATCTATTGGTGAATATTTGCCTGGAAATAAATATTGTATTGCTATGGCGGTTGAATTGTGATAAGAATGATTCAAAAATTAATTGAGCGTGTGAAAAATTATATTAGCAAATGTTTGATTGGGGAATAAATATTGTATTGTCATTATGGTTGAGGTGATAATAGTAATTTCGTGAGAAAATATTATTGGGCAGCACTTGACTGATGAATATAAATCGTCTGACGCATATAAAAAGTCTGACGGATTGAGAGACTACATCACTTGATTCGTGTTATAAATACACCAAAACAGAAGTTAGTAAGTTATTTACTAAATAAAATAAATATTCTTTTTTTTTGTTATTGTTATTGTTATTTTACTTGTTTTTCCAATTTCAGCAAAAAATGCCTCCTTCATTTGAAACCATTCGTTTGGAGTTCTTCAATAAGAACAACAAACCTTCCTTAAGCATCACGATGATGCCCATAAATAAATTTTTCATTGTGCTAGGAATGTCAGTCATCAGCACTAAGTTTGGTACAAAATTAAGATGTGAACTTGAGGATTACAACCTCTTTCTTCCTAAGAGGTACACTGAGGAGTCCATAACTTTGATTAATGATTCCAACAATTAACTCTTCATCGTGAAGAAGGTTGAAGGAAAAAATATATTGTTCGAATTAATCGAACATAAGGAGAACGTCACAGTTCTCCCCGAATTTGATGAGGACATCGTATTAGAAGATGACTGTAACGATGATAACGGCAATGATGTCTACTATGGGAATGAGGACGTCCAATATGGAGAACTTATGGATTACCAATAAATTATATTTTATAATGTTAATAATCATGAAAATGTATGTAATAATATAAATTTGTATTTAAATAAAATATATTTATTTATATTTAAATATTAAATAAAATGATATTGATACTTTTTTATTGAAGGAGTTTTTATTTAGATTAGGAAAGAAAATAAAAGATAAAAGAATAAAATTTTTTAAAAATAAAAGATAATAAAAAATTAAATAAAAAGAAAAATATAGGAAAACAAACAGATTTTAAAAGAAAATAAAAAATTAAAGAAAAATATATCAAAACAAGAAGATTTAAAAAAATTAAAAAAAGAAAAAGAATAATATATAGGAAAACAAAAAAATATTTTAAAAAACTAAACAAAAGAAAAAGAAAAATATAGGAAAACAAAAAAATATTTTAAAAATAGAAGAAATTCGGTTCTATAAGTGATAATAATGGTAAACATACTATTGTATCAGAGGTGGATGTGGTTTTCATCCGATTGAGATCATTTCCTAATACCAGCCATTCTTTAGCTAAGAGCCACCCATACCTAACCAAGTTTCGTTTAGACGGAAATGAGATTTGGTATATCTATACATATACCTACCAATAGAGTTAGTTAATAGAATAAAAGGAAAAATAAAGCACAGATTAGTATCTTATTAACACTATATGAATGTGCTGTACATGGTGAATGTATTAAAATTATCACAAATAATTTCATTCAAATTATAGATCTGTTTAAAGTAAAAAATTTCTTTCAACCGTAATTGTTTCTCTCTTCCTTACACATATATTTTAGTATATTTCAAATGTAAACGGAGATAATTTTTCACTTCATTCAATAAAATTGAACCATCACCCCCTCAAAATCCATGAAAAAGATGTGTAAGCCAATATACTTGTTTTTGCAGCTCTTTATCCAACAGGTTAGAACAAAATGGTGCTTTAATAATGAAATTCTTATACGATTCTCGATTAAATAAAACTGCTATTTCTTTAACAATAAATTTGTTGTTGAAGCTTTTGAACCTTTGAACATCGATTATTGCAGTTGCGATCATCGTAAGTGCTGTGAATGTTTTGTTTGTATACAACAATCATTCTTCTCTTTTCACTTCTTCCGTGTATACTTGATAACACGATCATGTATTAGAACACAATATGCCGATGAATTTGAATTTGATTTGAATATCTAATAGCCTAGACAGACGGCAGCCTAATTCCGGATTACCGGCGCACTTAATCCGAATAAAATAATAACCTGACAGACGGCAGTATTGCGGATTAACTAAACGGCTGATTGCTGTTTTATTAGGTCTGTCCACGTACATTACTATCACTATCAATTTCTGTCATCTATCACTCTCGATATGAGAAAATCTACAAGAAGTACGTGAACTGAAAACTATTAGAAACTTGTAAATTGACATTCACCGTTCGTAATTGACAGCTGGATTTATTTGTTCGCCAACACTTTTCATGTTGAAAACTGTTAACAGTTGTTGAAAGTTTTTTGTTAGCAAACACACCTAATGGTTTGTAAAATGGATGGAGAAAAATTCACAATAGACAATTTTCAGCAGTGTTGCCATCGCAAATTGCCCTAATCCTCTTTTATTTTGAGAATTAACTCATAGAGTTTATGCGGATTAGCTGCAGTTAATGCCCGAGTTAATTCGAATTAACTCGATAATCCGGAATCAGGCTGCCGTGTGTCTAGGCTATAACGGACTTGTTTTGATTTGTTCATTTCTTTCTGATGTGTTACGTCAACAACGAAAATTGGAAACTTTTTATATTCATGACGTTCTAATAGCGGCTGCGGATCTCGCATATAATAACTTTGATGAAATTTGCAATACATTTCATAGAGAAGGCAAATCTATTGTTCTATGATCTATAAATGGTGGTCTTTCGTATTGAGGTGCTAATTTTACATTCCATAAATGATTTGTAGTAGTGTTCATAATTGTATTATAATAATAATCCCAACTGCGGAATGACAGTGTTAGAGGAGTACCTCTTTTAATTAATTTAAATATTTGTACTTTTTCAGTGTCTGCTAACTGTATGTGTGTTACTTTCCAAGCTCAGTTAGTAATTCTTACTTTCAGTACATCGTTCTCTTTTTCAACAGTAGAACGTTTATTTCGTGTTTAGAATTTAGTAGTACTTCATTAAAGTCTTCTGCAAACCCCAACAATATTTTAAGTGGAACACAAAAGTTAAAATGTGAGTTGGTGGTTTCGAGTCTATCCAATGGTGACCATCTCGCATTTTGCAACATTTTACTCTCAATCGTATTCAACAATACAAAGTTCTTCATGGTTGATGTTATCCCCAAATGACGTGTTCGATCGATTTCTATTCCATTAATTTCATAGCGAATTTCATCAAATAAATAAGCTACAAAATATTGTGAAAGTTCATGTTGTGTGAAACAGTGTTCTCATTCAAAACTACATTTCCTTCAATGTACAGGAAACTCTCATTGGGTAAAATGTAATGATCTTGGAATTTTATCACTGTTGTTAAATGCTTGTAAATATGGAACATAACTGTGATATTCTTTCTTTGTAATGTTCTCATCGTAAATTGGTTTTTGTAAAACATTAAATATTTCACTCATCCTGCAGAATCTACTATCTATTTTATAAAATGATCTCTTTTGATGAGCTTGATCATTTTTCGGACTATATTCATCAAGCGTACTGCTTCTACTGACGATGGAATTTTCTTTCAACATATTTTTATTGTAAATAATCATTTTCGTTCAATATTTTGTTATTCTTGAGACTTTAAATGTAATCTTAATGTAATTGTTTCATTATTAAACGATTTTGACAATAATTGAACTTATTTCTTTGGTTTTTAGTGGTCAATAAATGGGATTTTGTAGGATCTCATCTATTTTATACCCAGGCTCCACATTGATTGAAAATTTATGTAATATGTGTGCTGTTCTTTCATTTACATATGAACCGTTAACAATAATACATTCAATGCATATCACAAAATTTCCCGTTATCGATAAAGTTTGATCTGATATGTATAACACACCGGGTTGTAAAACACTTTTTGAGAGACCTAATGTTTGTCCAATGCTCCTCTCCTTATCGAAGTAAATAGCCTCATGACTAGTGGATACTTCCGCTTGAAATGTGTTGTTATATGCTTTTATTTTAATATGTGCATCATCATTAGTTTTTGTTACATCATAATCTTCGGTTAATAAATTATCAATATCATCGTATTCATAAGAATCAACAGGAATTTCTATAATATGATCACCAATATGAAATAAGTTGTTGTTTTCATCAATATTTGGTATTGAATTATATGTGTGAAAATCAACTAGAGCACAGCTATAATCTTGTTTTAATTTAATTGGTGAAAAGAAATTTGCTGCTAGAATTGATGAATTATCAGTTAAAGTAATCGTTATAGACATTTTGACTAATAATAATTACAATGATTTTGTTGTTTTTAAATGTTTTATTGTATTTAGTAACAATTTTTATTTATATATAGAAATTAATATTTATTATAATTTTATTTATATATAGAAGTTAGTATTTGTTATAATATTTAGCTATTGCTTTTTACCTTAAACTTTTAAGACTTTTTCTACTAAATACATATCAGAATGATTGTTTTTCAATAGTTCATATTCATAAAATCATCCTTTAATTATATTATTTTCATCATCCTTCAATATATATGTTATCGGTTTTGTATTCTGAATCCGATGTATTTTGAAAACTTCCGTTGTCCAATTTGGTGTATAGCCTTTCTCAAAAACGTGTTTGTATTTACTTATGCGTACAGTATCGTTAACATGAAATTTTGGTTTGTTGAAAATTTTTGCTATTGTAAGCTCTTTTTAGTATTCTTTCCTCGTTTAATGAAGATACATCGTTGGGTTTCATCTGACTGGTGCGATTAACTTTATTGTTGTACACATCAATTAAATCTTGATAATTATCAATCCATTTATAAAATCCATGATAACTAAACTCCTTCCACATCATACCTTTTAACGTTCTGTTGAAGAGTTTGGTGGTCTGGTGGTGTTTTCGCAAGGTAACGTGTCTAACTGCCTCAACCAGGTGGGGCTAGCGCAATCCTTGTTGAACTCATCGCTTCAACTCACTGGCTGTCATGTAGTTTGATCTGAGCGCTATGTGATGATACCTTTATTTGTTAATGAGGGTTAGTCATATAGCTTGCTCTGCTTACTCTGTGATGGCGCTTTCATTATTATTAATGGGGGCCCTCCATGTGGCGACCACCGGGCAACGTCTTCCTGGCACCCGCTGGGAGGCGGCTGAAGTGAGTGGCGAAAATCTCCTCGGTTAGAGGTTGTGCGTTGGGTTTGGGACCCGCCACATAAAAAACCCCCCCAATGAAAAAAACAAATATGCCTCGGATAAGGACTACCGCTTTTGTTGATGACCCCCGCAAACGAAAAAAGGACCACGATTTACGGATATGCACCTGGAATGTCCGATCCCTTTATAGGGAGGGTGCCTCTATCCAGCTGGTTGATGTCCTCGAAAAATACAGAGCTGACATCACCGCTCTCCAGGACATGCGATGGACAGGACAGGGCTGCTCCAAAAGAGCGTCCTGTGACATCTACTACAGTTGCCATGCTGAAAGGCACGAATTAGGATGTGGATTTTTGGTCAGCAAGAGACTACGACATCTTGTCTCACAGTTCACGCCTGTGAACGAACGGCTGGCCACAATCCGCATCAAGCCTTATATGTGCCCACGCTCCGACGGATGAGAAGGACACGATATCAAAATCGTGCTTGGCGTCTTTAATGCCAGGGTGGGCAAGGAAGGTACCTTTGGTCCAACTGTCGGAAAATTCAGCCTCCACCAGAACACCTCCGATAACGGAATGAGGCTGATTGACTTCGCCGCAGCACGAAACATGGTAATTTGTGGTACCAGATTCCAGCATCTCGACATCCACAAAGCGACATGGCTGTCTCCAGATCAACGTACAAGAAACCAAATTGATCATATGGTGATTGACGGAAGGCATGCTTCCAGTGTGATGGACGTGAAATCGATCCGTGGTGCCAACATCGACTCGGATCATTACCTTGTTGCAGCTAAGGTGCGCACACGCCTATGTGTCGCAAATAATAAGAGAAGTCCCACACAGAGAAAGCTCGACGTCAGTAAGCTGCGATCACCAGAGACAGCAGATGCATTTTCCACTCGACTATCGGATCTGCTTATGCAGAACACTCCCCCACTTGATGATACATGCGCACGGTGGACACATATATCCCACTCCATGACTACTGCTGCCGAGGAGGTAATCGGTTACTACCGGCCTCTGAGGAATGAGTGGTATGATCAGGAGTGTCGCGACGCTACCGCAGAGAAAGACGCCGCCTACAGAAAAACCCTGCGTGCAGGCGTAACGCGAGCTGTTAAGGAGCGGTATAGAGAGAAAAGGAGTGCAGAGAGACGTCTTTTCAGGCGCAAGAAGAGGGAGTTGGAAAGACGCAAGTGTGAGGAGATAGAGATGTGTACCGACAAGAATGAGACTCGAAAATTCTTTGAAAAGATCAAGCGCCTGAGTGGAGGTTTAAATCCCGGAGCCTCTTCTTGTCGTGATGGAAATGGAAATCTGGTTACAGATGTCCAAAGTGTACTGAGCCTATGGAGGGAACACTTCTCCACGTTACTGAATGGCGATGCTACGAACAATTCTGCCAGTGGAGGTGTTTGCCCGATAACCCCAATTACAGATGATGGTGTTGATATTCCACCACCCGACTATGACGAGGTTGAAACGGCCATTTTAAGGCTGAAGAACAACAAAGCTGCAGGTGCTGATGGCCTGCCTGCCGAGTTGTTTAAGACCGGAGGCGATGAGCTGCTCACCCGCATGCACCAGCTCATAAGCAGAATATGGTCGGATGAAAGCATGCCTGATGATTGGAGGCTCAGTGTTCTCTGTCCTGTACATAAAAAAGGAGACCCCACAATTTGCGCCAACTACCGTGGAATAAGTCTCCTGAGCATCGCGTACAAGGTTCTATCGAGCGTACTGTGTGAAAGATTGAAGCCTATGCTCAGCAACCTGATTGGACCTTATCAGTGTGGCTTCAGACCTGGTAAATCCACCATCGACCAGATTTTCACACTGCGCCAAATCCTGGAGAAGACCCAAGAAAAACAGAACGACACACACCACCTATTTGTTGATTATAAAGCCGCTTTCGACAGTCCGGTAAGGGATTACCTCTACGCAACAATGTCTGAGTTCGGTATTCCTGCAAAGCTCATTCGACTTTGTAGAATGACACTGCATAACTCCCGTTGTGCAGTGAAAATTGGGAAGGACCTCTCCGCACCGTTTAATACCGAACGGATTTTCAGACAAGGTGATTCGTTATCGTGCGACTTCTTCAATCTTATTATGGAGAAAATAATACGAGCTGCTGATCTACGACATAATGGCACTATCTTCAACAAAAGTGTCATGCTGTTAGCGTATGCCGACGATATTGACATAATCGGCATGAACACGCGAGCAGTCAGTGCAGCATTCTCAGAGTTGGAAAGAGAGTCGCGTCGGATGGGTCTCACGGTGAACGAGGGCAAGACGAAGTATCTAGTGTCAACAAACAAAGAGTCCCGGCGTCTTGGACAGCACGTCACTGTTGACAACTACGCTTTTGAAGTAGTAAGGGGCTTTGTCTATCTTGGAACCAGCATAAACAGCAGTAATGACGTCAGCTTGGAGATCATGCGTAGGATAACTCTTGCTAACAGGTGTTACTTTGGGCAATTGAGAAGTCGAGCCCTCTCTCGAAGAACGAAAACTACACTCTACAAGCCTCTCATCATGCCTGTCCTAACATATGGCGCTGAAGCCTGGAGAATTCCACCTCGGATGAGCGAATGCTTGGAGTTTTCGAGAGAAAAGTCCTACGCAAGATCTTTGGACCTATTTGCGTTGGTGGCGAGTACCGAATAAGGTACAACCATGAGCTGTACGAGCTGTATGCCGATATTGACATAGTAAAGCGCATCAAAATCCAGCGGCTGCGCTGGCTAGGTCATGTCGAGCGAATGGAAGAACACGCTCCAGCTAAGAAGGTGTTATATTCGGAACCCGCTGGAGGACGACGCAAAAGAGGAAGACCAAACCTCCGGTGGAAAGACCAAGTACTGGAGAACCTGACGGCGCTTGGAATTTCTAACTGGCGCCAGCTAGCGAAGAACAGAGATGGCTGGCGAAGCATGTTATTTTCGGCCTAAATCGATTTTCGGTTGTTATGGCCACATAAGTAAGTAAGTAAGTGAAGAGTTTAACAATTGATGCTTTCAACGTACTATATGTTGAATAATGATTGATATTATATAATTTCAGCAGATTTTGAAATTCTTTGTTGAAAAATTCTTTACCATCATCAGTTTGAAGATTTTTCAGAATTCGTCCGTTGTCAAATATTGATTTCATCGGCTTAGCAACATCCTAAGCATTTTTCGTTTTGAGTGCTGCACCCCAAGAAAATTTGAAAAATGTATCTATAACTGTGAGCAAGAAGCGAAAACCTTTGTTGTATGTGGAGTAAGTACCCATTTCAACAAGATCAGCTTGCCAAAAATCATCAATACCTTTTGTTATAACTTTTCTACGTGGAAAATTTCTTCGAGATTGTTTATGTAATTCTGTAACAAGTTCTCTTTTACTCATTTTGTAATTTAGTTTTCGATATTATCCTTGTTTTTCAAAGCAATGTGCTCGTTGATACCGCTATTGTTTTTCTGATTTTCCTCATCGACTGGTTGGTTGGTTGGTTGAAGTGGTGACTCATCCATGAGTCCAAATAGCGCTTATGCACCGTTTTGTTACCACATCCTCGCTTCCAACTGTTCGTTAGGTTGTTTGTGTGGGCAGCACGGTTAAATCCAGTTCGTGCTGTTTAAAAACTTTAGGAGGTTGCTGATGTTTACTTCAGCCAACTCCTCAATGCTGTTGAAGAGTGGTTTGCATAATGTGTTCATTCTCTGCTTCCAAAGAGCAGGGCATTTACAAAGGAAGTCGAAGACCGTTTCCTTTTCTTCCACTTGGTTGCAACTGTGACAGAAATCGTTATGGGACAATCCCATTTTGGCCCCCTGTTCTCCGATGAGCCAGAAGCCAGTGATGACTGACGTCAGTCTAGAGACGTCTTTACGGTTCCTGTTTATAAGTAACATTGATTGTTTATGATTGTATGTAGGCCACAGTGACCTACTAGTTTTACATTTCGTAAGACTTTTCCACCTACAATCCGCTATTTGTAGATATTTTGTGTTGATAGCTCTTTTGGTTACGCTCAGCGGTATGAACATTGGTTGTGCAAGAGCCTCTTGCATGGCAGATTTGTTTCTTGCCAGTTCGTCGGCTTTTTCGTTTCCTTCTATGTTCCGGTGTCCCGGAACCCAGATCAATGAAACGTTGTGCCGCTCGCTGAGTGTATTGAGACTCCTTCTACTTTGTTCCACTAGGAAGGAGGATAAGATTGCTGAGTTTAAAGCCTGAATTGCAGGTTGGCTGTCCGATATTATAGCTATATTGAGCTTGAATCTGAAGTCTGCGATTAGTATCCTACAAGCTTCCCCGATTGCAAACACTTCCGCCTGGAATACGCTAGACAAATTGGGGAGGCGCACAGACATGTCCACTTTCAATCTCTCGGAATATATACCTGCTCCTACGCCACAATCCGTTTTAGAGCCGTCCGTGTAGATTGTGGTGTCGAAGCTGTTTAACAGACATCCCTTAGTCCAATCTTTCCTGGACTCTATTGAAATTCATCTTCGGGATGATGTAGTGTGTCCTGTCAGACGTATATTGCGTTTCTCTTGTTAGTATGCATCCATGTCCGTAGGTTCTCTCCTTCCAGTGACCCGCTTCATTTAGCCTCACTGCGGTCATGGTTGCCGTTTTCTTGATGTATAGGTCAATAGGGAGCATGTGTGTCAGAACGTTAAGAGCATTCCCGGGACACGACTTTATAGCTCCGACTACCGCTGCACATGCTGACCTTTGTATACTGCAAAGTTTATTAATGGTGTAGGCCTTATCCAAGGCTTTCCACCAAACAACCGAGCCATACGATAAAATTGGACGTACAATCGCTTTGTACATCCATAAAGTAAGTTTTCGTTGGATACCCCATTTCCTTGCAATTACTCTTTTGCAGGTATAGAGGGCAATGCAAGCCTTCTTTACTCGGTTTTCAGTATTTAACCTCCAGCTAAGCTTGGAGTCCAAAATAATCCCCAAGTATTTAGCACTGGAAGAAAGAGTAAAGGTTTGATGATTTAATTTAGGCAAGTCAAATTTGGGTATTTTGATTCTGTTGGTGAAAAGCATCAGTTCTGTTTTATCCGGATTCAACCCCAGGCTACACCTGATAGCCCAGGAGCTGAGCTCGTCTAACGCCCTTTGCGTGATCCCACTGATTGTGCTAGGGCACAGTCCTGACACCAATAACACCACATCATCGGCATACGCCACCACTTTGACACCCCCTCTATTCAGTTTTATTAGGATGTTGTTTATTACGCATAGCCAAAGAAGAGGGGAAATCACCCCCCCTTGTGGGGTTCCCCTTTTGACTAGCTTTGTTATTGAGATATTGCCCATGTTAGCACTAATGACCCTAGTCACTAGCATAGAAATAAATCAATCTGTAACACAGTCGTCCACTCCTATTTCTATCAACGCCCGTTTGATAGATTCTATGCTAACATTGTTGAATGCACCCTCTATGTCCAAGAAGGTAGCCATGGTGTATTGTTTGTTGTCCAGAGATCCCTCTATTGTTTGCACTACCTCATGGAGAGCCGTTTCTGTCGACTTCCGCTTTCGGTATGCATGTTGGGCAGTGGATATAACGGAATTCTCCAGAGAATTCCTTAAGTATATATCCAGAAGCCTTTCAAACGTCTTTAATACGAAAGAGGTTAGACTGATGGGTCTGAAATCCTTCGCTGATTCGTGTCCTCTCTTGCCAACCTTTGGTATGAAGACCACGTTTACTAGCCTCCAGCTAGTAGGTACATATTTCAGGTTCAGACACGCTTTGAAGATTTACTCCAGCCATGGGAGCACACAGTCCAATGTTACCTGTAACATTTTGGGCATGATCCCGTCTGGACCTGGTGACTTCAAGGGTGAAAAACTTTTAATTGCCCATGCAATTTTTCCGTTTGTTACTATTTCATTTGTGAGATGCAGTGACTCATAAGAGCGCCGCTCGTTCATACTACTTCCGCTTTCGTATTGACTGCATCCCGGAAAATGTGTGTTTAAGAGTAATTCTAAGGATTCTTCTGCCGTTTACGCCCAAGTTCCATCTTGCTTCCTAATCCAAGAAGCACTCGGATGGTCTTTGGGCAAGATACGGCTTAGTCTAGCTGAATCTTTGGTAGATTCAACAGACGAGCAGAATTCTCTCCAGCCCTCCTTTTTGGCGCTCCTAATAGCTTTCTTGTACAGCCGCCGGATTTCTTTGTACAATTGCCAATTTCCAGTGGCGTAGCTGATGTTGTAATCTGCTCTTGCTTTCTTCCTTAGTTCCGTCAGTTCCTGGCTCCACCAGGGGGGGAAAGTTTTTTTGCTATATTTCAGTGGGCAAGACATTTTAAAGGCCTTACCGAAAGCTTTTTCTAATGTTTCGACCCTACTGTTTAGTGAATCAATGGATGTTATTCTATGAATGGGAGCCCCTACTATTCTATTTCTAACTAAATTTCCAAACCGCGCCCAGTTAGTTCTATGGGGATTACGGTGTGGCAAGGGTGGGTCTACCTGAAGATCCAAATCGTAGAGTATCCAGCTATGATCCGAGAAGGAGTTTTCGCTTTAGACTCTCCTATTTTTGACCCCTATCACATCGCTATCTGATAATAAAGTGACATCCAACACTTCCGCCCATTCATCAAACTGCTCCGAGCTTGGAAAGGTGAAAGTTGGGGTGTCACCTCTGTTGCATACTACTAAATTTGTGTTTATTAAAAAGTTAAACAAAGACTCACCTCTTTCGTTAGTCTCGTGCCTAGCATTGGCGTCGCACCTGAGAAGAAGGGTCCTGTCACCTCTTTCTTGCGCTAGTCTGCTGACCTCTTCAGGCGGCGGTTTTTCGTGTGCCATGTATACCGATGCGACCCTTAATGTGACGCCGTCAGTTAATAGGTCAGCAACCGTCACATCCTGTGAACTGTACGATGGGATTAGAAAAATATTTAAGTGTTTTTTTGCTATAATGCATGATCTAGGCCTACCTTGGATCCGTTTATAGAGTACATTGTAGTGTTTCCCTGGAAACCCTTTGATCTCGGTGCCCCGCACCCTGGTTCCTGGACAATGGCTATATCCACGTCCTCCTCTACCAAGAAGACGGCAAGGTTGTCCGTAGCAGCCCGAGAGTGCTGCAAGTTAATTTGGACAACCTTGATGACCATGGTTATACATCATTTGTTACGGTGACGTCGTCCAGCTGTATCCCTTCTAATAGCTTTACGGCACCCTCGGCTATATCCTCCTGCTCTTCCTCCGGGTTCGCAGAACGGAATATTTTTAGTTTGGCATGCCGCATGCCATATACGCGCCCTGGGCCTGCGAGGTATCTCGCTGGCTGGGATAGTCTTGAGTCTCAAGCCTTCCCATGCGTCTTGGATTTTGGCAACCGCGCCGTGAAGGAAAGTTAAAGAGTTCTGATCGCCGCATTTGATGACCCGATAACCGCGGACAACCTCTGCTGAGTCGAAACGTGGTGGCTCACCCTCCGGGTTTGCCATCACATGATCGACGACGATTCGAGACAGCCGTGCCTCGATTTCGCCCCACTTGTCTAGCACAGGCCTACCGCGGCCAGTGGTCTCATCAACCAACGCGATCTGTAGATGGTCACGTGCTACCTCATTGTAGCTACGTGGTTTTGGAGTCATTTTTGGAGGACGGACAGCAACACTGCTTCCGTCGGCCATTTTGCTTTTCTTAGGCGCCTCCCCGGATTCGTCGTGAGATCGATTCCGCTGCGTTGCCTCGTTTATCTTGGGTTTTCTGGCCAAGTACTCCTGGTAGTCTTGGACCACCTTCTCATACCTGGCTTTGTCGGCCTCGTCCTTTGGATGAGCAGTACCAGCGGCCTCGTTTTTTGCTTATCCTACCGAGGATGTGCAGAGCCCGCTGGTACTGCTTTTGAAGGATGGTTGTTTAGTTTTACGCTTGGGCCCCTTGGCCCCAGCCGATTTTTCTGTGTGATTGCTTACTAGTGTGCTGTGACCCACAGCCTCACTAGTAACCGGAGCCAGGAGATCCTCCTCCGAGGTGGTACCCAACCCCCTCCGTCCGTCCGTCACGGTATCCGAGTCTTTTTTGTTTTTGTTTGGCATGTCATCTGTTTCGTACGGTCGTCTGCCCCAGAGCTGGTGGCAGGGCTGCATACAGTGACAAGTCACCGTATGCGACGACCAATGAGGATAGACGGGGAAATCACCGGTCGACCATGGCAGCGCCCCATACCATGGCAAGGACACCGTTACATCCTGGGGCGGCCTGGTATCAGGATGGCTCCGTGCGAAGACAGCCTAACGTAATCCCCTGGCTGCCAAACTCACCCAATGGGCACGGGTCGCATAACACCCTGGGTTAGGGGAGATTTTTTTAAAACTAAGAGGGTTTACTCCCTCCGCCCGTTGAAGCAACGGTCTTCTAACTCTCGTCTGTCTCCTACCAGACAATCCATTGGGGTTGGTTACCCAATCTCATGTAAGGTTGCTAGGATTAGCAGGGGGCACCACATGCAGGTGAGAGCAGAAAATTGATGAGGAGAGGCTAGAGGTCCTAGCTGGAGACAGCGACCTTATCAGTGTATAACACTTCGCATCACTCAACCGTTTACCCCCCCTCATCGACTGACTCAGATAAATTCTCGTCATCGATGTTTAAGTGCTCATAAACATACTTCATATGCTCCTGAATATGTTCATCAAAATATTTTTCAATAGTTTTAAGGTGTTCATATATTTTATCCAAATCCTCTTCAATATATTTGAAAAGCTCGTTCAGCGATGATATCAAAGAGCTTTTTACATAATTTAAACGATCATTCAACAAAGTTACTACAAAAGCTTTTGATGAAACATCGTTATCATCAATGGGTTCTCCTACATTTCTAATACGTTTATATTTAATGTTTATATAAGAAGGCTATAGCCTTCTTGACGGTCGACAAAATCCTCCACTGAACCCGCTTCGAGGGTGCCGACTGGAAATAGATACCACAGTTTAGCTTCTACGATGTTAGGCGGTAGGTGACTGCGACAGTGTTGAACGAAGAGGACGGTGTCACAAGGTCGGCAGGGAAGCCGGTTTGGAGGCAGCGGAAAATATCGGGCCAATCATCTGATGGTGTGGACCAAGACGCTCCTAATGGAAGAGGACGGAGTCGCCAGAGCAGAGTGAATTCAGTTGAAGAAACGGGAGACGCTGGGAAGAATGGACAATCGTCCTTTGAGAAGGTTGATAATTCTTCCACGCAGACACCGAAAGGGGCAAGTGCTCTGAGAGATAGACGGCCAATTATAAAGGCCGTCAATAGCTCCAAAAGAGTCTCGAAGCCCAAGCCTAACACGGGTATGGTAGCTCTGGGAACGACGGGGCAGGGAAACCCGACATCGGGGAATGATGAGCGGGGTGGACAATCTGGTAAGATTGTTAACCCAGCGAACTCACAGGCCTCGCACGCGGCACCAGAGCGCCTAAACGTCGGACAGAGCAGTAGCGGAAGCTGACCTCGTTTTGGGAGTCATGAACTTGACACTAGAGGGCGCCTGGAGGATACTCAACTGAGTACCTTCAAGGTATCTTTGTTGGATGCCATGGAGTACCTTGAAGACGATGTCAATGACATTGGATTTGTCGGCAGGGCAAGGATGGAGAGCGGATTGTTTATACTAAGGTGCAAAAATCATCAATCCAAGCAATGGCTGTGCAAGAAAGTGGAGCACCTAACCGGTTTGTGGGAGGGCGCCAAGATCAAATGTGACACCCTAACTGCCTTGTCGGCAAAGAAGAAGATGGTGATGGTGGCTCATGGCAAGGCTGTGGCCAGCGACATCATCCTCAGAAGGCTGCAGCGCCAGAACGCCTGTGTGAAGGACACTTCCAAATGGAGTGTTATCCGCACAGAAGAGTTTGTCAAGGCAGAAAGGGCAGGTGTCGTACTCACCGTGCTGTGTCCCAAGGAGGACGCGGAGGCCATTAAGATCATAGGGGGAGACTCAACTGTGGTCTTGAACAGGCCATCGTTAGATTCCAGAAAGATGCAGTATGAGGAGTGCGACGCGGCTCCTGGCGTGGGGCTAGTGGCAGATTCTGCAAGGAAGAAGCCATTAGGGCGGGAGGTGGTCCCGCGCCAGGAACCACTAAATGTGTGTCAACTCAATATTCACCACAGCAAAGTAGCATCAGCAATGATGGTGCGGAGCTTCGATGAGGATGTGCTTGACATTGCACTGGTTCAGGAGCCCTGGATCCTTCATGGAAGGATCAAAGGCCTATCTGCGCTTGTTTTATCTATAAATAGAGAGGAAGTTGAGGTCATGCATTTTAGTTAGACATGGGATACGGGCGATTCTAATGTCTAACTTTTGCTCACCGGATCTCACAATAGTGAGAATAGGTGACGGTGCGGGTTCATTTATGATTGCATCAGCATGTCTTCCATATGATTCTCTAGACGGACCACCTCCAAGAGAGGTGGAAGCTCTAGTGAGATTCTGTGATGGAAAGGGGGTTGGTCTGATCTTAGACTGCGATGCCAATGCGCACAGTCCTGTGGGCAGCAGCAATGAAAACAATAGAGGAGAGTGTGTACTCGAATTTATAGAAATATTTGGTCTACAAGTTTCCAATAAGGGAACAGAACCGACTGTATAATGGTAAGGATACCGGAACGAACGGATTGTACAAGGTACTGTGAAGTTCTTGAGCAATTATTGCCAGGGAGGTTTAAGAGACCTTGAACAACCCCAGATGTTGAGTATCAGGTGAGGGTTATCAGCTCAGCCATGATCAAAGCATTTGAAGCTTCATGTCCTCTTACGGTAGTGGACGAAGGAGATCCCACTCCATGGTGGAATGGGGAACTGAAATCCATGAAAAAGGAGACAAGGAAGGCTTTTAATCGTCACATGAGAGGGGACCCCAACGTGGGACGACTACAAGTCTAAGAAAAGGGAGCTGAAGAAGACTCTACGCAACCGTGAAAGGAAAACGCGGAGGAAATTCTGCTCAAATATGCAAAATATGACCGATGTACGTATATAACAGAGGATTATATAAAAGTTGGGATTTATTCACAAAACGAATGGATCTTTTACAGAGACAATCGAAGAGTCAGTGAAATACCTGATGGAGATGCATTTTCCAGGAAGCTTTAGACCGGAATATCCTTAAGAAGTCACCCGCAAGGGTGCAAACAGGAATGAAAGATTGGAAATTGAAAGGATACTCACCAGAGATGGAGTATTACCGCCATTAAGCGTTTCTCTCCATTCAAAACAGCGGGTACAGACGGGATATTTCCAGCCCTACTTCAGTGGGGTGCAGAAGCTTCTGGGAATATTTACTACTTGCCTGGCTACAGGATATATCCCGACTCAATGGAGATAGACTAAGGTTGTCTTTCTTACAAAGCCGGGAAAAAGGGACTACTCAGAGGCTAAATCTTTCCGGCCGGTTAGCTTGACCTCCTTTCTGCTTAAATGTATGGAGGGAGTACTGGCGGACTACATGGAAAGGACAACGCTTCTGACAAAACCACTGAGCAGGTGTCAGCACACATACAGAGCTGGAAAATCTACTGAAATATCCTGCATGAACTCGTTCGCGTAGCCGAGAGAGAACTGCTTTGTGGAGGGATATCTATGTCTACTTTTATGGATATAGAAGGTATCTTCGATAAGATTGGTTTCGATAAGCTAAGGATGGCCCTTGGGGTCAAGCAAGGGTGCAGGTGTGCGGGTATGTGGATGTGCGGGTGTGCTTGGGGTCAGGCATATTCGCGCGCCTGTGTATTCGCAGACCTGCACTTTCTTTGCAGGGTCGCTAGCCTCTATCTGACCAAGACCGCTAGTGCGTGACTCTGTCACATCCTGCTTGAGGTGACCCTGCTAATCAACAGAACACTACAGACCTAGATCTGGGAGTTGATAAAATCCTTCCCCCAATCTAGGGTGTTAGGCGTTTCCGTGCCCACTGGTTAGTTTGCAGCCGGGGGCCTTTGCTGGCAGTATTTTAACGAAGCCTCTCTGATACCTGTCCGCCTCACGGAGTAACTGTGGACTTTCCGGAGTATAGGGCTCTGCTTCGGACGACCTCCAAGTCCCTCCTAAAAGATTAGAAAGCGATGCCTGATACGTCGGGTAAGCGGCCGTATATGAAAATATGGAGAAACAAACAAAAATTGCCTCGGACAATTCCGAAAACCCCAAAAGGCCTCCCCTGGAGGGCAGGTCCACGTCCAAATCGGACACCACAGGGACTCGTCCCAAAATTATAACTTCTTCGGGAAGCGTGGAGCATAAGATACTAAAGTCAGACTCCTCCGCTGTCCCTAAAGCACCTGTACGCAGGAGCACACCAAACCACTGGAATCGAGGAAATCAGTGCAAGTTAGCAAAGGGTCTGTGACCACCATATCAAGACCCGCTGCTACTGGAACAGTATCAAAGGCTGCGACTCCTGCTTCAGCAGCCACATCCCCTTTGGACTTAGCTCCATCAACTTCAGCTACTTCAGCCTCTAATGTGACAGTTCCTGCTAAACCAATTAGCGGGTCTGTCCGGACATATCGGGAAAGAAGAGCCGCTTTCAGAATTACTGAAAAGCTCGGTGGCATCCCGGTAACAGAACTCTCAGAGCGAGAAAAAGAATCTCTGGAGTGGGCAAAAGGCATAATCGATGAACGCGAAAATGTACGTTCTTCTGGACTTGCGTCCAAACGGCAACGCCCGCAAGAAGAGCAGCTGTCTAAGCCAAAAAAGGCGAATCCTTCGGCTTCGGCCACATTTAACATCCAAGCGCGTTCCTTCAGTGACGTGGCAAAGGACCACCTTATCCTTGCCGTCATTGATAGGCACCATGAAGATGGAGCACTGCCATTCGGGCAATGGAACCTAGTGGAGATTAGTCTCCTTAGGATATACAGGGATATCCTGGCGAGGAACCCTGGCCCGGTCGTTTGCTGCAGAGATGCCGGATGGCATCAAGGACGCATCAAACTGATGTCCTGCGCGGACCAGCGATCGGCAGATCTCTTCAGAGAGGCCATCGCGAATGTTGGGGAGATTTGGCCCAACGCTCAGCTTGAGGCCATTCCTAGGGACCAAATCCCCAATAGACCCAGGTCACGCGCCTGGATTCCAGCAGAGCTGTCAGATCCTAAGGAAATCTTAGATCATATGCGGCTCGCAAATCCATCCCTTCCCACAGATGATTGGACGGTTGTGAAGGTGGGAGAGGCCAAGGATAACTCAAGACAGGTCGTTGTGATCTTAAATAAGCAATCCTTGGCACCTCTCGCTAAACAGAAAGGGCTGATAAGCTATGGCTTCTCCCAAATCACCCTGAAAGTCTATGAAAAAGACGCAGGAAAAGTAGATCCAAAACCAGGGGATACGAAGGCAAGTTCGGCCCCGGTTGAGGACATGTCGTCTGACGGGAACAGCGATACGCTGTCAACGTCTGAGTTGGTGGGCGACCTCTTCCGAGATGTGGAAGTTAGCACAGCGGATAAGGACGAACTATTAAGCTGTGACGTCGAGGACACCGATATTAATTTGCACCACTCTAAAGCAGCTTTCGCTGCTCTCGTCCTCCGGCTAAGCGATAAAGCGGAGGATATCTTTCTAATTCAGGAACCGTGGGTCCTGGATGATAAGGTGCGCGGACTAAGCTCCGCAAATTATGGACTCTACTATGCTCAAAACGCAGGTAAGCCTCGATCATGTATTTTAGTGAAGAAATGCTACAAAGCATTCCTACTTTCTGATCACAGCGACAAGGATACTGTGACCATTGCGCTAGATCATCAATCCCATATATATTGGCTGATGTCGGCGTACATGGCTCACGATCACACTGAGCCACCACCTCACCCTATAATAAGGAAGGCAGTTCGGGAGGCGGAGAAATGCGAGGCGAATCTAGTGATGGGAGCCGATGCCAACGCACACCATTATATCTGGGGCAGCTCAGATAACAATGAACGAGGTGAGTCACTTTTTGAATATATTATTAGTTCTAACTTGACTCTCGCAAATATGGGTACTATAATGCGAAACAACCTTTCTTCGCTTCAGCTTAGGCGATACTGCCTTTCTTTATTGATGGATGTAAGTGATCCTAAGTTAAACTGAGAACAGTGTAAAAGCTTTACGTCGTAAAGCTTTTTAGGAGAATGACATTTACTGTCATTATACCTCCCTTTTTTTTGAGATTTGTAAATATTTCAAGACTCATAAATAAACGAATTTTAAGTTGTATTTTTACTCGTCTGAATAAAAATTTTAACTTTTTTTTTATATTCACTCTTCCTTTCCACTTAATAAATTCGTTTATTTATGTGTTTACAAATTTCGTATAATAATTTTCATTTTTGTATACATACATTTCCTTTTAAATTTTTTTTTTTTTTTTTTTTTTTTTACATATGCATGGGTACCCAGTTATATTTTAAATAAAATTATGAACATAAAAAAATTATTTTAAATGAGTATTAGAGATAGGAAACTAAATTTCTAGAAATATATAAAACTATATGAGATACTGACTTATTGACTTTTCCTAATTCTATTTTTGTGTATTGTTTTCGATCTTTTAGTTGCTTCATCAAAAACGGTTATATTTACGCCATGTATATCTTTAACTTTAAATGGTCCTTCATAAATACTTTTATGTTTTTCATAGGGCTGCTTTTCAATCAAAACTTTATCATTTATTTGTAATTTTAATGGTTTCGCATTTTTATCATATATTATTTTGTTTCTAAATTTATGCTTATCGAGTAAATATTTAGCTAAAATATGCGTTTTTTGCAAACGATATTTAATTTCTTTAGCGTAATTATTTGAATTGTACAAAGGATCAATTGATTTCTTTTTTACTTCATGTGGTAGTGTTGCTTTTCTGCCAAACACTAATTCAAAAGGTGTAAATTTTTGGTCGAAAACTGTGCTTGGAGAAGTATTATGAAAAAATGTAAAAAACTTTAAATATGTGTCCCAGTCTGAAATTGTTTCATTAATGTAGCCACGCAAATACTCGTTAAAAACGCGATGATTACGTTCAACAGTCGCCACTGTTTCATGGTGATGGGCTGTCGAAAAATTATGTTTTATGTTTAATAGTTTGGTCAATTCATGAACCACTTCATTCTTAAATTCAGTACCTAGGTCAGATTTTATGGAATTCATGGTACCATATACCAAAACAAAATTTTCGAAAATTGCTGTTGCAACGGTTTTAGCGCTTTTATCTGGCAATGCAGTCGTGACCAAATATTTAGAAAAATCACAAATAAGTGTTAACGCGTATTTGTTGCCGAAATTGGATTCTGGTAACGGACCAATTGTATCCATTACAATCACTTCAAACGGCTTATTAGGTGTTGGGGTAAAAATAAGTTCTTCTTTGTTCGCCGGTTTAACTTTATTTAAGTTACATTTCCCGCAGTTTCGAACAAATGTTGAAACATCTCTAGACATATTTTTCCAATAAAACTTAGTTTTTAGCTTTGCATAGAGCTTTTTAATGCCACAGTGACCACCAGCAATTGGGTCGTTATGGTAAATCGTCATGAGTTTCTGTTTCTTGTCGTCATCGAAAATCGTTTCAATTGGTTCTGTCAAGATAATCGTTAGTTTAGTCAATATTTTATTGCCACAATGCTTTAATTGTTGAACGGTAAAGTAAGTAAAAAATTCGTCATTTTTGGGCCACTCTAGTGTATGAATATTGTGACTGGCGGCTTCAATTTGAAGCCTCAAAAGCATATCCTCGAGATTCAATGTTTCGTTGGCAGTCACAAAAGTCATAGAAAAAACGGTTTTAAATTTGTTGTGCACGTTTATGTGAATTTTAGAATTTTCAAATTTTGATCTAACCTTAGATACTTTGGTGTTAAAATTGTAGGAAAATTTGTCGTAAACGAATATTTTGTCGTTTTTACTAACGCTAGTAGGTTTTGCTATTTTTTCCTCTTTTCCATGCCTAGACATCGCGCGAGTTTTCACGGCAAGGATATTATTGCTCCTGCTTTTCAATTCGTCAATCGAAATGCGGGAGAGCGCGTCGGCAGCGACATTGTTTTTTCCTTTAATATATTCTATCGTGAAGTTATATTCAGATAGATCAAGTCGAATCCGGGAAAGTTTAGATGTAGGATCCTTTAGATTAAAAAGATACACCAATGGACGGTGGTCGGATCTGACTACAAACTCAGTGCCATAAACATAAGGTCTAAAATGCTTTATGGCAAAATGAATCGCCAAAAGCTCTTGCTCAATTACAGGTTTGTTTTGTTCTGCTTTATTAAATGATTTCGAAGCAAAACAGATAAGTAAATCATCACCATTGAAGTTTTGGCTCAGTATTGCGCCGCAGCCTACTTTCGACGCGTCGACTGTAATTAAGAATTTTTCAGAAAAGTTCGGATACTGTAATAATTTGGGGGAAGCTAGTGCGGATTTCAAATCTTCGAATGCTTGCTGGCAATTTCCATCCCAATTAAAAGGAGCCCCTTTTCGGGTGAGGCGATTCAGCGGTGCAGCTAGCAATGCAAAATTCGGTATGAATCTGCGATAGTAATTTGCGAATGCAACGAATCGTTTCACTGCATCTTTGTCGCATGGTTTTTCGTATTTGTCAATAGCTCTGACTTTTGAGTCATCAGGCAGTAAACCGTTTGCCGTACATTTGTGTCCTAAAAATATAACCTCAGGTCGAAGAAAGTTACACTTTCCTGGATTTAATTTTAGATTAAATTTTCTACAAATTTGAAAGACACTAGTAAGATTTTGTATATGATGAGACTCACTACAACCAATGACAATCAAATCATCGACATATAAAAATGCTTGATTGGTCGCAAGACCAGCGAATGCTATTGACATCATTCTACAGAAAGAATTTGGAGCTACGTTAAGTCCGAAAGGTAGAACTTTCCACCGAAAAGCGCCGCGGTCGGTGCTAAACGACGTTATATCACGTGAATGTACGTGAAGAGGTATTTGATGGAACCCTGAGAAAAGATCGAGAGTCGAAAAGTACTTTGCTCTGCCAAGATTGTCGAGGATGTCGTCAATCCGTGGAAGAGGAAATTTATCTGCCACAAGTTTCTTATTGACCCCTCTGTAATCTACACACATACGATAAGCTTTCTTTCCATCTGTGCTTTTTTTGGGAACCAGGATCAACGGACTGTTAAAGTTAGAAGAACTGGGTTCAATCAAATCATTTCGTAGCAATTTGTCAACTTGCCTATTTACTTCGTCTCTTTGTGTATAAGGTAAACGGTAATTTTTAATAAAAACCGGAGAATTGTCGGTTAACCTAAGTTTTTGCTCATAAAAATTGTTTTTAGTCATTTTATCATCCTCCAAGGCAAAAACATCAGCATACTCAAGACATAGAGGCATTAAACTCTCAATGGCATAGCTGGGAATTTGCTTTTCGAGAATCTTTTGTAATGCGCATATTCGTTTTTCACCTTTGCAAACCTTGTCAATAGTATAAATGTTGTAATTGTTTAAGTTTTCATATTTAATGTTGTAATTTTGAATCGATTTAACTTCATCTGTTGTGTTAAATACGCGTAGCAGAGGCTTATTTGTATCGACAATACATTTCGCGGTAAACACGCCACTACATATCTCTTGCGAGTCAACAAATACCGGAAGCAAACATTTGCCCAAGTTAAACTGTCTGAATACTTCACTTCTAGGTGGAATGATACAAGTATTGTTATTCATTCCATGTAAGATCGGAAACTCTAAAAATTGGTTGTGTACCCAGAAATGTAAAGTGTTCGTTTCGTAACTAATGGTACATTTGTTTGACTTTAGAAAATCTTTTCCAAGTATCCCATCGCACGGTATATTGAAATCGTCGCTAACGATATGAAAAAGTTGAGGGATCAAAAAATTCGATACATATAGATTTGTATCCACAACTCCGAGTGTTGTAATGGTAGTTGTCGTTATGCCAGTTAGATTTATTTTGGTATCAGAGTTTATATTGGATTTTATATCGTCGCAAAGACAAGAAATTTTTAGCAGAGATACGTCTGCCTGAGTATCAACGAGAAAGGTATTAAGATTTTTAGTATTTATACAGTTTAATTCAATAAAATCTGCATAATTTAAATTTAAAGTGTAAACAGTCTTGTTCTGAATTAGTCGCGCGGTTCCTCCCCCAACGTTCTCTGCTGGGGGGCAGACGCGTTTAAAGTGCGAACGTTTCCATTTCTGTTATTGTTATTGTTGTTGTGGCGGTCATTATTCCTCCGAAAAGAAGTGTTGTTGGAGTGCCTGGATCCTCGATTGTTGTTGTAATTATTGTTATTGCTGCGATTTCTATAGCCTTGAAAATTGCTATAGCTTCGTGCACCCATTGTATTGTTGAAATAATTTGAATTTCGTCGATTGCTGTTGCCTGAGTTATTAGCATTTGTGCGGTAAGCTAAAATTTGCCTTTCCGTATTCTCATTCGTTTGTTCTATAATTAGTTTAGCTACCACATCTTTCGGATCTTTGAATGGCGTTGACGCCAGAATTGATTTAACTAGGTCGGATTTTGCACTCATTCGACAAGAGTGGATTGTTTGCTCGATGGTCATTTCGCGAGCTTTAGTCTGTGTCATTCCTTCCGAAATCAAGGATCGCTCTAAAGCATCGGATAGCTCTTCCATCTGTTTTGCAAAGTCTGCGTAATTACAGTTTCGGATTTGCAAAGAGGCAATTTTACCCGAAACCACTTTTGAGTTGTCATGTTTAATTCTGTTGCGTAAAGCAACTTTTATGTCATTGATTGTGGTTATGTTTTCAGGCAAGGCTTCACGCGCTTTACCTTCAAGCTTTGCTTTCAAGAAAGATATAAAAGTGGGTGTCAAGTTTGGATCAGTTAAGTCTTCAATAAGACAAATTTTGTCTATAAACGACTCGAGAGCGAGTGGGTCACCATTGTAATTATCTCTAATGATCGAGGCACACATAGTGACAAAGCTCTTCTTTTGATCTGCAGTAGCCATCTCGATTTTTAATTTAGCAGAATTATTAGAATTTAATGAGCTAGTGGATGTCAAGTTCGTAAGAGGGGGAACTTGTAACATAGCTACAATAGCAGTTTCGTCAAACTTTATGTTAATATTTGGTGTACTGGTTGCCGCTAAATTCGTTCCAAACCCAATTTTCAGCGTATCTTTAACACTAGGTAGTGAATTGCAACGTTTTAAGGAAGTTTCATCTGATCTAGGCTCTAATTCTTCATCAGTTTCACTATCAGTTAAAATTTCTTCCTTGACCAATAAGAAAGAATGCGTGACAGAAGGGACCTTAACTTTGCAATTTAGATTTTTAAAACTTCTAACTAAAAGTTCTCTACAATGCGAAACTCTCTCATTTAGTAAACTTTTCACGCAAGTTGGTAGCTTTTTAGTGTGCAGCTCTGCATAAAACAGAATAGCATTGTAAGACTCAATTAATAAAGAAACATATTCTTTTATTTTATCTGGATTTGTAGTGAGAGGGCGATTTTGAAGAATTCTCTTTGTGACTTTAATAAACTCGGCTCGTGAATCGCTGAAAACTTCTTCACTAAAATCTGTCATTAGTTGATAGAGTAAAAGTTTAACGAAGCATTTGTAATAATTGTTTTACATTTAGATAGTTTTAGATTTAGGTAGTTTTAGATTTAGATAGTTTTACATTTAGATAGTATAATGTACATAGAATAAATTTGTTTCCAAAAAAGTAATATTTTAAGCTAATTTTATATAGGCGAATATTGAAAATTTCTTTTTTTTTTCATATTTTAATTACAAAGCCACCAATTAATATTTGTTCCTAACAAAGAATATTTCCTTTAAAATTTTATATAAGTATTTAGTACATGATTTTAGTTATACATTTTCTTATTTATATTAAAAAAGTATACATGATTAAAAGGAATAAGAATGAGAATAAGTAATAAGTAATATTGTAAATAGAATATTAGTAACAAAATGCATGTTTAAATGTTAGAACTAGTTACTAGAAAGTTTTTTCATTTTTCGAAATCTGTTTGCTCTCGTTCTCATCAGTCGAAGCTCGTGTTAACATTATGCTTTAGTAACGCTGCTGTTGATCAGGTGCTTTCGTTAAGTTTTTGGATTTAGTACAAACCTCTCTCCCAATGAACGTCATGAACGCTGTTGTTCTGCTGTCACAAAGCATGTTGAAATTTCGCGTCACTCTATTGCAATCACTACAACCGTTATTGTTGTGATTTTGCGTATTGGCGACGTTTGATTAACGGTTAAATTTCAGAATCCACAATTGGATCTGCACTGAAACTGTTTTTGTTGGTATCGATTTTGTAGAACTTTGTCGTATTAACGGTATTGTCTTTGTAAATTGACCACATGTGGTTTATGTAATATTTCGATGATGCAATCAATAATTTATGTTGCGCAACTCAAATCTTATGTTGCTCAACTAACGTGAACAGTGCAATGTTATTCCACACTTTAATGCCTGTAAACCATGTTCAAAGCACTTGCCCTTATACAGTTTGGGTCTTTGTTTGAAGATTATATGTAATTAATCCAATATTAAATTTTGCTCTACTTTTCAGGATCACACCCTTTGCTTTAGCACATCGATATTCACTTTTAAATGCTTTGCACTTTGTAAAAGTCTCAAAAGAGATTTTATAAATTTTGATTGTACAAAATAACGATCACTGTACTTATATCGTTTTTAACTGCTTCATAATGCAATTTAGATTATTGTATTTCAATATTTGGATTTTTATTGTTTTTGTTAGCAACGACGATCTTACATATACACTTCCATGAAAAAAATTTACTTATTCCTGCCTCCACTTTTTATAACTATTTTGATTTATCCGACACACTTATCCAATACATCCAAATCACATCAGTTTCGCGTATCGACTTTTTTGATCGACAATGTCACGGTCGCCATATAATGCGAAACAACCTTTCTTCGCTTCAGCTTAGGCGATACTGCCTTTCTTTATTGATATCACTTACATCCTAAGTTAAACTGAGAACAGTGTAAAAGCTTTACGTCGTAAAGCTTTTTAGGAGAATGACATTTACTGTCATTATAGTACAGAACCGACTTTTATTACCTGCAACAGGGAGGAGGTTTTAGATGTAACCTTACGAATGACTCTTCGGACTGTCTAGTTAGGGAATAGAGGGTTGACAAAGAATACTCTTTCTCGGGTCATAGGTATATTAGCTTCCGACTTGATATAAGGCCACAAAAGCAGACACCATTTCTAAATAGGAAACGCACAAATTGGGACAAGTATAGGGCCACCCTGAATAAATCCCTTACTCAGGCGCCCTCAAGCCTGCAAAATGAGGAGCAGCTTGAGGCCGCTGTTGATCAAGTTACAGAAGCTTGCAGGAAAGCTACTGTGGCGTCCTGTCCAATCACAAGGACTCCAAAAAAGAAGAGACCTCCGTGGTGGTCTGTAGAGATCATCACTCTAAGGAAGGAGTGTCGACAGCAATTCAACCGAGCCAAAATCACTCATCATTGGCAACCCTATAAGGAGAGCCTACGAGGGTTTAAAAAGGCGATTAGGAGAGCAAAAAGATCATCATGGAATGACTTTTGCAGCAACATAGAAGAAATTTTAGAAGCAAGCCGCCTACGAAAGATTCTCGCAACAAATCCAGTTACACCCAGCTTCATTATGAAGGGGGATGGTGATTGGACCACTTCAAGTCTTTAAACTCTTCGGGTACTAATTGATACCCACTTTCCAGGCTCTTTGGAGGACAGCCCTGACCGAACTCCCAATGTTAATCCTAGTAGAATTATCTACGACGTCCCGCACAAAATAATCAGTAAAACAAAGATTAATTGGGCGATTAATAATTTTAAACCATTCAAGTCACCAGGACCTGATGGTAGTATACCCGCGGACATGCAGAAGTGTGCTGACCTTCTAACACCTTGGTTGGAGGTAATCTTCTCTGCATGCCTAAGGCTATGCTATGTCCCCAGGACATGGCTACAAGTTAACGCGGTGTTTATCCCTAAAGGCGGAAAAACGTCCCACTCAAGGCCAAGTGATTTCAGACCTATAAGTCTATCATCCTTCTTATTAAAAACCCTTGAAAGACTACTTGATGTGTACTTAAGGGGCTCTATAGATACTAAGTATATCTCTTCATTGCAACACGCATATAACTAAGGCAAATCCGTTGATAAACTCAAAATTGGGTACCTCATGCATTAGCAGATCTGCGATTAAGGGCACCCCTCAAGGGGGTGTGCTGTCGCCTCTTTTGTGGAACTTAACCATCAATGAAGTTCTCATATCTTTACAGGCCACGGGATGCAAAGCGGTGACTTATGCAGATAACGTGGCACTTGTGGCATCGGGGAAATATTTAAATACACTCACCGAAGTGATGAACCATGCCTTATCAATAATGTCCAAATGGGCTTCAAACTCTGGTCTGGCCATCAACCCTGCCAAAACTGAGCTAGTCCTCTTTACTAGAAAGCATAAAATACCTATTTTTACCTTACCTAGAATTGGGAGAACTAGTCTAAAGCTAACTGAACAGGCGAAATACTTGGGTATAACTTTAGATAGGAAACTAAGTTGGAAACCAAACACGATGGAAAGGGTTCGTAAAGCAACTGCAGCACTCTATTCCTGTAAGAAATCCATAGGTAAAAGATGGGGGATGAGTCCTACAATCGTATCATGGCTATACTCTGCGGTCGTGAAACCAATTCTTTTTTACGGTGTGATAGTCTGGTGGGAATCCTTAAATAATGAGGTACACAGACGACAAATAGATAAGGTTCAAAGGACGTCTGCGGTGTTGACAACAGGCGCTCTAAGAACCACCCCGTCAAAAGCGCTCTACTCGCTGCTGCATCTACTCCCCGTAGATTTATTTGGCAGGCAGAGAGCTCTGATATCAACAATTAGGCTAAACATAGCTTCACGCTGGGCTCAACCAGGATACGGGCATTCAAGAATCCTGGGGGAGTGCACTACGATTCCGAATGCCATTGTCTATACCATCCCCATACCATGCTTTGACAATAGTTTCTCAACCCATATACCCTCAAGGGAAGAATGGAATAGGGGTATTGTCAACGAAACTGGAGTTCAATCGGTACAATTGTACACAGATGGCTCCAAATTGGAGGGTAGGGTAGGAGGTGGCGTCTTTTCTGATTCCTGCCATTAAATCTCTCGCAGGAGCGTTCGCCAAATCGGCACTTGCCCTTAAATGCCGCACAGCTCTTAACGAGCTAGCGGAGCACTACAATGTTCACATTGTATGGGTACCGGGGCATAGGGACATTCCAGGGAACTGTGAGGCAGATGAATTGGCGAGATCGGGCACTAAGTTGCCAGAGATCTATCCATCTCATCAAGCCGGAATTCCGCTTGAAACATGCAAGCTTCTTATCACACAACATTATCTCACTATTGCCAACAGAGGATGGCGGGATGAGAGCTCTTGTGCTACCACTAGAAATATCTGGCCAACCCTTGACAATAAACGAACCCGTTCACTGTTGTCAATGGGCAGGAAAACCATAAGTAATGTAGTCGCCGTACTCACGGGCCACTGGCTTGTGGGTAGGCATGCTGCAAGGCTCGGCTTACCGGCCAACGATTTCTGTCGCAGCTGCCAGGACGAGGAAGAGGAGGAAAGTGTTCACCACTTCCTCTGTAGATGCCCCGCCTTGGCACGCAGAAGGCACACTCTACTAGGGAGTGCCTTTTTTACAGATACCTCTGAACTTGCACCCATGGATGTCAGGGACATTGCTCTATTCATTAGGAAATCCCAATGGTTCCGCTTAACAGAGGAGATGGATGGTAGGCATCAACGATGCATGGTGACACAATGGGCCAATTATTTGGCCGCATAACCTAACCTAAGGATGGTCCTTGATACTCGTGAAGTCAGCCCAACCATTATAACGTGGGTGGACAGCATGCTGAGGAAAAGAACAATAAACTTTCAAAATGGGAGTTACAGACTCAATGGTAGGGTAGTCAAAGTCGATCATGGTCGATTCCCTACTTCAGCTTCTGGACTTTAAAGGCATACACACCGTCGGGTATGCAGATGACATAGCGGTAAGTTCCTGGACACTATTTATGATTCCATGAGAGGTGCACTCAAAATGGTTGAAGAGTGGTGCACGGAACAAGGTCTCTCTCCATGCTAGTAAATCGGAAACAGTACTCTTTACTAAAAGGAGGACTGGGCGAACAATAGACCCCCTTAGGCTCTTTGGATCGAACATTAACGTCTCCAAGGAAGTAAAGTATCTAGGTGTTATCCTGGATAACAAGCTGACTTGGAATAGTCACGTCGATGACAAGATCCAGAAGGGCAAGCAGGTATTGCGTCAGTGTAAGAGAGTGTTCGGTCTCATGAGGTGAATTACTCCCAGAGCAGCGCACTGGATCTACACAACGATGGTAAGGCCCTTAATAGCGTATGCTGCTGTGGTCTGGTGGCCTAAGATTACCCAAAGACCGCGAAAAGCAAGTTAGATAGGGTGCAAGGAATGGCTTATATTGGGATTACCGGAGCTATCCGGAAGACCCCAATAAAAGCATCGGAAGTCTTTCTGGGGCTGCTGCCGTTAGACTTGCATATTATGAAGTCGGCGGCATTAACAGCATTACGTCTGAAGACAACCAATAATTGGTATGGATTCGGCATGGAGATAGGGCACAGGGGCATCCTGTCACTGTTATATAGCAGTATAAATGAGGCGCAAATGCCAATGGAAGGAATGGGTATGCTGAAAATGACTGAAAAGTCACACAGAATATTCACTGAAGACGGCCTGATGTATGTGAGGAAAATGCAACAGTATATTTACAGATAGTTTATTAATGGATGACAGGGCGGGTGCTGGAATCTTCTCTAAAGAGTTGGGACTGGCATACACTCTGAACGTATCGGTCTATCAAGCAGAAATGATTGGTCTACTTGATGGAAAGGTGCAAGGTAAGAAAATCTTGCTAGCACTCGATAACCAGGCGGTTATCGTAGTAATGCTTGTAGTAATACGATTACTCTAATATGGGGGAACCTTCGTCTGGAAGCCGACGGAGAAGACATCGTTCTGGTCCAAGAGCCGTGGACAGTTGGCAACATGGTTTGTGGACTAAGGACATCTGGATATAACTTAGTATACAAGCGTAATACAGGTATACCTAGGGCCTGCATACTTCTGAGAAAATCAATAACCTTTCTTTCACTCTGTAATTACAGCAATTTAGATACGACGGTGGTATGCGCAGAGAATATAGGTATGTGCTGCTGGTTCGCTTCAGCCTACCTCGCGCACGACCACCTGGAACTACCACCACCAAGCAATCTCAAACATCTGGTAGAAGATTGCCAAAAGTCCAGGGCTGGACTCATAATAGGATGGGTAGGAGAGATATTAACGACAGAGGTGAGTCACTGTTTAATTATATCCTTGCAACCAACCTTCTAGTGTGTAACAGAGATGAGACCCCAACTTTCATAACAAAAAATAGGCAGGAAGTTCTGGATTTAACTCTTGCCACCGAAGGCATTGTAGATTATATAAAAAACTGGAGAGTATTGGATCAGCACTCCTTTTCTGATCACAGATACATACAGTTTGCCATAGATTTTAAGCCGCCTACTCCAGTGGTCTTTAGAAACCCAAAAAAGACAAACTGGTCACGTTTCAGGGAGTCAGTTAGTTCTAATCTACCCGTAGCCCCTTCGTCTATAACTAACATAAACCAGATAGACGCCTCAGTCTGCTGCCTCACAAAAACTCTCAACAAGGCATTCAAGTTGTCCTGTCCGATTCGAAAGAAATGGGGGAAAAGTAAACCTCCATGGTAGAACCGTGAGCTCGACAGTTTGAGAAAAGACTGTCGCAAGCTCTTCAATTATACAAAAAGCTCTCACCTAGAGTCAGATTGGGCGGGTTATAAATCGGCCCTCAGAACTTCTGTAGGGATATAGAAAACGCTTCTGAGGCTTCCAGACTTAGGAGAATCCTATCTAAATTAACCCATACTCCAAGTGTTCTGGTCAAACTAGATGGAACTTGGACCACAACCTCTACTGAAACGCTGCAAATGTTTATAAATGCACATTTCCCAAACGATCCGTCCGAAACTGAAACCCCGCTTGATCACAAGCCATTGCCGCTAGACTATTCAATAGTTGCATCGGAGAAAATTACTTGGGCGATAAACACGTTCAAGCCCTACAAATCCCCTGGACCTGACAGAATAATTCCAGCACAGCTACAACAGGTAGCCAAACTGATTCTTCCATGACTAAAGCAGATTTTCTTTGCCTGCATAAGCCTTGGCTATATTCCTAAACTCTGGAGGCAAGTCAAAGTTGTCTTCATACCTAAGGCTGGAAAGAGCTCCCATACAAGTCCAAAGGACTTTAGACCAATTAGTCTATCGTCATTCCTACTTAAAACACTGGAAAGATTACTAGATATCCATCTAAGACACACCATAAGCAGCGAGAAGCTGTCTCCTTCTCAACACGCATACACAAAGGGAAAGTCCGTTGAAACAGCGCTGCATGCGCTAGTTTCAACTGTGGAAAAATCTCTTCATAATAAAGAATTTGTATTAGCGGCATTTACGGATATTGAAGGTGCCTTCAACAATGCTCGACCCAGGGCAATCATGGAGGCTCTTGCACGACTCGGGGTGGAAGTAACACTCAGCAGATGGATAGAACGGCTATTGAAAGATAGACTCATTACATCCGAGCTGGGTGGATCTACCATCACTAAACGTGTAAGAAGAGGAACACCGCAAGGTGGCGTACTCTCCCCTGTTCTATGGAACTTGGTAATTAACGAACTACTACGGGAAATAGAGAGGAAGGGGTGCGGAGTGATTGCTTATGCCGATGACGTTGTCTTGTTGGTGGCTGGAAAATATCCGGAAATACTAAGGGATATTATTCGAATAAATCTTAATATGTTGTCGAAATGGGCTAAGGATAGGCGCTTAAATGCGAACCCACAAAAAACTGAGCTGATTTTGTTCTCCACGAAGCATAAAACACCACCCTTAAACGTTCCCACTCTAGGGGGGGTTCCATTAACTCTGCGAGAAGAAACTCGTTATCTAGGAATAGTCCTAGACCGAAAACTAAACTGGAAGAAAAACATTACTTGTAGGGTTGAGAAAGCCAGCACTGCACTCTATGCCTGTAAAAAAGCAATAGGGAAAAAGTGGGGAATGCAACCAAAAATTGTTTGTTGGATTTATAAAGCAGTTATTAGGCCAGTTCTTCTGTATGTTGTACTGACCTGGTGGACTGCACTTACTAAATCCTCCCATGTCAGGCCCCTTGAAAAAATACAAAGAGCAGCTTGTATTTTAATAACGGAAGCACTGAGAACAACTCCAACGTTAGCACTAGAAGTGCTTCTGCATCTTACTCCGCTTGACTTACTTGGTAAGCAGCTAGCGGCTAATTCTGCTTTACGCCTTACCGGCTTGCACCAATGGTCATCAAAGTCCTTCGGACATGCAAGCATTCTGGATAAATTTAATATTGTAACTTCACTTGATTATATCAAGCCGACATATGCTTTTGAAAGGAAATTCCTAACCTCCTTCCCTGATAGGTTCGCCTGGGAGGCGGAAGGATTCATGCCAAAATATACTCTCATCTTTACTGATGGCTCTAAGCTTAATGGAAGGGTGGGAGCAGGTGTGTATTCCGAATCATTCAACCTTAATATTTCTTTTCGCCTGCCGGACCACTGTAGTGTGTTTCAGGCAGAAGTTAAAACGATTCACAATGCACTTACTTGGATCAAACAGAGCTTTGTCTCCCGCAGAGACATCTGCATCTTGAGCGATAGCCAAGCTGCAATTAAGGCCCTGGACTCATTTCTCGTGAAATCTAAGACCATTCTAGACTGCCGCAAATCTCTTAACGAGATGGCTGAGCAGCACAATATTCTCCTGTGCTGGGTACCCAGACACAGGGCTATACGAGGAAACTGCATAGCCGACGAGCTTGCAAGACAGGGTACAAATGAGCCTCTAACCCAGGAGAATTCTCGGTTAGGGATCCCGATAGCCACGTGCAAGCTTAAGTTAGAGGTTATCACCACTAACGTCTTCCAGAAAATATGGATGGGTACACCCATCTGTAGGACGGCGAAATTGCTGTGGCCCCTACTCAGCAAGAAACGTTCACGAAAACTTGCTGATCTTAATAGGGTAGACATATCGACCTATGTGGGAGTGGTCACTGGTCACTGCCTCATAGGTCCTCACGCTGTGAGATTAGGTCTGGGCAACCTCACTCATGACTTCTGCAGAAGCTGCAGAGATGAGGAGGAACTTGAGACGATCGCACATCTGCTATATACCTGCCCCGCTTTATGCAAAAATCGAAAAAAATTTCTAGGACACTACCATTTGAGTGACCTAGCCCAACTATCTCAGATCTATATTGTCAATCTCCTAAAATTCATTCAACGTTCCGGCTGGTTCAGCGAGTAGCTAGGTGAAGGAAAAATCCGTACGACGGTATCACAACGGGCCTAATTTCTGGCCTATGTGCGCTCTAACCTAACCTAACCTAATATGGGTGAAGGGACACATTGGTATAGAATAAAATTATTCTGTAGACGCCTTGGCTAGACAAAGATCTGAAGCTGAACTTTATGGACCGAAACCAGTAGTTGCTCTTAGCAACGGGACGGTGAAGGCAAAGGTCGAAGAGTGGATAAAGAAACTCCATCTCACAAGATGGGAGAACTTATCCACTTGTAGACAGGCAAAGACTTCATTGAGGTTATCAAAGGGCAGTGAATCGGGGAGGACTCTCAGTATAGAACGAATGACTCTAAGCTGGTTGACTGCATTAATGGGTCTTGTTGAAGGGGAGGATGCTGACATTTGCAGATTATGCATAGAAGAGGCAGAAACAGCGGCGCACATAGTGTGCCATTGTCCTGCATTGGCAAGCAGGAGGATGTCCACACAGGGTCGCCAATTTATTGAAGAACTCGAAATGTGGAACATAACCCACAAAGACATGCTTGAAATAACGCGTGATGTTATTATGAGGAAGGAAGTAGAAGAATTCTGCAACCGAACAAATACTTAATACACGATTTGAGGGACGTAAAGGGACCCATATAAGTGGTCTGATTCAGCTAATCCCTAAAATACCAGGTTTACAAGCTTAATGCTCATAGATGGCGTTAGTGAGCATATTGAGCTATTATCGACTGTGCATCCTTTTTTTTATGAGTTCGACACCTGTTTACATCAATTAGTAAAAATCATCAGTGATTTCATACAACAACATACATTTTTCTTCGTATAATCATGTCTAGTTTCGTGCCAGAAAAAGAGCATATGTGGGAAGCTCTACTTTTTTGCTTCAATTTGAAGAAATCTGCTGCTGAGTCGCATCGAATGCTTGTGGAGGCCTATGGTGACAGTGCGCTATCGGAAACCTGGTTTCGTCGGTTCAAAGAAGGCCATTTTGACTTGAGTGAAAATAGACCCAGAAAAGTTGAGGACCATGATTTGCAGGCTCTTTTGGATGAGGACGACACCCAATCGCAAAAAATGCTTGCCGTTTACTCAACAAGCCATTTCCATACGTTTACAAGACATGTGGTTTTTTTTACCGAAAAACAGCGGATTTAAGCTTGTACATCTAGTGTATATATAGCCTTCTTGACAATATTAAGTCTTCTTTTTGAGCTATTTGAATAGCGTCCAAATTTATCAACACTTATTCTTTCAAATAATAATATTCGCTTTTTTCAACTCCTCGATAATTGATACAGTTTCATGATTGTGATTATTGTGTCCAGCTGATTGTGATGAAATTAAAAGTCGTAAACGATCAATAATTTCATTGGGATCATTCAATAAATATTATTGGTTTTATTACTATTTAGGGTTATTAAACCTTCACCTCAACAAATTTCGTTTGATCAATAAATAGTTTTTTGATTATATGTTTATATTTATACATTCTAGTTCCTTTGAATTGTTAATGTGAGTCAAAATATCGTTTGTGAGCATTCGTTGTGGTCAAGATATCTTTATAAATCTCTAATTTAATCTCAGTATAGTTTGTTGGATATTTAAAGAATAATAAGTCAAACAACCCCGTTGTTAGTGCCCAAGTCTTATCACCAATTTTTATTTAATACTTTTTTAACTCCAAGGTTGATTCAGCAAATTTCCAGTTTCCTCTTGAATTCTTATTTAAAAGTGATAACTCTGATTGAAATGTTGATTGACTGCTTTGTACAGTATCATATTGATCGTTACTCGTTTCATTGTTATCATCAGCATCATCATCATCATCACCATCAAAAGCATAGCTTGTAGAAGTTGTTGGTTTACCTTTTATTATTGGTGTGCTAAACTATATTTTTTCAAAATTCTGAACAACTTTGTTTTTAAGAGAGTTTTCTATTTTATTTTCATCCTTCTTATCTACTTAATTTTTTTTGGTACGCGAAACTAGTTGTTTTAATGGTTTTCTTATAGGTGAAAAAGTTTTCTCCAGATTATCCAGTGCATTTAATTCTCCTAATTTTAACGAAGTGAATTTTCGTTTGAGTTCATTTCTGCTCCGTATAATATTTCTCTTCACGTGTTCATTCATGTTTTATGATTAGATTAGATTAGATCAGGTCTGGTAGTATTAGATCAGATCAGGTCTGGTAGTATTAAATCAGATCAGGTCTGGTAGTATTAGATCACCTCAGGTATGATCAGGTCAGGTCTAGTAGTATCAAATCAGATCAGGTCTAGTAGTATCAAATCAGATCAGGTATGGTAGTATCAGATCAGGTCTGGTAGTATTAGATTAAATCAGGTACGATAGTATTAGATCAGATCAGGTATGGTGGTATCAATTCAGATCAGGGGGTCAATTCTCGTTCTGTGATAAAGTGAAGTGAAAAAAAAGTTTTCATTTTCGTTTTCACAACTACTTTTCACTCTGTCTTTTCACAAACACTTGTTTTGTGATTCTGGTTCGTGGTGTGAAAAGCGTGTCCCATTACCAATGTAGTCGTGAAACTATTGCAACTGTGGTATTTAATTTCAGAAATAAATGAGTTGAAGTAGAGAAATAAGTAAAGAAAACATGTCGGGAATAATTATTTTATTAGAATTATCGCAAAAAATTAAGGATGAGCAAAGGTAATAAAATGTTGTGTAAATTTTTAAATACAGTAAATACAATTTAATATATTCTAGGGATTATTTAAGAGTGTTGAGACGGAGACTTCGCGATGACCAAAATCCCTTTGAGGTGACAACCAACGAACGTTTCAAGGAATTATATAGGTTCCCTAAAGCGTTGTGCTTGAAGTTAATTGACGAATTAATGACATTTCTACCAAATTTTGGATATAGAAACAAAATATTTCATTAAAAAACTTGATCGGCAAAAAATTAATATGAAGTACTCCAATACTTCCTCCATCTCGCACCATCTTTTTGGGTCCCCCCAACAGCATTAAGGTTCGCCGTTATATCTTTCCATTTTTCTTCACGAAATTTGGCACCGTCTGCAGTCAAAAATCTGTAAATATGTAATTAATCTAAGTTTGTTTAAGTTAATAAAACTTCTTACTTATCGTGCGCAATGTCAAGATTCTCTTCCAAATAATTTACTAAATACTCCTTCTGATGCTCTCTAGTGCGCTTTCCTCCAACTACCTTCTCCATGTTTCTTTCACGTATAAATTGCCTGTGAATAATTAGTTTACATATGAACATTTTTGACAATTGATTGCACTGTTTCACAGAACGAGAATCGTCAGGGTTATGAAAAAGTGAAAAGTTTCGTTTCGTTCCACTTTTTTTCATATGAAAACATTTTGACGTTTCTTTTCATTTTTTCGCTGAACGAGAATCGAAAGTGCCATGAAAACGTGAAAAAACATTTCATTTCACCGTTTCACAGAACGAGAATTGACCCCCAGGTCTGGTCAATTCAATCTGATATAATGTACTAAAGTTGATTGTCAAATAGTTTAACTTTTATAGATTAATAAAAACGTTAAATCCTTTTCGATATCTGCCAACATTAATAAAATCATCTTTGCTTTTCACAAGAAATTCATATTTATCCTTCCAACATTCTCCACACATTTCTATAAACTTATCAAAACTCATATCTACATCTACGTGATCATTGTGAATATGCTTCATATTTAAAACATCTTGTTAAACATAATAATCATGTTGGCATTATCACGTATTAAATGTTTGGTTATTCTTGCATATGTTTGACATAAATAAAAACTATCTATGTTCTGATGACGATCCATCAATCAATCAATCAAAAGAAGCTGTTTTTCTATCATAGAAGCGTGACGTTGGAACAAAGACATAATACTTGTTCATCAAGTGGACCACGCGTAACCAGACCAAGGTCTGTTAGAGGATATAAGCCCTATCGCTGATACCTCTGGGGGTCAACCACAAGTGTTACGGGCACTGCGACCAAACGAGATCTTTTGTGCCCAAGCCCGTCTACGACACTAGAATCTCCTCTACCTTTTTAATGAAGGATAGAATTGATCTTGTCGAACTTTTGATGTTTGAAGCTGGTGTTGGGAAACTCAGCTGAAAGTGTTTCAGGCGTAGTCTGGCCAAGGCCGGACATTCGCAAAGTATGTGGATTGATGTTTTATCCTCCTCCAGACAGAGTCTACAATCCTTGTAAGAGGATACTCCCATTTTGTGGAGGTGGTATTTTAACCAGTTATATCCTGAGAGATAGCCGGTTATTAGGCGTAGGTTTGTTCTGCTAAGACTAATTCTGTCAAAAGCTGCATTAAAGCTGATGAGAGCATTCTAGAAGGTATTTGTCGTGGTAATGTTTTTCTATCATAGCTTTGGCCGATGCCCAGCTTATACCGCAGAAAGGTTCCGGGCCCGTTAGTGGAGAAGACGAG
Organism: Megamerina dolium; assembly: GCA_963854835.1. Taxonomy (NCBI): domain Eukaryota; kingdom Metazoa; phylum Arthropoda; class Insecta; order Diptera; family Megamerinidae; genus Megamerina; species Megamerina dolium. The sequence goes on along the minus strand of OY978525.1, from coordinate 56,699,516 downwards.
CCAACACTCGCTAGTTCGTCCGCCACTTCATAGCCCTTAATTTCTTTATGCTCCGGCATCCAACATAATGTGACCTTGTTTCGCATAGAGAGTTTTTGTAGGATAAGGTAGCATTCGGTGACTAGTTTTGAGGAGAACTCCCATATATATAGAGAATCAATATTAAAGTTTGAAAATACTAAAAACTGTGAAATATTTTTCGTCTCTTTCGAAACCGCCCAACAAAGTCAGGGATGTAATATTGAGTTTAACGAATTAAATCAAAAGTGTTGGGATCATGAGCACTTAAATATGGTAAATATAGAATAGCTTTATGTAATAAATGTAATCTAAATTTAAAGATACCTAAATATTTACCAATTGTTATTCATTTTAAAATGTTATGATTCTAAATTAATTTTAAGAGATTTGGATGAATTGTATCCAGATAGTAAAACAACTGTAATTGCAACTAGCACTGAAGAATTTAGACAATTTAGAAAAAAAGTAGTAGTTGATAAAATTGAATACTTAAAGTGTTTAAATGTAGAATTTAAATATGAATACAATAAAAAAATTCTTCAAATTGTAAAAATTTCAATGAAATGATTTGAAAAAAATAAAGAATTACGTTTTATTGATTCTATGGAGTTCATTAATATGTCTTAAGATAAAGCTCTTAAAAATTTATTAAATAATAATAAAAATATTAAACATCTTGAGAACTGTAATCACGTAAAGGTGTTTAACCATATGAATATGTTGATGACTATTCTAAATTTAATGATACTAAATTACCTAGTTACAATTATTTTAATTAAAAATTAAATGGAAACATAATGATGTGTTTAATAATTTCAAAAAAATGTGTTTTAAAGATCCTATATATTTTGTAAGTTCACCACATTTAAAAAATTCAACAGCATTAAACAAAAATTGGAATATGATCAATTTGAATTTACTGAAAGTGGAATTAGAGGTGGAATATCTCAAATATCACGTAATTATGCTAAAGAAATAATTGTTATTATTACGATGATGTTGTAGAACATGTTTATAAATTAAGTAAAGAAGAAGTTATTAAGAAAGAAGAAAACCAAATGTTTCCAAAGGAAACCGTGAACATAGTTTACATAATAAAAACAAGAATCTAATGTGTACTTTATTACAAAAGCAAAATTATGTAATTGATATTAGATTTTTAAAAGAATGTTTAATGAATGGTGTAATTTTAACTAAAGTTCATAGAGGTATGAAATACCAACAAAAGGATGGCTAAAGCCATGTATCGAAAAAATACTGAATTAAGAAAAGAAGCTAAACATGATTTTGAAAAAGATTTCTTTAAATTAATGAATTACAGAGTATTCGGAAAACACATGGAAAACGTTAGAAATAGATTAAATGTTACAGTAATTAAAACTGAAAAAATGCTGAGTAAGTTAGGAGTCGAAACGCATATCAAGAAATATATTTGATGAAAATATGTGTGTTGTATTTGGTAAAAGTTCTAAAATTAAATTAAATAAACCTATATTTGGAGGTCAAAATATTTTAGATTTATTAAAATTATTAATGTTTAAAATGTACATTCAATTGAAGAAGAAAGAGTAACTATGAAAATGGTTATTAGGTGCAGATACTGATTCATTTATTCTTTATTTTGAAGGTAAACATATTGGTGATGATTTTGATTTTTATGATGATATAAAAGAAGATTCCTATTTTCTTTTGAAGGATTAAAATCTAATCTTAATAAAAACGTACCAGGGAAATTTAAAGATGAATATAATGGAATTCCTATTAGAGAATTTTGTGTTTTCATCTCTGATGAAACTTGAGTGCCTGTGTTAATCATATAACCTAGGGTGATGGTCTCAAAAGGAGACATATAATTTTTTTTTAGGCTTTAATATCTTTTCTGTTTGCTCTGCACTTCGTGAAGATAAATCATTAGGATATTTTTACATTAAATTTTGTTTTTCTGAACAATCATCGAGTTCTTTTAGAAAACTGATTTTAAAATTTTCAATATGGTCTTCCATAAATTCCAGTTTTTTAATTAAATCAATAATTTCAGACTTATTATAGTTTAATATTTTTTCTAATTTATTAATTTGGTTTTCAATAAATTCTCGAAATTGTTGATTTCCTTCAGAGACTTCTTCGATATGCTTTTTCAAATTTTTAAGATCTTGTTCACTATTTAAACGATATTCTTCGAAAAGTTTTTCTACTAACATTATTCTATTAATAGAATATTCATTAGAAGAATTCAATTCTGAAAAAGTTTTTTCTCCAAACTTATCAATACCCATTTACTTAGTAATCAAATTTTGAATATATTTCCAAAGGAAACGGTTCACGAAGCGAACATGATTGCGAAACAATCGGTTTCTTTTGCTTCACAAAGTTATATCAAATTCTCTTCTCTTAATTCTTCAATGATATTCATAATTTCGTTATGTATTTCAGGACTATCATTTCCTGCTTCATGTTCTCCTAGTTTTTTAATTTATTTTTTTTTTTATTAATTATTCCCATTTATATTACACATGTCTATTGGCACTAAGTAATTATTTCAACATTTAGGAAATATTGGAAGTCTTAAGTCAGTATCTAAGACTACAACTTGAAACTTTTAAATAAATTTAACTCAAATTTGGTTTACATTTATAGCTATCTATTTACTAATTCTGTTGGCACGTATCTATTCAATCTTCTTGGTTGCGAAGCTTCTAAGACTGGAATTTTTCTAAGTTCTGTATTTGTGTGTGCTTGTAGGCGGTGAATGTGCTTCATGATAAGTTTTTGGATTACTTCTTCAATCGAGTCAATGTTCAAATCTCGGTGGATGTCGTCGTTTGAAATGTACCAGTCAGCATTGATGATGGTGCGAAGAATTTTGGATTGAATTCCTTGAATTTTCTTTATGTTAGATTTTGCTGCAGTGCCCCATATATCAATACCCTACGTCTTGTAACAGAGAGCTTTAACTGTCTGCCCAAAAGACAATAAAGTTGTCTGAATCTATTGTTAATTTCTAGTCTTTTTTGAGTGGGCCATATCACATATCCAGAGCAGTTTAGCTTCTATGATCATTCCTAGATATTTAGCTTTTGTGTGGATTTTGATTGGTTCGCTGTTTATGAGGAGGTGATTATTGCTATTTTGCCTATTCGTATAAGTTACTTGGACTGTCTTGCTAATATTAATTTCGATTCACAATTTTTGAACCATAATAGTGTGCTATCTAGTAGCGTTTGTAGTTTTGATAAAGCCACGGCTATGTTGCTATTTGATGATAGTAGGACGGTGTCATCAGCGAATGTAGCTATCATATTTTCTTCTGAGGGAGGAGTTGGTATATCAGATTTTTTGCATTTCTGAGTATTCATCTTGCTGCTTGATATAGAAGTGCCTGTCACTGATATAGTTACGCATCAGTTCATAGTAATTTTCTGGGAGATTATATTTCAACTTGTATAATAACTCTTTGTGCCAAATGCTGTCGAATGTGTTAGCAACATCTAAGTATACTACTACTGAAAAGTTTTTCTTGTTTATTTCGGATGAGATTTTATTCGTCATTCTGTGTACTTGTTCAATAGTGGAATGTTTTCGTCTAAATCTAAACTGGTGGTTAGGTATTAAGTTTCTTTTTATTATTATCGGTTCAAGTCGAGTAAATATGAGCATCTCGAATAGTTTAGACATAACAGGCAATAAATAGTCTTATTGGTCTGTATGACGTAGCTTCGGTTAAATTTTTATGCGGTTTTGGAACTGCTATTATTTCAACAACTTTCCATGCAATTGGGAAATATCTTAATTTGATAGCTGTATTGAAGAGGCTTCTTAAATAGTTAATCGCTTTTTGAGGTAGTTCCTTTAGTATTTTTCAAGTGATACAGTCATAACCAGGAGATTTTCTTATTTATCATTGATATCGATATTTAGCATAATTTCATTCGTTGTTAGTTTATTTATTTGGTCATTTAAGTCATGTGAGAGATTGAGCAAGATTATGTCTGCGTTCTGGCCCATTTCATTTTTGAGTGGGAGTTGGTACACAAATGAGTTATTTACATTCTTCATTGCTCTCCACAGTGGGTAGTTGGAAATGTTCGTAGAACTTAAGTTAGTAATAAATTTTTCGAATTTTTTTGTTATCTTATTTAATTTAGTTTTATCCTGGAGTTACCTTGTAGTTTGCCATTTTTTACGTAGTTTGCTCTTCATTCATTGTGTCTTTGATGGCAGGTGAAGCTATAAATCGTAGTTGTTGGTTTTGCATCTGGGCGGTGGTGCTGAGTCGGATGCTGCATGTGTGATGTTATCATTAAAATATGCTATTGCTAGTCACTTAAATTTTTTTTTTATTAGTGAGTCGTTTGTGTTCAATTTGTTTTCTATTATTTTTTTCGGAATGTAGTCCAGTCTGTATATTTACTATATATGTATATTTTTGTTACGTGTTGTTGATAGGATAGTACTTTGGAAAGTCAAAATAACTGGTGAGTGATCAGATGAAAGTTCGTAGCTAGTTTTTATTATTAAATGATCATGTCTTACGATTTTGATGATATAAAAGTCAATCAGATCTGGTCTTTTTTTCATGTCAGTAGGCCAATATGTTGGTTCTACCGTACTCAAAAATTTGCTATTAGTTGTATATATTGCATCGAGTAATTGTCTGCCCTTTGTTAATCTGGAGCCCCCGATTGAGTTCTTAGCATTAAAGTCATCTCACGCAATGTATCGATTGCCGAGGGTTTTCAGATAATCCATGTGTTGGTGTGATGTAATACATGTAATGTAATGTAATCTGTGGAGTAATGCATGTTTCTTAGGATGTAATCCTAATAAGCATGTAATTTCTGTTCTTTTGGTTTATAAGTATAATGTTGGGTATTAACCCTCTTTCAATAGCTTTATAATTGATGTGTAATGAGATGATTCAGGAGGTTGAATCTTAATCTCATTGTTATTTAATGCTTTCATTACATAAGTGCAATTGCGAAGTGAATTTAGGACTTTTGATAAAACGTTTATACATTGTACATATAATAGTGGTGGTTTAGGAACATATTTTTTCATTGTTGTTACTTCAAGTTCTGTTCCACTGTTCTTATTTGTTTGATCGATCTCGTCATCAACAGAGAGAGTTTCGAACCTGTTTGATGTAACGGGCTGTTCATGCATGTTTGCTGGAAAAAGGTTGCTTAACCAATATGAGGTGATAGTTGGCTGATTTGATTTTGTTTTTATTTTCTTGTTTTTATTTGGTGCTGGTTTTGTTTTATTAGGCGAGTAGCGAGCTCCTTTTGAAATATTTATATTGTCTGTTTGTTTTACATGTTCGATGATGGAAGATTGCTCGGGTGTAAATGCATATTTAGACATTATCGGTAGGGATGATGATATTGTAGTTGTTGTTGTTGTAGTTGTGTTTGTACATGCCAGAGTCGTCACTGTAGAATTTGTTGTTGTGCTGGTAAGAACAATAGCAGTAAATGCGCTTGTTGTTAGAGATGTAGTGAGGTGAGATATATTTGGTGATATTGGAGTTGTTAGAGTTAAACATTGTTGAATCCATGACTTTGTAGGTGTCAACACTTGCGTAGAAATATAACTTCGTTTTGACGACGAAGAAAGTTATTTAGCGCGGGAGGATTTAACTTACTCGCTGTCATTGTTGTTGTTTGACTGTTGAAATTAGCTAGATCATTTGAGCACATAGTGTACTCAGGAGTTTGTACATTTGCGAGGGAATGCCGCCGCTCTCGAAACGGAGAGCGCTCCACAGGGATGTTATTCTCACTGTTTATTTTTATTTACTTTTTTCTTTTTTTTCCTTTATCAATTTCTAGACTTTTTGTCTATGTCCACATATGCAGCACACTGCATATATAATATTTATTAGTTAGAGGGTCTATTTCGCTATTATTTGAGATTTTATCTCTATTTAAAGCACTTTTCTACAGGTGATTTAGAATAAACTTTAGAATTACTTTGTAATTGGTTTCCTTTTGAAACACATTTTTTTTCAATTCCTGCTCCATTTTTTTTTCTTTTAGAATTTGATTTTTTATTAACATTGGCCTAATAAAATTAATATATTTATTATTAGCACTTGATTTAATTATTTTTGTAGTTTTATCATTACTTTGCATTTAAGCACAAATTGTTAAATAATTTCATCATAAATTTCTAAATGATTTTGTATGAATGAATAAGGATCATTCACAGTCAATAATTCCCATAAACATTTAGTACCTTCATATTGTTTATCTTTTATAATTATATCATTACCATTAATTTTTACTTTACTATTTTCAATCCACAAATCTTTACCATTTTCAGATCGTAAAACAAATATATTATTTCGTTGTCATATTTCCAAATCTATTTTCAACAAAATTTACTGGAGTTGATAATGTTTCATTACCATTACTTTGTACGCTTCTCTCTGAAGGATTCGGTGCGTTTTCAACAAACGGTTTTGCAGTTTTAAAGCTTGATGGTGTAACAAATACATCTTTATTTTGAGAACTAGATTGTGGTATTGGAACTGTCTTGATTTAATATTGGAAGAGTTGAAGTATGTTCACGAAGTGAACGGTTTCCCTCGAAAACAGGTAATAATTTAGTAAAGTCAGATTCTAATTTTTCGAAATTATCTTTAACAGGGGTAATTTTTGATTTCAGAACGAAGTAATTGTGTTTGATTACTTAAATCATTAAGTTGTTCAAGATATTTTTCACCATTCAATTTTTGATACTTGATGTTATATAATTATTTGATGAAGGTAGAGTTATATAATATTTAAATCTTCTTTTAAACTTTTGATTTAATGGTTGAATAATTGCTTGAATATCTTCATTAATTTTTTCTTGTTTTATTTAAATAATTTTGTTGGAGTTTATTTTATAACTCATTCCCAGATTTAACATATTCTTTTAAATAAATTTTCACATTGTTTTTATATTGTGAATTTTTTCAGATGAAACATAAAAAATGAAAATAGATAAATCAGACTATAAGCAGAAAGGAATTATAGCAAAATAATTAAATAAAAAAAATAAATATGTGGCACTTAAAGCCCCAAAGGGCTCATTGGCCGAGCTTCTCTTCCATTACTGTTGTGCGTCTTAAATTTGGACAGTATTAGAAGGGACCTACTTATTTTAGCCGGTTCCGAACGGCAGAACACTTGTGACATCACTTTTTCTGAGCTTTGTCACAGAGTTCTTTTAGAAGCTTTTTCATGGCAAGTTGTTACTGTCGGAAGAATTGCCAATTGCTTGCCGACAGGTGGGTACCATTCGAAAGAAAAATCTTATCGATATTAAATTTGTTATGCATCAGCCGGGGATTGAACCACGACCTACAGATCAGAAGGCGACCACACTAACCACTGAGCTACGGCACCCACTATAGCAAAATAATTGCATAAACCAATTAGAAAAAATATTTAAAGGAGAAAAATAATTACCAAAGGAATAAATGAATTATGGGCATCTGATTTACTAACTATGACAACTGTTAATGTAAGAATTAATAGAGGCTTAATGTAATTGATACATTTTCGAAATTTGCCTACATAGAGCCATTAAAAAAGAAAGATGGTAAAGGTACAACTGAAACCTTTTTTAAAATTATTAAAAGAGCTGGTTGTGCACCAAAATTACTTCACATAGATTCTGGTAAAGAATCTTTAAATAAAAATTTTCAGGAAGTTTTTGATAAACATGAGATTAAAATGTATCAATCATTTAGTGTAATGAAATCAGCAATTAAATTGAATTAATTTTTTTTTTTTTTTCATTTTCTTCTATTTATTGTATCTTTCTTACGAAACTAACAATAATTATACAAATCTTATATACTAAAAAATACATTTTGTCTACACCAATGTGTAGAATCATTCAAATAACTTAAAGCAAACAAATATAACATGTGATTTCATGAAGGACATATATAATAGTAATGAGAGATTATGTGAAAGATATATTTAAAACATTTTTCCTTTTTAGTCTTTTAATATATTTAAGCTTAAGGAGCTCTCTCGCTAGAGTATTGGGATGATTACTTAGTCGTTCAGAGTAACGTTGGCAATGTTTCCCTATGTCTATTTTAATAGTGTCAATCTGTAGGTCCTTGTGTATATTTGTGTTACTGATGTACCAAGGAGCTCGGCAAAGACGTCTAAGGATTTTAGATTGAACACGCTGAATTTTCTCAATATTAGAGTTTGAAGAAGTGCCCCAAAGCTGAATGCCGTAGCTCCAAATTGGTTTAATGGTGGACTTGAATATAAGCATTTTATTATGAAGTGACAATTTCGAGGCGTTTCCAATCAACCAATGAAGTTTGGCTGCTTTTAATTTAGCATGCGATTGCTTTGTTTCAATGTGCTTCTTCCAGGTTAGCCTTCTATCGAGATGAAAGCCTAGATAGGTCACTTCGTTTTTTTGTGGTATTTTTTGACCATTAATTTGTAGTTGAGGGCATGTTTTTCTATTCAACGTGAAAGTCATATGGACGCATTTTGATTCGTTGATTCTAATACGCCATGTCTCCAGCCAGTGTTGAACTCTTTTTAAGTGACTTTGCAGTTTTTCTGACGCTTTACTGGGATTATCATCGACGCTCAAGATTGCTGTATCGTCTGCAAAAGTTGATGTGAAAAGATTGCCATTTGTTGGTATATCTGAAGTGTAGATTAGATATAAAAAAGGACCTAAGACGCTTCCTTGCGGGACTCCAGCCATTATTGTACGTGTTTGAGTTAGATACGATCTTTGTTTAACCATAAATTTCCTATTCAACAGATAGCTCTTTAATATTTTGCAAATGTTATCAGGAAAGAGACAACCGATTTTGTGAAGTAGGCCATCATGCCAAACCTTATCAAAAGCTTGTGCGACGTCCAGAAATACTGCTGAGCAGTACTGCTTCGCTTCGAACGCTTTTGTAATGTTAGATACTATTCTATGAACTTGTTCTACTGTACCATGTTTTGCTCTGAACCCAAATTGATGCAACGGTATAATGTTATTTGCTTCAACATTAATAGTTTTTCAAACACTTTGGATAGGATAGGCAGCAGGCTAATAGGCCTGTACGACGATACATTAGTTGAATCTTTCCCAGGTTTTGCAATCATAATTATTTGGGAAATTTTCCATGCTGAAGGGAAATAACAAAGGCGTGGTATTGCATTCATTATGTGTAACAGCTGTTTTACTGCAAATTGAGGTAGCTCGGCGATTATTTTGGCACTTATTTTATCATACCCTGCAGCTTTTTTGACGTTTAGTTCATTTATGATTTTGTTAAGTTCCTTTAAAGAAAATCTCACTAAGGTAGTAGAGCTGTTATTGGTCATGATTGGTAATCCTCCATCTCTTGTAGATTCATTTGGTTTGAAAACGCCTTCTAAGTGATTTGCTTTATCTTGATCGCTTCTTGCCCATGATCTATCTGGCATTCGTATTGGAGCCTCTCTTATTATCGGACATTTTACACCTTTGACTGCTTTCCACAGAGAATAATCTGTATCTTTTGTTGCAGCAAGATTACTAATATATACATTTAAACGTCTCTCTTCGGCTTCTTTTAAGATTCTTTTAAGTGTTTTAGTGCAGTCTGCCAATTTTTGTTTTAGGTTTGGTGATCTATGCTGCTGCCATTCTCTCCTGGCTTTCCTTTTAATTTTAATTAATTCCTCAATATCGGCATTTGTATGCTTTTTATAATCTTGGAATTTATGTTGAGGTGTTGCAATTTTAGCAGCTTCATGAGCCAACTTGGTGAAATTTTCAACTGCACTGTCGACTTGCTTTACTGTCTTAAGAGGTATTTTAAGGCCAATGTGAGAACTAATATATTTTTTATAATTTAGCCAATTAGTGAATTTGTTTGTAAGATACTGGCTTGATTCCTTGAAACTAACTAAAACATTTAGTAAAATGAACGATGGAGAATGATCAGATGAAAGTTCAAAGGATGGCCATGCCTTTAAATGGGTTCTTTTTAGACTTTTAGTTACTGCAAAGTCAATAAGATCCGGTACTTTTCTAGGATCCGAAGGCCAGTAAGTAGGTTGGCCGGTAGATATGGCATCATATCCGTTGCTTGATATTGTCCAGAAAAGACGTCTACCTTTTGGAGCCTGGAACCCCAATAAGTGTGCTTGGCGTTATAGTCCCCCGCCGCGATAAACGTATGCCTTAAAGTTGCAAAAAATTCAGAAAATTGTGATTCTGTAATATTATGTCTAGGAGGACAGTAAACAGAAGATATTGTTAATTTTTGGGTACTTGTTTCTATACAAATAGAGGTGGAATGAATATATTCTTTGCAATATTCTTCTAATGCATAATGTTTTATTCTATTTTTGATGAGGATAGCTGTCCCTCTTCTTGCCTTATTTTCAGGGTGTTTGGTATCATAAAGCGTAAACCCATTTATTGAAAAATTATTAAATTTTGTGAAGTGAGTTTCTGAAATAAGCATTACATCAACTTGATTTTTATGGAGAAATAATTCCAGTTCATTTTTATGTTGGCTTAACCCATTTGCATTCCAAAAACATAACTTCAGTTCGTTCATTGTTTTGACAGAATTGCTTGAAAGAGCATGGACTGATTTTTCATTAGCTCTTGCATCATGCCTTGCATTGAATTCATAAAATGTGTCATTAACTGGACCAGATTATTTACAGAATTTTCAAGAGTGTTTGGTACACTATCTTGATTAACTTGAACTGGAGGAGTAGTCCCCTTTAAAATGTTTGCATAAGATGTTGGCATAACATGAGTAGTATTTGTAACATTTTGTGGAGGAGGAGCAGATACATGCTCTATTTGAGAAGAATTAACCATTGATGGGTTGCGAGGTCTTACTTGGGAAGTACTTTTAAGTTTGAGTTTGAGCTCAGTATAAACTGGACAACCTCTATAGTTTGCAGTGTGATTTCCACCGCAGTTACTACATTTTTTAACAGAAGAATCTTCTTTGTTAACAATACATTTGGAGGTGGGATGAAAGTCACCACATATAACGCATACACTTCGTAGAGTGCAGTAAGATTTTGTGAGCTCATACTCTTGACAGTTAGCACATTGTATTGGGCCCGATCTTTTATGAGGTTCTTCCACCGAAATTCTTCGGTGAATTAAATATTTTATATTATATATTGGGTGAATTTCACCCTTTTTAAGTTTTTTAATATCGGGTTCCAACTCGACGCGATATAATGGTGTAGGCTGTTTTTCTTTATTTTTTATGTTGAACACGGATTTGACCTTAAAACCCTCTTCTTCTATAGCTATTTTCACATCATTGCAGTCAACATTTGGCTCAATGCCTTTTATCACAACGACTAATCCTTTGCTGCTTTTCAACTGGTACGTGTAATAGTATTTCTGTTTGTCATCAAAATATTTTGTGACAGAACGATAATTTCTTTTTTCATATATTTGCAGTTTAATTTCTTTAATAGTGCCCTTCATGATTGTTACTATATGAAAATTCTTTGCACCAATAAGTTGCGTAAGGCATTTTATTAATTCATTGAATTAATGAAAAATTTAAAGTACAATTTGAAATTCCACAAAATACTAATTGGGTTGATGTAATTGATAAATTGTAGTATGAATATAATTTTAAAGACATTCATAGAACAATTGATATGAAGCCACGTGAAGTGAATGAAAAAAATTAACAAGAAGTTTTTATTAGGTTATTTAATCAAAAATATCATATTTCCGAAGGAAATGGTTCACAAAGTGAACATATTTCCGAAGTCAAACGTTCGCTCCGTGAACTTTTAGAAAAACCTGTTTTTGAAATTGGTGATAAAGTACGAACACAATCACATAAAAAACTATTTGGAAACAAATATAAAAATAATTGGACTCATGAAACATTTTATATCAGTAAGATTTATGCTTCTAATAAAGAAGAACTACAAAAAACTGTTCAAGTATATTAATTATTTAATTAATTTGTGAGAATTATATTCGCGTGGTGAACCGTTTCCATTAGAAACATGTAAAAAACTAAAAATCAACGTCAGCAAAGTTCCGTTAAGTAAATTGCTGAATAATTTTTTTTCGATCGGTGCCGATCAATGTTGAAAATAAAGTTCCGTTAAGTAAATTGTTGAATAATTTTTTTTCAATAGATATGATTCAAACAAAAATCTGTTTAAATGCAACTTCTATAAATATGAAGCACCCGGTCTCCAAAAGAACTTTAGCTTTATATTCAGTAACGTTGTTTACTTCAACAAAGTACTCAACTTTAAATGTGACGAAGATATTGTAACGAGTATCGATAGTTGGTTACTCAATACTATTGGACTGACACTATTGGCAGCATCGAAACGAATGTCAACAAAAAGAAATAAGTAATAACCAGAACAAGCCAACGAGAAAGAAAGAGAAGAATCTCGATAAAGGAAGATTCTGGGGTGTTGCCAACAGTTTAATGTGTCGACCAGTGCCACGTGTACGCCAACTACAGGCAGAAACATCAGATCTGGTTGAAGCAGTGTGTCAGGCAGTTAATTCAGTAGTGGAGCCTGAAGGAAGCACAACAGGTCGACGCGAAATCAAATTTACAGGTAAGTGCTTTATTTGCGACAAACCAGGACACATGGCGCGTGGATGCCGTCTACGACGAAAGCGATCAAGATCGAATTCTCCAGGAAGACAAAAGAAGGAGAATAAGGTGGATAGCGATCGCTCAACTAACACAAATCCATCGTTAAACTAAATCGAGTCAGTTCAGCGGGGCGTGAACAGACTCCAACAGTGGGTTGCCCCATCATTCACATTTCACAACTACAGCGTGTGCCAAGCAGCTTGACTATTGATGGAAAATTGGACAATATGGAATTCATGAATTCAGAGCGATTTGGTAAAGAAGTTTGAGCCGTTAATGGGAATAAAATTGCGTACAGCAACGGGTGAGGATGCACAAATTCTGGGTAAGATAAAGAAACGAGTATCTATTGGAAATTACACGTGGGAACATGAATTCATTGTGGCTGACATAATCGATGACGTAATAATTGGTGTTGATTTTATGATTGACAACGGATTTACGTTAGATTTAAATCAACGGATACTACGTTATGCAAATGTCGAATTACCATTGAACATCGGTTACAAGCGGAGTGGAAACATCAAACGAGTACTGGCATGTCAACGCCAAGAGGTTCCAGCAAAATCAGAAGCGGTGATTTGGGCACAGATAAATGTGGATGATGGGACAGGCAAGTTGTGGGTGGTGGAAGCAGATAAAGAAATATCGAATAAAAACATCATACTTGGTAGGACGTTAGTAGAACCTAAAGAAAATGGGTTCGTCGAAAAAAAATGGAAGATCAGGAACTGTCAGAGCGGAAATAAAAGCACAGATGGAGGAATGGGCAGGTGTGCTTACAAAACAGCAAAAAGAAAAGGCTTTACAACTATTAGAGAAGTACAGTTCATTCTTTTCTTCAAATGGAAAAACTGGAGGACGAACAACCATCGTGAAGCATCACATTGACACCGGTTATTCTAGACCAATTCGTCAAACACCACGACGAGTTCCATTGGCCAAAAGAGACGAAGCCATTAAGCTGATTTCCGATATGCAGAAACAAGGTGTTATTGAACCATCAGCGAGTCCATGGAGTTCACCAGTTGTGCTGGTAAAGAAGAAGGATGGAAGTACTCGATCCTGTGTGGATTACAGAAAGCTGAATGATATTACGAAAAAAGACAGATATCCACTGCCAAGAATCGATAACACTCTGGACACACTATCTGGTGCGAAGTGGTTCTCAACTCTTGATTTGCAAAGTGGCTACTGGCAAGTGGAACTTGGTAAGGAGGACAAAGAGAAAACAGCTTTCAGTATTGGCGATGGTCTATGGCAATTTACAGTTATGCCATTTGGCTTATGCAATGCGCCAGCTACTTTTGAACATTTGATGGAGCGTGTACTCAGAGGACTACACTGGAAAACGTGCTTGGTGTACCTCGATGACATTATCGTGATGGGAAAAGATTTTAACGACCACCTGGAAAAGCTGAAAGAAGTATTTGAGCGTATACAATCAGCAGGGCTTAAACTGAATATGAAAAAGTGTTCACTCTTCAGGCGAGAAGTTAAATATCTTGTTCATAAAGTAACAACAGAAGGGGTACATACCGACGAGGAGAAAGTAGCAGCAGTACAAGAATGGCTTATTCCGTCGAATCTTCACGAGCTAAGAAGCTTCCTAGGCTTATGCACCTACTATAAACGATTTGTTCCTGGATTTGCAAACATAGCCAGCAGTCTGCATGAGTTTACAAGAAAGAACAAACCATTTGTGTGGGGCGAGGACCAACAGAAAGCATTCGAACAGCTGAAAGAAAAACTCTGTTCAGCACCAATATTAGTGTATCCAGTACCTGGTCAAAAGTTTGTGCTGGACACAGATGCGAGTGGCTATGGAATAGGTGGTGTGCTCTCTCAGATCATAGATGGGCAAGAAAAAGTAATAGCATACTACAGTAAAATCCTGTCGAAGCCAGAAAGAAATTACTGTGTCACACGAAGAGAGTTGCTCGCAATACTGGAATGTGTAAAGTATTTCCATAAATACTTGTACGGTTAATCATTTCATCTACGAACTGACCACTCAGCGCTAAGGTGGTTATTGCACTTTAAAAACCCAGAAGGACAATTGGCGCCCTGGATTGAAAGGCTACAGAGTTATGATTTTACCATCGAACATCGTAAAGGAGGACATCACGGCAACGCGGATGCTCTATCTCGTCGTCCTTGCAAAATGGAATGTAAACATTGTTCTCGAGTGGAAAGCAAGGAGCACATTGTCGACATACGACTTACGAATATATTGCTGGAGGAGTCATGGACCACCGAACGAGTGCAAGAAGATCAGCGGAACGGCGGCATACTGGGCGCAGTGGCAAAGCCTGCACTTACGAGACGGATGTTTATTCCGAACATGGGAAAGTGAAGATGGAAAAATCACTTATGATCTTCTAGTGGTACCCCAGGCAAAAATAAATGAAGTGATAGCTGAGTATCACAAAGCCTCCAGTGGAGGGCATTTGGGAATCACCAAAACCGTCGAGAAAATAAAGAAACGATTTTATTGGGTTGGATGTCATGACCATGTCGCTGATTGGATTCGGAAGTGTAAGCAATGTGCAATGGCCAAAGGTCCCACTAAGAAAAGTCGTGGCAAGATGCACCAATACACCGTGGGTGCTCCATTTGCGCGAATTGCTATGGACATAGCTGGGCCATTTCCAATAAGCAATGCAGGAAACAAGTATGTTCTGGTGGTTATAGATTAGTTCAGTAAATGGCCTGAAGTATACCCCATTCCAAATCAAGAAGCTAGTACAGTTGCGGATGTATTCGTGAACCAATGGATTACTCGTTTTGGTGTACCGATGGAGTTACACTCAGACCAAGGTCGAAATTTCGAATCAGTTGTATTCCAAGAGATATGCCGTATGCTGGGTATATACAAAACTCGTACAACACCCTTGCATCCACAATCTGATGGCATGATAGAACGATTTAACCGTACCTTGGAGGAATATTTGAGAAAAGTCGTAGATAAATACCAAGGAGACTGGGATGTACATATACCAATGTTCCTCATGGCATATCGATGTGCACAACATGATACGACGGCTACTACACCGGCAATGGCAATTTTTGGAAACGAGTTAAGACTGCCAGCTGATTTAAAATTTGGAGTTGTAACACCAACGAGATCAACCGAAGGTAATTATACTAGCGAAAAGCGGGAACAGTTGGATGAAGTACATCAGTTCATCAGAGAGCGGTCGCAGATGATTTGCGATAAGATGAAGGCCAGGTATGACTTGAAAGCAAATTCAAAAGGGTTCTATGGAGGAGAGCTTGTAATGCTTCATAATCCACAACGAAAGAAAGGCCTGTCTCCTAAACTGCAGACTCATTGGGAAGGACCATATGAGATTATAGCAAAGATAAATGACGTAGTGTATCGTATTCAACGTGCCTGGAATAAAAGAGCAAAGTTTAAAGTAGTGCACTTGGAGCGACTTGCGCCATATCGAGGGGAAGTATAAAAACTTGTTTGGGACGAACAAGCTTAAGAGGAGGGCAGTGTAACGAGTATCGATAGTTGGTTACTCATCACTATTGTGACTGACACTATTGGCAACATCGAAACGAATGTCAACAAAAAGAAATAAGCAATAACCAGAACAAGCCAACGAGAAAGAAAGAGAAGAATCTCGATAAAGGAAGATTCTGGGGTGTTGCCAACAGAGTATAAATAGAGCCAGTGTTGAGAAGTGAGAATTAATCGAATTCCGAACTTGACTGCGCAAACATCTATACAGAGGCAAGTACATTAAAGTGTTATTGTAAATAGTTGATTATAAACAGAGTTGATTGTAATAGAGTTTATTAAATAAATTGTTGCTGTATATAGTTGTATAAAATAAGTGTTGCAGTTATTATTAACAGAATCCAGTGATCGAACAAGGTAATTCAAATAGAATTAAACGCTCACAGAATAAAAACGTAACAATATGAACAAAGAATATTGACCTGAAGAAGGTGCACCGCCAAACATACATGAATTTCAACCAAGACTAAAAAGCCGTCCTACTTATTCGTGCAGCGAACGCTGATAATGTTCATTCAAAATCCGACATTTTCTGTGGTAATCTCTCTTTTTTGTTGATTAACCTACTCATTTGAAAATATTATAATTCTTTATGCGAAGTTGATATTTATTTATTTATTCAAAAATATTGTTACATTTTTATTCTCTGAGCGTTTAAATCTATTTGAATTAACCTTGTTCGATCACTGTATTCTGTTAATAATAACTGCAACACTTATTTTATACAACTATATACAGCAACAATTTATTTAATAAACTATATTTACAATCAACTCTGTTTACAATCAACTATTTACAATAACACTTTAATGTACTTGCAACTTTTGTCTCTGAAACTGTATAGATATTTGAGCAATCACGTTCGGGATTAGATTGATTCGCATTTGTCAACACTGGCTCTATTTATACTGTTGTTCTGGTTATTGCTTGTTTCTTTTTGTTGACATTCGTTTCTATTCTGCCAACATTCATGTCAGTCACAACAATGATGAATAACCAACCATCGATATTCGTTACACTGCCCTCCTCTTAACCTTGTTCGTCCCGAACAAGTTTATATATTTCCCCCCGATATGGCGCAAGTCGCTCCAAGTGGACTACTTTAAAGTTTAAAGTACTACGTCATTTATCTTTGCTATAATCTTACATGTTCCTTCGCAATGATATTGTTGGTGTTACGACTCCAAATTTTAAATCAGCTGGTAGTCTTAACTCGTTTCCAAAAATTGCATTGGCGGTATAGTAGCCCTCGTATCATGTTGTGCGCATCGATATCCTATGAGGAACATTGGTATATGTACATCCCAGTCTCTTTGGTATTTATCTACGATTTTTTGTAAATATTCCTCCAAGGTACGGTTAAATCGTTCTACCATGCCATCAGATTGTGGATGCAAGGGTGTTGTACGAGTTTTGTATATACCCAACATACGGAGATATCTCTTGGAATACAACTGATTCGAAATTTCGACATTGGTCTGAGTGTAACTCCATCGTACACCAAAACGAGTATTCCATTGGTTGACGAATACATCCGCAACTGTAATAGCTTCTTGATTTGGAAAGCGGTATACTTCAGCCCAATTGGGAAGCTCGGCCAATGAGCCCATCGGGGCTTTAAGTGACTCATATATATATATATATATATATATATATATATATATATATATATATATATATATATATATATATATATATATATATATGTATATATAACGCACAACCTCTAACCGAGGCGAAAATCTCCTCGGTTAGAGGTTGTGCGTTGGGTTTGGGACCCGCCACATAAAAAACCCCCCCAATGAAAAAAACAAATATGCCTCGGATAAGGACTACCGCTTTTGCTGATGACCCCCGCAAACGAAAAAAGGACCACGATTTACGGATATGCACCTGGAATGTCCGATCTCTTTATAGGGAGGGTGCCTCTATCCAGCTGGTTGATGTCCTCGAAAAATACAGAGCTGACATCACCGCTCTCCAGGAAATGCGATGGACAGGATAGGGCTGCTCCAAAAGAGCGTCCTGTGACATCTACTACAGTTGCCATGCTGAAAGGCACGAATTAGGATGTGGATTTTTGGTCAGCAAGAGACTACGGCATCTTGTCTCACAGTTCACGCCTGTGAACGAACGGCTGGCCACAATCCGCATCAAGGCAAAATTTTTCAACATCAGCCTTATATGTGCCCACGCTCCGACGGATGAGAAGGACAATGTGACCAAGGAGAGCTTCTTTCAGCGCCTCGAAGAAGCTTATGACCGCTGCCCCCGCCATGATATCAAAATCGTGCTTGGCGTCTTTAATGCCAGGGTGGGCAAGGAAGGTACCTTTGGTCCAACTGTCGGAAAATTCAGCCTCCACCAGAACACCTCCGATAACGGAATGAGGCTGATTGACTTCGCCGCAGCACGAAACATGGTAATTTGTGGTACCAGATTCCAGCATCTCGACATCCACAAAGCGACATGGCTGTCTCCAGATCAACGTACAAGAAACCAAATTGATCATATGGTGATTGACGGAAGGCATGCTTCCAGTGTGATGGACGTGAAATCGATCCGTGGTGCCAACATCGACTCGGAGCATTACCTTGTTGCAGCTAAGGTGCGCACACGCCTATGTGTCGCAAATAATAAGAGAAGTCCCACACAGAGAAAGCTCGACGTCAGTAAGCTGCGATCACCAGAGACAGCAGATGCATTTTCCACTCGACTATCGTATCTGCTTATGCAGAACACTCCCCCACTTGATGATACATGCGCACGGTGGACACATATATCCCACTCCATGACTACTGCTGCCGAGGAGGTAATCGGTTACTACCGGCCTCTGAGGAATGAGTGGTATGATCAGGAGTGTCGCGACGCTACCGCAGAGAAAGACGCCGCCTACAGAAAAACCCTGCGTGCAGACGCAACGCAAGCTGTTAAGGAGCGGTATAGAGAGAAAAGGAGTGCAGAGAGACGTCTTTTCAGGCGCAAGAAGAGGGAGTTGGAAAGACGCAAGTGTGAGGAGATAGAGATGTGTACCGACAAGAATGAGACTCGAAAATTCTTTGAAAAGATCAAGCGCCTGAGTGGAGGTTTAAATCCCGGAGCCTCTTCTTGTCGTGATGGAAATGGAAATCTGGTTACAGATGTCCAAAGTGTACTGAGCCTATGGAGGGAACAATTCTCCACGTTACTGAATGGCGATGCTACGAACAATTCTGCCAGTGGAGGTGTTTGCCCGATAACCCCAATTACAGATGATGGTGTTGATATTCCACCACCCGACTATGACGAGGTTGAAACGGCCATTTTAAGGCTGAAGAACAACAAAGCTGCAGGTGCTGATGGCCTGCCTGCCGAGTTGTTTAAGACCGGAGGCGATGAGCTGCTCACCCGCATGCACCAGCTCATAAGCAGAATATGGTCGGATGAAAGCATGCCTGATGATTGGAGGCTCAGTGTTCTCTGTCCTGTACATAAAAAAGGAGACCCCACAATTTGCGCCAACTACCGTGGAATAAGTCTCCTGAGCATCGCATACAAGGTTCTATCGAGCGTACTGTGTGAAAGGTTGAAGCCTATGCTCAGCAACCTGATTGGACCTTATCAGTGTGGCTTCAGACCTGGTAAATCCACCATCGACCAGATTTTCACACTGCGCCAAATCCTGGAGAAGACCCAAGAAAAACAGATCGACACACACCACCTATTTGTTGATTATAAAGCCGCTTTCGACAGTCCGGTAAGGGATTACCTCTACGCAACAATGTCTGAGTTCGGTATTCCTGCAAAGCTCATTCGACTTTGTAGAATGACACTGCATAACTCTCGTTGTGCAGTGAAAATTGGGAAGGACCTCTCCGCACCGTTTAATACCGAACGGGGTTTCAGACAAGGTGATTCGTTATCGTGCGACTTCTTCAATCTTATTATGGAGAAAATAATACGAGCTGCTGATCTACGACATAATGGCACTATCTTCAACAAAAGTGCCATGCTGTTAGCGTATGCCGACGATATTGACATAATCGGCATGAACACGCGAGCAGTCAGTGCAGCATTCTCAGAGTTGGAAAGAGAGTCGCGTCGGATGGGTCTCACGGTGAACGAGGGCAAGACGAAGTATCTAGTGTCAACAAACAAAGAGTCCCGGCGTCTTGGACAGCACGTCACTGTTGACAACCACGCTTTTGAAGTAGTAAGGGACTTTGTCTATCTTGGAACCAGCATTAACAGCAGTAAGGACGTCAGCTTGGAGATCATGAGTAGGATAACTCTTGCTAACAGGTGTTACTTTGGGCTGAGTAAGCAATTGAGAAGTCGAGCCCTCTCTCGAAGAACGAAAACTACACTCTACAAGTCTCTCATCATGCCTGTTCTAACATATGGCGCTGAATCCTGGACAATTTCCACCTCGGATGAGCGAATGCTTGGAGTTTTCGAGAGAAAAGTCCTACGCAAGATCTTTGGACCTATTTGCGTTGGTGGCGAGTACCGAATAAGGTACAACCATGAGCTGTACGAGCTGTATGCCGATATTGACATAGTAAAGCGCATCAAGCGCTAGGTCATGTCGAGCGAATGGAAGAACACGCTCCAACTAAGAAGGTGTTATATTCGGAACCCGCTGGAGAACGACGCAGAAGAGGAAGACCAAACCTCCGGTGGAAAGACGAAGTACTGGAGAACCTGACGGCGCTTGGAATTTCTAACTGGCGCCAGCTAGCGAAGAACAGAGATGGCTGGCGAAGCATGTTATTTTCGGCCTAAATCGATATTCGGTTGTTATGGCCACATAAGTAAGTAAGTAAGTATATATTTATACATACATATATATATATATATATATATATATATATATATATATATATATATATATATATATATATATATATATATATATATATATATATATAAATAAATATGTGGCACTTAAAGCCCCAAAGGGCTCATTGGCCGAGCTTCTCTTCCATTACTGATGTGCGTCTTAAATTTGGACAGTATTAGAATGGACCTACTTATTTTAGCCGGTTCCGAACGGCAGAACACTTGTGACATCACTTTTTCTGAGCTTTGTCACAGAGTTCTTTTTAGAAGCTTTTTCATGGCAAGTTGTTACTGTCGGAAGAATTGCCAATTGCTTGCCGACAGGTGGGTACCGTTAGAAAGAAAAATCTTTTCGATATTAAATTTGTTATGCATCAGCCGGGTATTGAACCACGACCTACAGATCAGAAGGCGAACACACTAACCACTGAGCTACGGCACCCACATATATATATATATATATATACTTCAAGCTACTTACTGAAGTAATATATAACCACCATATATATATATATATATATATATATATATATATATATATATATATATATATATATATATATATATATATATATATATATATATATATATATATATATATATATACTTCAAGCTACTTACTGAAGTAATATATAACCACCAGAACATACCTGTTTCCTGTGTTTCCTATGGGAAATGGTCCAGCTATGTCCATTTCTTATTTCTTATTCGACTTTTCTTATTGTGAGCTTTGGCCATTGTACATTGCTTACACTTCCGAATCCAATCAGCGACATGGACATGACATGCAACCCAATAAAATCGTTTCTTTATTTTCTTGACGGTTTTGGTGATTCCCAAATGCCCTCCACTGTAGGAGTTGTGATACTCAACTATCACTTCATTTATTCTTGCCTTGGATACCACTAGAAGATCATTAGTGATTTTTCCATCTTCATTTTCCCATGCTCGGAATAAACATCCGTCTAGTAAGTGCAGGCTTTGCCACTGCGCCCAGTATGCCTTTGCTATTGGACTCTCATTAGCCATTTCTCGCCAATCTGGACGTATGCCCTGCTCCTTGTATTCCACAAGCTTTACGAGATCTGGGTCATTCCTCTGATCTTCTTGCACTCATTCGGTGGTCCATGACTCATTCATCCGCGTCGCCGTGAAGTCCATGACTCCTCTGGCAATATATTCGTAAGTCGTATGTCGACAATGTGCTCCTTGCTTTCCACTCAAGAACAATGTTTACATTCCATTTTCCAAGGATGACGAGATAGAGCATCCGCGCCGCCGTGATGCCCTTCTTTACGATGCTCGATAGTAAAATCATAACTCTGTAGCCTTTCAATCCAGCGCGCCAATTGTCCCTCTGGGTTTTTAAATTGTAGTAATGATCTGAGAGAGCACACCACCTATTCCATAGCCACTCACATCTGTGTCCAACACAAACTTTTGACCAGGTATGGATACGCTAATATTGGTGCTGAACAGAGTCTTTATTTCAGCTGTTCTAATGCTTTCTGTTGTTCCTCGCCCCACACAAATGGTTTGTTCTTTCTTGTTAACTCATGCAGACTGCTGGCGATGTTTGCAAATCCAGAAACAAATCGTCTATAGTAGGTACATAAGCCTAGGAAGCTTCTTAACTCGTGAAGATTCGACGGAATAGGCCATTCTTGTACTGCTGCTACGAGCGGTACTCCTCGTCGGTATGTACCGCTTCTGTTGTTACTTTATGACCAAGATATTTAACTTCTCGCCTGAAGAGTGAACACTTTTTCATATTCAATTTAAGCCCAGCTGATTGTATACGCTCAAATAGTTTTTTTAACTTTTCCAGGTGGTCGGTAAAACCTCTTCCCATCATGATAACGTCATCGAGGTACACCAAGCACGTTTTCCAGTGTAGTCCTCTGAGTACACGCTCCATCAAATGGTCGAAAGTAGCTGGCGCATTGCATAAACCAAATGGCATGACTGTAAATTGCCATAGACCATCGCCAATACTGAAAGCTGTTTTCTATTTGTCCTCCTTACCAAGTTCCACTTGCCAGTAGTCACTTTGCAGATCAAGAGTTGAGAACCACTTCGCACCAGATTGCGTGTCCAGAGTGTCATCGATTCTTGGCAGTGGACAGCTGTCTTTTTTTGTGATATCATTTAGCTTTCTGTAATCCACACAGAATCGAGTACTTCCGTCCTTCTTCTTTATCAGCACAACTGGTGAACTCCGTGGACTCGCTGATGGTTCAATAACACCTTGTTTCTGCATATCGGAAATCAGCTTAATGGCCTCATCTCTTTTGGACAATGGAACTCGTCGTGGTGCTTGACGACTTGGTCTAGAATCGCCGGGGGAAATGTGATGTTTTACGATGGTTGTACGTCCACCAGTTTTTCCATTAGAAGAAAATATTGAACTGTACTTCTCCAAAACTTGTAAAGCCTTTTCTTTTTGCTGTTTGGTAAGCACACCTGGACATTCCTCCATTTGTGCTTTTATTTCCGCACTGACAGTTCCTGATCTTCCACTTTTCACCGACGAACCCTTTACGTAGTCTACTACGGCAGTAACTTCCTGACAATGACCAATCACCATTCCTTTCTTCACAACTGTAGGTGTATTAGTTGGATTTAATATTCGCACCGATACTATTCCATTTTCTTTAGGTTATACTAACGTCCTACCAATTATGATGTTTTTATTTTGTATTTCTTTATCTGTTTCCACTAACCACAACTTGCCTCTCCCATCATTCACATTTATCTGTACCCAAATCACCGCTTCTGATTTTGCTGGAACCTCTTGGCGTTGACATGCCAGTACTCGTTTGATGTTTCCACTCCGCTTGTAACCGATGTTCAATGGTAATTCGACATTTGCATAACGTAGTATCCGTTGATTTAAATCTAACGTAAATCCGTTGTTAATCATAAAATCAACACCAATTATTACGTCATCGATGATGTCGGCCACAATGAATTCATGTTCCCACGTGCAATTTCCAATACACACTCGTTTTTTTATCTTACTCAGAATTTGTGCATCCTCAGCCGTTGCTGTACGTAATTTTATTCCCATTAAAGGCTCAAACCTCTTTACGAAATCACTCTTGATTATAGAACGTGATTCACCAGTATCCAGGGTTAACATGAATTCCATATTGTCCAGCTTTCCATCAATAGTCAAGCTGCTTGGCACACACTGTAGTTGTGAAATGAGAATGATGGGGCAACCCATTGTCAGTTCACGCTCCACTGAACTGACTCGATTTAGTTTAGCGGTGGATATGTGTAAGTGGAGCGATTGCTGTCCACCTTATTCTCCTTCTTTTGTCTTCCTGGAGAACTAGGTCTTGATCGCTTTCGTCGTAGACGGCAGTCACGCGCCATGTGTACTGATTTGTCGCAAATGAAGTGCTTACCAGTAAATTTGTTTTCGCGTTGACCTGTTGTTCTAGCGACTAGGGCACGCTTTGTTTCTCCATCGCGTATGCCATCTATGAATGCATCTATTTTTATTTTTTCGACGAACTCTTCCGAATTACCGGAGAACGCTAGATGACATAAGCGCTCAATATCGGAAGCGAATTCCTGAAGGCTCTCATTACTCCGTTGCACTTGCGATCTCAATTCCACTCGATGTAACTGACTCTTGTATTCATTTTCATATTTTCGCTGGAGTGTGTCCATCAGTGATTGGTAGCTACCACGATCTTTCTCTGGAACCATTTGTAACACTTCGGAAGCATTGCATTTTAAAGCAGCGGTCTTACCGCTATAATCCCATTGATTACTCAAAGCTGTTGTCTCGAACTGAAGCTTGAAGATATTGAATGGCGTGCTTCCTTCAAATGTTGGTACTTACAACTCTCATCACTGATGTGGTTGGTCCATTTATTTTTAGTTGATTAAGTTCGTGCTGTAATTTCTCGAACTTATCTTCCTAGTCGTCGACATGTTCCATCAGATTATCATCCAACTCATCCACATGTTCTTTCAGCTCTGTGACTTTGTCATTAATAGTTCTGGAAATTTCCTAAAATCTGAGTTCAATTCCTTTTTGAAGGTTTTCGATAACGTGTTTTCGGTGAGCCGAATGTTCTTGAAACTTGGAGTAATTGTTTTCTGGAATTCTCCCATAACGTTTTCTTGGCGAGACGAACCTTCTTGAATTTTCATACGCAATTCAGCCGAATGTTCTTGAAGCTTGGAGTCAATGCGAAATGCATTATCTTGTAACTTCGCATTAATTCCTTGCAGTTGCTGCTGCTGTTGTTGCATCATAGATTTCATGAATTCCAAGAGTTTACCATTCGAATCTATCTTGCTTTCTTCCTCAGCGTGTACGACTGCATGTATCTCGGCTTCCTCAAAGAACTCATGTTATTCTACACTAATACCCTTAGCCTCATCAGCAGTTCTGCTTTTGTACCTGATGACGATAGATTCCTCTCTGAAAACTGTTTTTTCAGTTGATCCACTTTTAGTTGGTCAATTTTCACCATCTTTACATAATCCCACTTCTGACACCAATTGTTACGTTTTTATTCTGTGAGCGTTTAAATCTATTTGAATTAACCTTATTCGATCACTAGATTCTGTTAATAATAACTGCAACACTTATTTTATACAACTATATACAGCCACAATTATTTAAGAAACTCTACAATCAACTATTTACAATAACACTTTAATGTACTTGCAACTTTTGTCTCTGAAACTGTATAGATGTTTGCGCAATCACGTTCGGGATTAGATTGATTCGCATTTGTCAACACTGGCTCTATTTATACTCTGTTGGCAACACCCCAGAATCTTACTTTATCGAAATTCATCGCTTTCTTTCTCCTTGGCGTGTTCTGGTTATCGCCTATTTCTTTTTGTTGACATTCGTTTCGATGCATTCGTGTCATCATTCACAATAGTGTCAGTCACAATAGTGATTAGTAACTAACCATCGATACTCATTACAATATTATTCCTGAAGAAACGAGAGCCAAAGCAACAAATACGCAAGCGTAGATGCGTGTGTGTACCAATGCGAGTGTAATCGACTAGGGATTTTAATTTTGCTGCTTTTTTTTTCATGCGCGCCTGATATATTCAATTTCGTTGATTTTGGTGGCTGATGGCTGGCACAAAAATGACAAAATCTTCAAAAATATAGTATTTTGCTGAGCATACGTACATATACTTTTTATATAGGCAAATAGAAAGAAACGATGGTTGACATGCGTGCAAAGGTTTTGTCAATAACTTATTTGCACAACTGCATGCAAAGCAACAACAAAAATAAGCGATTTCGTCTATTTTAACCGAGTTCAATTGAACTTGCTTATATTTTAATCGACCTGAGTTATAATGTTGGAAAATAAAAAAAACGCACTATTGTGAATAGACTACTGGAATGTGCGTCAAATTATTGTAAAGATAAACAAAAATAAGCAAAATAAAGCAAGTGCAAATAAAAATTTATTTTAAATAAACGAATATATTTACCACAGATTCCGCAGAATTGTTTCTTTTTTATTTTTATTTCGTTTATAAATTTCACAAACAACCATATATACCACCAACGTTGCTAAGTAACTAAAGGGAAATTATATCCATGTAAAAGGGAAGTTATATGTGTGTTGGTGTTCTTTTGCAACTCGCTTACAAAAGAATGCACCTATTGTATATATGCAGATGTGTACGTACGTATGGGTACATATGGTATATGGATAGAATAAAAAAAGATTGCCCATGCTTATTGGATATTGATAACGCATTTGTATTTTTCAGATTACTTATTCATTATTATTATTCATGATTTTGTAGAAAATAAGCACGAGTATCCACACAACGAATTGCAATTCAACGCGATGAGTTGCAACAGATGTCTTTATACGCATGAACACTGCGCCTAAATAAAAAACACTGCGCCTACCTCTTTCTAATTTGCAAAATATTCTAAATTTTTGCATTAATTCCATAACAACTTGTGTTTCATATCATGACCCTTATTGTCTCTTTCTGTTTGTCTTAATCCCTTCGAAAAATTATATATATATATATTTTTTTTTGTTGATGTTCCAGCGTTGATGCTGCACTTTATCCACAGTCTATTACTTTCCAATTTCGACTTCAGATATTTCTTTACTATACCTATATTTCTTGAGGGACCCTATATTTTTGTAGAATATTAAAGTAGAAATTTTAAATATTTTATTTTATTGTTGTCAAAAATTAAGTAATAAAGGTTTCCATCCCTTTACAACTTCATTTTTGACAACAAAGAAAGAAAAAATAAATATAAAAATTAATTTAATTCTCATACCATTC
Organism: Megamerina dolium; assembly: GCA_963854835.1. Taxonomy (NCBI): domain Eukaryota; kingdom Metazoa; phylum Arthropoda; class Insecta; order Diptera; family Megamerinidae; genus Megamerina; species Megamerina dolium. The sequence goes on along the minus strand of OY978525.1, from coordinate 56,672,190 downwards.
CAATAATTGTCAGTCGAGTAAATTTATTTCCATACATCTATGGTCAGCATATTATAAAACGCCATTTGATTCATGATGTATTATAATTATTTTATCTTGCATCTAGAAATTGTTTATATTAATAAATATTCTTATATGTTGGAATTATTTTAATTCTCATGTTTAGGAATTTTATACTTTCATACCCAAAACCAAAATTTTCATAGTTGTGCATTTGCTTGTGTTATGTGCATTTTGTCTGAAATTTGATTAATTTTTTTTACGGAATTTTGTTTTTTTCATTGTTGTAATATTATGTATTGTAACGAGTATCGATAGTTGGTTACTCATTACTATTGTGACTGACACTATTGGCAGCATCGAAACGAATGTCAACAAAAAGAAATAAACGATAACTAGAACAAGCCAACGAGAAAGGAAGAGAAGAATCTCGATAAAGGAAGATTCTGGGGTGTTGCCAACAGAGTATAAATAGAGCCAGTATTGAGAAGTGAAAATCAATCTAATTCCGAACGTGATTGCGAAAACATTGATACAGAGGCAAAAGTTGCAAGTACATTTAAGTGTTATAGTAAATAGTTGATTGTAAACAGTGTTGATTGTAAATAGAGATTATTAAATAAATTGTTGCTGTATATAGTTGTATAAAATAAGTGTTGCAGTTATCATTAACAGAATCCAGTGATCGAACAAGGTAATTCAAATAGAATTAAACGTTCACAGAATAAAAACGTAACAGTATTTTGTTTAGTCTGAAAATTTGATTCTCGTGTATCTTTGTTTTGTACATTTCATGTTTTTATGCATACTCAATATAATGTTATTGTAAGGTGTTTATTGTGGAGGTTTGGATCACCGATTTTAATATTAATCTGATTTTGGTGGAAAGGTTTTATTAAATTATTGTGGTACTTTTTTCATTTTCGTCCGAATTGTATAGTCGTTGTTACTGGACTGTTTATGTTTACTATTTCGTAGGGTCCAGTCTAAATGGGACAAAATTTGTTTTTCCTCGTTTGATTTTTTAATAAAACCATTTCTCCTACTCTAAAACTTATCGAATCTATGTTCTTGTCGTACTGTCTCTTGGCGTTTTCCTTCGCCTTTTCCTGATTTTCCTTAATTAGTTCGTGGAACCTCTGTATTATATATATTAATATTATTTTGGTCTTCTGCGCTGTACAATGGTGTTCTTTTGGTTTTTAGATTTGGTGGAATGTCGGTGTTAAAGTATAGTATACTGAAAGGTGTTCGTTTGGTGGTAGTATGTACTGTATTGTTGTGAACATGCATTGCTGACGCCAACCACTGATCCCAATTTGAACCATCTTCTTTAACGAAACTCCTAAGATATTCCGCTAAGGGTGACTTCTTTCTAGAGAACCGTTTGCTTGTGGGTATAGCGTTATATGTAATTTTTTAACACCCAGCATCTTGCATGTATCAGAACAATTTTGATGTAAAATTTGTACCATTATCTGCGACTAAACTTTTTGGTATGTTGTAGCGTGTAATAACCTCGTTGTAAAAAACTTTTGCTACTGTGCTAGATTCTGCATCAGGAATAGGTACACAAATGAAAAATTTTGAAAAATCATCTTGAAAAGTAAGAATGTACTTATTTCCCGATGTGGTTTCTGGGAGAATTCCCACCATATCCATATAAACTATTTCAAATTTTTTTTTTTTTTTCTAACAAGTTTTCTTTATTGGATCTTTCTAAATTACTTAGAATCTAACAATAAGTAATCAAATCTTACAAACTAACTAAAATTATGTGATATTCCCTATGTTCCATCACAATTTGGTGAGTCTCGAGGTATAGCAATTTCACAGCATATTCAGTGTGTCTTTTCTTTTTAATCGACGATGCCCCGTGCTCAGCAACAATTGCCTAGCAAGGGGATTCGGATGACTGTGTAATTTTTGAATGTAGCTTCTGCAATACATTGCAACTTCCTCAGAAATTGTGGGTACATTTAAATCTCGATGGATGTTAACGTTCTTCATATACCAAGGCGCGTTTACAATAATTCGCAGACACTTGGATTGTATTCGCTGCAATTTTTCGATATTTGAGGGAGATGCGGTGCCCCAAAACTGAATACCATAAGTCCAGATTGGCTTCAGGATTGCTTTATATAATAGCACTTTGTATTCGAGATTCAACTTTGATCTTTTGTGTATCAGCCACCATAACTGATTAATTTTAAGCTTGATCTGAGTTTTCTTTGCCTCTATGTGATTTCTCCAGGTCAGCCTTCTGTCGGGGTGAATACCCAAGTACTTTGTTGAGGAACATTGTGGAACTGATTGGCCATTAATTTTAAGTGGGGGACATGTATCTGACCTTAGCGTGAAGGTTACATGTACGCTCTTTGATTCATTGACTTTTATACGCCATTTTGCTAGCCAGATTTCGAGAGAATCGATATGAGTCTGCAGGAGTTTAGTAGCTTCTATGGGGTTAGAGCGAGAGCACAATATTGCCGTATCATCTGCAAAGGTCGATATAAATGTATGGTTATTGCTGGGCATATCTGTAGTGTATAAGAGATACAGTAAGGGGCCCAAAACGCTTCCTTGAGGAACGCTAGCTTTTCAAATGACTTAGATGGTGTATCAGTTAATATCATTGGCATTTTCGTGAGCCTCGAGCTCTTGTTAGTTTGACATTTTTAACATATTCTTTAATCTGGCATCGTATACCTTTCCACCTGTACTGTCGTCTAATCCTGAAATAAGTTTTCAAAGCACCCTGATGCCCTCCTAAAGGTGAATCATGGAAGTTGGGAAGTATAGTCGATATATCCTTCTCATCAGTGAGAAGTTCCGCTTTCTTGTTCTCCTGATTTTCTGTATTTTCATCTAGTTCTAACTCGTTATTCAAGCTTTCATCAGGCTCGTCTTGGCTTTCGGTTTCGTCGACTTTGTTCCTCACCATAGAACGAGTCACAACCATTGTTGACTCCTGATTCGGTTGTGGAACTCTGCTGAACGCCTCCGCGTTCAAGTTCCTTTTGCCTGGTTTATAAATAATTTCAAAATCAAATTCAGATAATTTGTGCCTGAAACGTGCTAAACGTGATGTCTGATCCTTTAGGTTTGCAATTCCTCGTAGTGACTGGTGGTCGGTGTAGATCTTGAACAGTCTACTGAGTAGATTAGCTCGATAATTCTAATGGCCAGGAATTCCTTTTCGATGGTGGAATACCTTTTCTCAGTACCACTGAGCTCCCTGCTCGCAAGGGCTATTGGTCTATCTTTTCCAATTTCACCTTGTGATAGAATTGCATCTTCAGCCTCGTTGTTGGCATCTGTTGTTAACACAAAAAGTTTTAAAAAATCTGAGTAGGTTAAAATTGGCGGAGAGCAAATTGCTTACTTCAAATCTTCAAAAGCTTTCTGGCATTTTTCTCTCCATTCAAAGTTCGCGTCTTTTCTGAGTAGTTTGTTGATTGGGAGCGCCATACTAGCCATATTCGACAATCTTTCGATAATAGTTTACTAGACCTAAGAATGCCTGAACATCTTTCCTATTTCTTGGAACAGGAATATTTTTGACACATTCTACCTGACTGTGATCTGGCAATGACCCTTCCTCAGTGCACTTATGATCTAGGTAAATTATCTTTTTTCGTAGAAACTGGCACTTTTCTGTATTTTACTTCAAGTTATGTTTACGTAAAAGTCCAAATACTCTTCGTAAACGCGACTCATGTTGTGCCAAGTTCCGAGCATAGACGACGATTTCATCCAAGTAGACAAAACAACCTATACCTTGAAGTCCTGTTAGTACATGGTTCATTAGTCTTTGGAAGGTGGCAGGGGCTCCTGTTAAGCCAAAAGGCATTCTATTAAATTCGTAATGCCCGACACCTGAACTAAAACTGTTTTTTCTATGTCAGACTCTTCCTTTAGCACTTGCTGATATCCACTGGCCAAATCAAGTGTAGTGAAGTATCTACAATGATCTAACTGGTCTAATATTTCATCGATGAGGGGAATGGGAAAAACTTGTTTAATGGTGGCGTCATTTAATTTCCTGAAATCTACCACTAGCCTCCATCTTCTTTTACCATCTTCTTCCGCTTTCTTTGGCACCAAAATTATGGGGGAATTCCAGGGCGATGACTGATAATAATTATGTCGTCTTCTAACATGTTGTTTACTTGCTTATTGATTTCGTCCTTATGCGCTTCTGGTAGCCTGTACTGTCTTTGGTTGATTGGCGCCTAGTCTGTTTTTATTGGTATTGTGTGTTTTATACCTGTGGTGTAAGACTGTTTGTCGCCTTCCAAGGGGAATAAATCGTGGAATGACTTAAGTATGCGGTTTACAGATCTCTTTTCCTCAATGTTAAAGTTTTCGTCTAGCTTAATAAAATAAATAAATATGTGGCACTTCAAGCCCCGAAGGGCTCATTGGCCGAGCTTGTCTTCCATTACTGTTGCGCGTGTTAAAATTTGGACAGTATTAGAAGGGACCTACTTATTTTAGCCGGTTCCGAACGGCAGAACCCTTGTGACATCACCTTTACTGAGGTTTGTCACAAGGTTATTTTAGAAGCTTTTTCATGGCATGTTGTTACTGTCGGAAGAATTGCCAATTGCTTGCCGGCTGGTGGGTATCGTTCGAAAGAAAAATCTTTTCGATATTAAATTTGTTATGCATCAGCCCGGGATTGAACCACGACCTATGGATCAGAAGGCCAACACACTAACCCTGAGTTACGGAACCCAGCGGAACTTCTAGCTTAATTGTTCTTAATATTTTATCGGTTTCCTTCTATATATTCTATTTATGTGGCCATAAAAACCGAATATCGATTTAGGCCGAAAATAACATTCTTCGCCAGCCATCTCTGTTCTTCGCTAGCTGGCGCCAGTTAGAAATTCCAAGCGCCGTCAGGTTCTCCAGTACTTCGTCTTTCCACCTGAGGTTTGGTCTTCCTCTTCTGCGTCGTCCTCCAGCGGGTTCCGAATATAACACCTACTTAGCTGGAGCGTGTTCTTCCATTCGCTCGACATGACCTTGCGCTTGATGCGCTTTACTATGTCAATATCGGCATACAGCTCGTACAACTCATGGTTGTACCTTATTCGGTACTCGCCACCAACGCAAATAGGTCCAAAGATCTTGCGTAGGACTTTTCTCTCGAAAACTCCAAGCATTCGCTCATCCGAGGTGGAAATTGTCCAGGATTCAGCGCCATATGTTAGGACAGGCATGATGAGAGACTTGTAGAGTGTAGTTTTCGTTCTTCGAGAGAGGGCTCGACTTCTCAATTGCTTACTCAGCCCAAAGTAACACCTGTTAGCAAGAGTTATCCTACTCATGATCTCCAAGCTGACGTCCTTACTGCTGTTAATGCTGGTTCCAAGATAGACAAAGTCCCTTACTACTTCAAAAGCGTGGTTGTCAACAGTGACGTGCTGTCCAAGACGCCGGGACTCTTTGTTTGTTGACGCTAGATACTTCGTCTTGCCCTTGTTCACCGCGAGACCCATCCGACGCGACTCTCTTTCCAACTCTGAGAATGCTGCACTGACTACTCGCGTGTTCATGCCGATTATGTAAATATCGTCGGCATACGCTAACAGCATGGCACTTTTGTTGAAGATAGTGCCATTATGTCGTAGATCAGCAGCTCGTATTATTTTCTCCATAATAAGATTGAAGAAGTCGCACGATAACGAATCACCTTGTCTGAAACCCCGTTCGGTATTAAACGGTGCGGAGAGGTCCTTCCCAATTTTCACTGCACAACGGAAGTTATGCAGTGTCATTCTACAAAGTCGAATGAGCTTTGCAGGAATACCGAACTCAGACATTGTTGCGTAGAGGTAATCCCTTACCGGACTGTCGAAAGCGGCTTTATAATCAACAAATAGGTGGTGTGTGTCGATCTGTTTTTCTTGGGTCTTCTCCAGGATTTGGCGCAGTGTGAAAATTTGGTCGATGGTGGATTTACCAGGTCTGAAGCCACACTGATAAGGTAGAATCAGGTTGCTGAGCATAGGCTTCAACCTTTCACACAGTACGCTCGATAGAACCTTGTATGCGATGCTCAGGAGACTTATTCCACGGTAGTTGGCGCAAATTGTGGGGTCTCCTTTTTTATGTACAGGACAGAGAACACTGAGCCTCCAATCATCAGGCATGCTTTCATCCGACCATATTCTGCTTATAAGCTGGTGCATGCGGGTGAGCAGCTCATCGCCTCCGGTCTTAAACAACTCGGCAGGCAGGCCATCAGCACCTGCAGCTTTGTTGTTCTTCAGCCTTAAAATGGCCGTTTCAACCTCGTCATAGTCGGGTGTTGGAACATCAACACCATCATCTGTACTTGGGGTTATCGGGCAATCTCTTCCACTGGTAGAATTGTCCGTAGCATCGCCATTTAGTAACGTGGAGAAGTGTTCCCTCCATAGGCTCAGTACACTCTGGACATCTGTAACCAGATTCCCATTTCCATCACGACAAGAAGAGGCTCCGGGATTTAAACCTCCACTCAGGCGCTTGATCTTTTTGAAGAATTTTCGAGTCTCATTCTTGTAGGTACACATCTCTATCTCCTCACACTCGCGTCTTTCCAACTCCCTCTTCTTGCGCCTGAAAAGACGTCTCTCTGCACTCTGTACCGCTCCTTAACAGCTTGCGTTGCGTCTGCACGCAGGGTTTTTCTGTAGGCGGCGTCTTTCTCTGCGGTAGCGTCGCGACACTCCTGATCATACCACTCATTCCTCAGAGGCCGGTAGTAACCGATTACCTCCTCGGCAGCAGTAGTCATGGAGTGGGATATATGTGTCCACCGTGCGCATGTATCATCAAGTGGGGGAGTGTTCTGCATAAGCAAATCCGATAGTCGAGTGGAAAATGCATCTGCTGTCTCTGGTGATCGCAGCTTACTGACGTCGAGCTTTCTCTGTGTGGGACTTCTCTTGTTATTTGCGACACATAAGCGTGTGCGCACCTTAGCTGCAACAAGGTAATGATCCGAGTCGATGTTTGCACCACGGATCGATTTCACGTCCATCACATTGGAAGCATGCCTTCCGTCAATCACCACATGATCAATTTGGATTCTTGTAGATGCTGGAATCTGGTCCCACCAATTACCATGTTTCGTGCTGCGGCGAAGTTGATCAGCCTCATTCCGTTATCGGAGGTGTTCTGGTGGAGGCTGAATTTTCCGACAGTTGGACCAAAGGTACCTTCCTTGCCCTCCCTGGCATTAAAGTCGCCAAGCACGATTTTGATATCGTGGCGGGGGCAGCGGTCACAACCTTCTTCGAGGCGCTGAAAGAAGCTCTCCTTGGTCACATTGTCCTTCTCATCCGTCGGAGCGTGGGCACATATAAGGCTGATGTTGAAGAATTTTGTCTTGATGCGGATTGTGGCCAGCCGTTCGTTCACAGGCGTGAACTGTGAGACAAGATGTCGTAGTCTCTTGCTGACCAAAAAACCACATCCTAATTCACAGTTCCCATGCCTTTCAGCATGGCAACTGTAGTAGATGTCACAGGACGCTCTTTTGGAGCAGCCCTGTCCCGTCCATCGCATTTCCTGGAGAGCGGTGGTGTCAGCTCTGTATTTTTCGAGAACATCAACCAGCTGAATAGAGGCACCCTCCCTATAAAGGGACTGGACATTCCAGGTGCATATCCGTAAATCATTGTGCTTTTTTCGTTTGCGGGGGTCATCAACAAAAGCGGTAGTCCTTATCCGAGGCATATCTGTTTTTTTCATTGGAGGGGTTTTTTATGTGGCGGGTCCGAAACCCAACAACCTCTAACCGAGGAGATTTTCGCAACTCACTTCAGCCGCCTCCCAGCGGGTGCCAGGAAGACGTTGCCCGGTGTTTGCCACGTGGAGGGTCCCCATTAATAATAATGAAAGCGCCGTCACATAGTAAGTAGAGCAAGCTATATGACTACCCCTCATTAACAAATAAAGGTATCATCACATAGCGCTCAGATCAAACTACATGACAGCCAGTGAGTTTACTTGCGAGGAGTTCAACAGGGATTGCGCTAGCCCCACCCGGTTGAGGCAGTTAGACACGTTACCTTGCGAAAACACCACCAGACCACCTTAATGTTATTTATTTTATGAGCTTTGTCGTATTCTTTAAATGAATAAATTTAATTATATTAATTATAAGCTTATTATTTACAATATATGAATCTATATTTGTATTGAGCACTGAGACATAAAACACAGTTTATGTCCGTCACACTGACCAATGTCTTTCCTAAATATATTCCAGGAGATACTTACTGCTTCTCTACTATAGTTGTTTCGAAATTTGTATTTACTTTAATGGGGGCTACCTTCATATTTCGCTCAGGTACTACAACCTCACTTGTGTGTAGTATTCTATTACCCTCTTTCGATGCTTGAGAGGTAAAGTCATCAAATGCTGTTTTCGTTCACCGAAGAAAAACACCTTTTTTTCATGGTATTGATATCCGATCGGTTCCATAAATTGTCTCTTGCTAGGATAGCATCAGCAGGTATCCATCTCTCTTCAGAGATTAAGTGTAGTTCTAAAATCAAATCTGTAGTCCTCTCGTGTTGGACTGCTATTGACCCTAATGTGGTGACAAACCCTCCGAATGCACCACTAATATTTTTCCTTAAATGTCGCTTCTTGTTGACAGATTCATCAATTACTGATGACTTTATTAAACCGGTATCTGCCCCAGAGTCTACAAGTAAAACGAGTCTTCCATTTTTTGCTTCTTCGCACGGAAACTCAATGAACACATAATCTACATCAGAGACTCCCAAACAGTAGCCATGCTTGTTATTACTGGATGGGAAAGATGGTTCAACAATCCCCCTGGGCGCTTGACTACCAACTTCTAACATCTTACTATCTAACGACGAGGTTGTGTCAACAATCTCTAAAGACGTATGACTGACACCTTCCACTGGCCCACTTTTAGCCCAGGTACGGCCAATAAACCTGGGGTTCCCGGTTTATTGGCCGTACCTGGGCCCCGTAGTTTCCCTGGGTTTTTTCCAATTCTTTGCGTTTATAACAGTCGGCGATCCTGTGTCTCGGCTCTTAAAGAAAAACCATTTGGTCTCAGAATTTCCGCGATTACGGCCTTTGCTTTCTTGACCTCTCTTACTAGGTGCAGGTGTTTGATTGCCTTTTCTTGGTGACTTGTTGTTGCTAAAAGGTGTGCATGACAAATTGAACTCATGTTCGTATTTTTTACACTTTATGCAATAGGGCATGTTTTTTCTCAGTCGTATCTGGTGTGCCCCTTTTTGTCACATAAAGAGGAAGTAGGAACTTTCCTTTGGCTATTTTGGGGACGTACGTTATTATTTTGGTATTTGTTCATTCCGAGTGGCATATTGTCATTTTTGCTCTGGTGAAATGCCACTGTATTACTGGCCTCAGTCTGGTGAACGTCGTTTGAATATAGTACTCTCATATTAAACTGATTGTACCGTTGTCCTCTTTCGAGCAGAATACCCGTGTTTACGGCCTCCTCTGCTAATTCTTCTAACGTAACGGTTTTACCTAGCATATGAGTCCTTAGCAATGAGTCTTGAAGGCCTGATATTAAAGATGTCATCGCATACTCCTCTAGCTGTTTTAACAACGCTTGGTATCCGATCCCACCGTAACTATTCTTAATACACTGTATCGCCGTAGATTTTAAATCACCTAATCTCCTTGCAAAAACACATATATCTTCCTGAGGTAGTTGGCGTGCAAATTGTATTTGGTACGTGAGCGGGACCAGGCGAACGGTCTTCAAATATGTGTTTCGCAGAAGTGTATACAATTCCTCTATATTAGTGAACTTCTTACTTAGCACCAAATTATAAGCATCACCATATAGTCGCTGTTTTATACAAGCTACGAAATCTTCAAACTCGTCGGGTTTTATGTATTTTCGGAAATGAACTAGTGTACTTAGGTCCTCAAATCATTAGACTTCGCTCCAGTAAGTACTGGAACTAGTCTGCTGGCGGTCTGTGTAATTTCGTAAATACGCATTTTTAGCTTTAATGCAGGTTGTACTTCTGGTTATGTTTTTCGTACTGGAGTACGCCTACGAAGATTTGTCTCCTGTGCTAGGCAGCGTTCTCTTTCGAGATTCCTCTCTTTTGCCTGAAGTGCACAAAGCTGATCAGAGTCAACAGAGGTTCTAAGCCTTTTCTCTATAAATTATTCTGAAATGCCCTTTTCTTTTAGTAAATCTTCTAATTCCTTATTTCTATTAAGAATTTTGCGATCTCGATCTGAATTTGCAGAGCCCTAATTTGTATCTCTGCTGCCTCTAAATCGTTTTTTTTTGTCTTAAGGCTGCTTCAACCTGACTTTTCAATAGATCGTCTAACTCGTATAACGTGGCGTCTGATTCCTTTATTGAATTTAGTACCTTTCCGTGCTGTACCTTTGATTTTATGAGCTGGAATTGCTGGAATGTGCTGTGTTGCTTAATCAATCTCCACATGAAGTCGATTGACTGGGTTATTGCAACATCTAGTTTTCTTGCTATTGCTTCATAGGTTTTAGCTTCCATTTGACTTTTGGGTCAAACCAACACTATAACTAGGTCCTATACTACGTTAAACGTTGAACGCAAAACACCTTGTATATACAAGATATTTCGCAGTATCCTACCGGCTGCGCTAAAATGTTGTGTACTATTTTTCCACAACACTCACTAAGTACCTAATGGCTAGACTCAAGGATATAACGCACGATTTAAAACAATTATGCTTTATCAATTATACGATACTTGCGATTTTGGCTTTTCGCTTCATTCCTAGTATTACTTCCAATTTTACACTTTTACACTAATACTGGAGGGCCTCGTAAGGATCGCAGTATTTTACAATTTCTTACACGCTAGCACTTCACAACTCGGTACAAGACTCACAACTGAAAAGCGACTGCCTTCAGTAAGCTGGCAGCTTATATACCATTTTTCTAATACTAGCCACATATCAATCTACCCACATACCAACATATAACATAATATAATATATTCGCACCGCATGTGTGTACGTATGTACACGATCGATGCACTCCACATGTGCGTCTGTATGTACCCATTATGTGAGAAAGCAACTTTTTGATATCGACACACATGAGTAGTCCACGTGAGTTTAGTTATCATGGAATGTCTAAACATGTATGCTTACTGAATGTTTACGTAAATGCAGAACTACGAATTGTGTGAGAAAATGCTTTGTCAGCTTTTTCACACCCAACTGCAACTCTATGTCACAACTTCGAGCAATGTTGGTATGTGCAGAGACATATATGCTTAGAGAATTCTCATATTCCAGTATACAAAATTTTAAAAGGAATAACCAGAAATCAACGGGAGTGGATTTTCTGTTGAACGAGTATGAACCGAAATATCAGACGAAATAGAAGTGGACAATCGAACAAATGGTTCGATCATACGGCAAAAAGTAGAAAACAACATTGGAAGAAGACGAAAGCGGACTGCACATAACATACAACAGCATGCGTACATGCGTACAGATTTTATATTGTTTATATTTGTGAATTTTGATATTCTTCCATCATATCCATCATATCATTTATTTAATATTATTTGTTATTTAATCTTTAAGTAATATTTGTTATTTAGACATAATTTATTTATTTCATTTAATTTTTTTAAAAACATCTTATTTTACAAAAAAAATTAGAATTTAAATTTACAAAAAATTTATATATTATAATATCATCAGAGAAATAAAAATGGCTTATCAATATCAAACACGCATGTGCAATCAATTTTTATTCTATCCACATATGTACATACGCACATACATATCTGCAATATACAAACAATCAAACTCGCTCAATTTCAATTTTTCTATTTGACTATGTAAAAAGTATATGTACGTATGGTCAGCAGAATACTATAATTTTCATTGATAATTGCACTCAATCGGCAACACAGCACTTGCGATTGGATAATTTGGCATTTTTTGAAGATTTTGTCGTTTCATGCCATCCAACAGCCACCAAACTCAAGAAGAAGCACTTCAACACATCAAATTGTTCGTCTTTCGTCGATTTCAATCGCATTGGTACACACACTCATCTACTTACGCCTGCGTATTTGTTGTTGCTTTTGCTCTCGTTTCTTGGGGAAGAAAAATACTCTTCAATTTTCTGATGTTCTATTTTATCTTCCATACACAGAACATTCATGTGTGACCAGGCGGCTCGAACTTGTATGGGGAAAAAATCAACAAAAGTTGATAGATTCTAGGTATATTTTCCTAAGATACCGCTTATTTAAAATCTATTTAGACTTCGTGTATTTCCACTGGTAAAATTAAAATTAAAATCTTCAATTATAATATATTAAAACATTTATTTTTTAATGGATAGAAATTTGTTGGCCACATATTGTATAGCGAAAATAGAAATTTTTTCGAGAAACGAAGGGTCTAAAATTAATTTTGACTTCCCGCATTTGAGAAATAAGTATGTTTATTCATACAAAAATCATATTTTCAAATAAAATTAAAAAATATATATCTGTGCATATTTCGCCATACAAGTTCGAGCAGCCTGGTCACACATGAATGTTCTGTGTATGGAAGACAAAATAGAACATCAGAAAATTGAAGAGTATTTTTCTTCCCCAAGAAACGAGAGCAAAAGCAACAACAAATACGCAGGCGTAAGTAGATGAGTGTGTGAACCAATGCGAATGAAATAGACGAAAGACGAACAATTTGATGTGTGGAAGTCTCTTCTTCTTGATTTTGGTGCCTGTTGGATGGCATGAAATGACAAAATCTTTAAAAAATGCCAAATTATCCAATCGCAAGTGCTGTGTTGCCGATTGAGTGCAATTATCAATGAAAATTATATTATTCTGCTGACAATACGTACATATACTTTTTACATAGGCATATAGAAAAATTGAAATTGAGCGAGTTTGATTGTATATTGCAGATATGTATGTGCGTATGTACATATGTGGATAGAATAAAAATTGATTGCACATGCGTGTTTGATATTGATAAGGCATTTTTATTTCTCTGATGATATTATAATATATAAATTTTTAGTAAATTTAAATTCTAATTTTTTTTGTAAAATAAGATGTTTTTAAAAAAATTAAATGAAATAAATAAATTATATCTAAATAACAAATATTACTTAAAGATTAAATAACAAATAATATTAAATAAATGATATAAATGAAGAAATATTATTGAATATGATGGAAGAATATCAAAATTCACAAATATAAACAATATAAAATCTGTACGCATGTACGCATGCTGTTGTATGTTATGTGCAGTCCGCTTTCGTCTTCTTCCAATGTTGTTTTCTACTTTTTGCCGTATGATCGAACCATTTGTTCGATTGTCCACTTCTATTTCGTCTGATATTTCGGTTCATACACGTTCAACAGAAAATCCACTCCCGCTGATTTCTGGTTATTCCTTTTAAAATTTTGTATACTGGAATATGAGAATTCTCTAAGCATATACATATGTCTCTGGTATGTGTATGGATAAAAATGTAGTTCACAATTTCGGAAAATATGACGCGAGGCAAAATATGCATATGTGCATATTTCATATTTTGGCTATGTTGACTTTGTCAACCATTCACAAAGCGAATATTTAGCTGATTTGGTTAAGAGTTGAGAACCATTAACAAGCAATGATTTTGTTGGTTCGAATCCACAAATAACTTTTTGTGTTTTTTTAGGAACGCCCGTTTTTTCAGAAATTGTAAATCATTTATAATTACTTTTGTAATTAGTTTCCTTTGTAAATATGTGAACTATGATCACGATCTCTGAAAAAGACATTTTTAGAGATGTTATTTTTAACATTTTTATCACTATTAGGTTTTAAAATAAAATAAAATAATAGCGCACGCCACCTGTTTTTAAACATATTAATATAAACTACAAAAAAAAACTTGGATCAATTGATTAGCGTATTAGTTTTTTGAACATTCTAAAAAATAAAATAAATGTTTTAAAACGAAAGCACTGTTTTTATGTTGAGAATTTTCGACCCAACTTTTTAATCAAAAATTCCTGTTACAAATGCTAAAATTTTAACCATTTTTTAAAATGTTAAAAAACGTGTTAGAAATTCTAAAAATGTTACATTTGTAACACTAAAATTAGGACTGTTCTGAAACTGGTAAATTACATACTACTTACTACTGAGCTTCTAAGAACGCAGGGGGAAGCACATCTTGCCGTAAAAACGATTTAGATGCAGCAAAAACTCAGATAGGAAGATAGATTAAGGGTTATGAACCAAGGGCTAGAAGTTGAAAAACTAGACGCGTGAAAGGTAGAAGAAATCAGGAGCTAAAGCAATTACTAAAGAAAAGGAATATTTCGGATGAATTTATAGAAAACTAACTAACGCGGATGGGCAAGTACTTCCCAGAAGGACACAGCAACTTTAAAGAATGAAGCAACGACCACAGCAAACATATTTATGTATGAGAATAGACGAAATAGCACAGTCGGTCAGCATTCTAATTCCGATATTTACCGGAACCGGATCAACGGATATGAGGACCGATATTTATCAATTCATATCTGGCTGTTAATTGGCCATAAGAGGGATAAAGTCAGAAGGCGACTACACGAAGACGCGTATAAAGTGTTATAAAAAATTTCGCTAGTTTAGAGGAGTTGTATATGTTCCTAAAGCAGACATATCTGAATACGGTAAGTTTAGAGACGTTTACGTAACAACTGCAAACTGTACAGCAACGACCGCAAGAGACCATTCATGCGTTCGCAAGGAGACTAGATGAGATAAGAACTTAGGCAACGCAGGCCGTTGTAAGCGCTTATGGAGGACAAGGTGATCAAGAACTTGTCGAGAAGGCAGTAAACACCAGTAATCTGATTGATAGAGGCTAATGCTGCAATCAGAGTACTTTGGGTACCAACATATGTTACAAAACTACATAGAGTTCTGTTCATCAAAACATTCATGAACCTTACCAAATTAATTTAAATAACGTAGCGGCAACCAGCCAGAATGGAGTATGAGTAGGAATTCTCAAGTAAATCGTCAGAAGAGTGTTCACAGAAACCATAACAAATTTCCTACCTGTTCATTCTGCGAGCAAATAAGGCATACTAGAGACGAATGCTTAAAAAGTAAAAAAAGGCCATATTGTATTAAATGAAAACAATATGAGAATGAGTTCAATTTATCGTGCACGTTCAGAATTGTTGAGTGTCCCGGAATGTTGCAGGACCATTCTGAAATTAATTTGAGTGTATTTGCCGTAATATTGGTCTCACCACCGCAGTGTAGAGACAATATACGACATTGGGTCTCATTCCCCATTTTTCTCCTACTGCTCGTTTGCATGACTATAATGCAACCGAAGCTTTCCTAACGCGTTCTTCAATGTTACGTTTTCAATTAAGTTTTTTGTCAAGGATGTAAGTTTTTAAAAAGAAAGATGACAAGGATATAGATCTATGGTCGTTAGGTCTACACTGTGATATTTTCCCTGCCAAAGGAATAAATATTACGTTCACATCAGTCCAACCACGAGGGATGAGTGATAATTTGATGCAGGCTTCAAATATGGTCTCGTGAGTGTTCGTAAGTGAAACTTGTTAGTAAGTGAAACTTTTATATGTCCCAATCTTGGCTACTCTACTGGATTCGACTTTGTTAAAGCTTTCCAACAAATTTTTCTTAGTGCCATTAGCTCGGTCGACCACCAAGGTGCTTTCCGATTTCCTCTCTGTCTCCTAAAGGGACAGCTTTTGTCTAATGCCTGATTGAGTGTCTTTGTAGGAGATACCAGCAATTGACCTAAATCATCTATTCTGGTTGATGCCTTCAGAGATTTCTTTCTTAAGGTTTCCTTGACTATAGGCTTATACGTTAGCATGTCGCCAATATTACATATAATAAGGTTAGTGCTTAGAATGAAATCAAAGAATGACTCACCACTTTCGTTTGTTCCGCTACTTCCCCAAGAGATGTGGTGTGCATTGGATCACCTCCAACTATATGAAGGAAGGGACCTCAGAATCAGATGCCTGCTTATCGGGCTCTCCATCTTGCTTATAGACTTCTAGTGTGATCGACTAAAAGCCGGAATTGATCACACCTGCGGTTCTACATAGAAGTACCAAGGATTCTTTGTTTATGACTAAGCAAATCTGCCTGTAGTCACCTCTTGATTCCTCCATTTTCGCTATCTTCCAATTGTGTGTTAGAAGATGTTCATTGGCTCTTTGAAGGAGTTTGAGGACGTTCTCAGGGTTCCGCAGGAATACAAGTCCGTGAACAGGGTCGGCTTGGAATTTCTTCCCTTGAAATAACCTCCAACTTTGCGTTGAGCCAAACCCCCCCAAGTTTGACTATAGCCATCTTGTAGAGCATCAGTCTCAAACAGCGCCGACTGAACAATTCTCCAGTTAGCGGGGCTGATCCTACCGTCGTCTGCGCTCAAATCTATAACCGCAACGGCAACATAATCTTTCAAGAGATCGTTGAAGGCTCTCTTAGGAGGGGGTTATAACCTGGACCTTTTAGGATTCCTTCTAGATTCGTTGGAAGACCTCTGTCGCTTGGGTGTATCCGAGCTTCTTGCTGAGTCCTTGGTGAGTAGATTCTTTGCCCACTCGAGGCTTACGTTTTGTTTATCGGTCAGATCGGATGAAGATGCGTGCCCAAGCGTCGAAACGATTCTAGAAGCAAGTGGCCCGGTTTCGAGCAAGCTTCGTTCGAATACAGCCTAATATTCCTCCTGGTTGCAAAACTCTTATCCAATAGGCATGGAAACGCATAACACCATAGATTAGGGTGGAGTCTTTACCGATACTCACGTCTAGATCCGCAGTATTCATTTCCTTCAATCGCAGCTGTGAGACTGTGAATGCCGTGGCAGAGTTACCTCTTGAAAGGTGTGGCTCCGCACCACGCACTAACGGTTTTGACCTCGGCATTGCGGGCCATGTGCCTCACCAAAAAATTTAGCGGCAATGAATGGACCTAGCACTTGATCCCACGTCTCAGGCATAACTTATTCAAATTTTATTTTGAGATAATTTATAAACCAGGTATAAGAAATTTAAATGCAGACGCACTCAGCAGAGTACCACAGCCAAAACTTGAAATAGCGATGGTTAAGACTCATTCTATGGCAAGAAAGAAATGTCGAAGACGACGAACAAGACTTAAATAAAGAAGCAGAAAATACAGAAAACCATAAACCTGAAAATAGCGGACTGCGCAATTTCCACGATTCACCCTTAAAAGGAAATCAGGGTGCACTGAAAACCTACTTGAGGATTAGAAGATAATATATATGGAAAGGTATGCGTAACCAAATTGAACATTATGTCAAAAATTTTTTTAAAAAATACCAAATCAACCAAAGTTCAAGGCTTACTTAAATGCCGATGATATTGACCAACACACCAAAGACGCCAAAAGGAAAGCCGCCAGAAATTTAAAGAGAAATGCTCTGCCTTGAGTAACGTCGTGGTGATTGATTATGTCGATGCTAGCCCCAGCCTATTGATTGGACTGCCTCATATAAGACTTGCTCGTCCAAATGATATTATACATTTAAACGAAAACTTTTCTGTACATCAAAGCAGTTTAGGAAACATCTTGTTTGCGTCAAGCGAGGAGAGTGTAGAGGCTACTGTTTGTGTAGTCGAATTGGAAGTCTTGGATGATATACAACGACAAATTTCTGATTATTTCGCACTGTAGAATTTTTCTATGCAAAATATTGAAACAGTTATATCCGACCACAATAAGAGGGTTGAAGAAATTCTTGAGAAGACTATTGTCAAAGTCGGCAAACAATACCAAACTGGTCTCCTATGGAAAAAGATGAATTTGATTTCAAGGAAACCTATTCCAATGCTTTAAAGACTTCAAGGCGTTGAATCTAAAATGAAGAAAGATGAAGACTTAGCCAAATGGTATGTAGGAAAAATAAATGAATATATTTTGAGAAATTATGGAAAAAAATTGTCGCCGGAGGAGGTTTCAGCAGAAAATGATCGTACTGCTACACTTCGTAATTACAAATGTGAACAAATGAAATAAAGAAAAGGCGACACGAGTACATCACCAGATATTTATGTGAATGCAGGCAATTATACTTGAATCAGCCAGTTCACCATGTTCAGCCCAGTATGTAAAAAAGTTTTATGAACAGTCTCATCCCAGAGCGTATAAGGCAATGGTTGAGTGGCACTAATTGGGTGATTACGTAGATAGTTTTGACAGCGTTGATGAGGCAGTTGCTGAGACCAAAAATGTAATAAGCATATGTGAGCAGACAGGATTTGAATTGAGAGAATTCATCAGAATTTATTCATGCTGTTACTAATAAAACATATGACGGTGATGTTAATTTAATGAATTTATTTAAAGGTGGAACAGTAATTGAATGAAGTTTAGGATGATTTTGGTGTCCAGCTAACGAATTTTTTTTGTTTTATATTAAAATTTACAAGAGTTCCACGAGACGTTTTGAATGGCAGTCGCAAACTAACTAAAAGCGAAGTAATCAGCCTAATGATTCGCTAATATTAGCGAATATGGTAATAAGACCTAAGATAATTCTACAAGAGCTGTGAAAATACGGTATTAGTTGAACCTCGCCTATTCCCGTCGATATATACAAGAAGTGGTACGAATGCTATAATGCGCTTTCAGTATATACAGATTCCCAGGTGCTATAGAACAAAACTCAGTCAATATTTATCCTGAATTGAGCTCCACATGTTTATGGATGCAAGCGAAATGGCATTTGCGGCAGTTGGTTATTGGAGAATTTGTTTTGAATATTAAGTCGATGTAGTAGCAATTATTCGTAATCATGATATTCTGCCAGAGAGAATAATATTTTGGTCTGACTCCAAGACGGTCATAAAATGAATATAGTTCGATTGTCGTCTTTATAAACAATTTGTTTCTCGTCGTATTACTGAAGTTCTGGAGTATTCGGAGGTAAACAAAATCCAACGGATGCAACACAAAGTTTTTCGTTAAAATCATGTGGATCTCGTTGGATGTATGGTTCCCAAATTTTGAGATCCAGTGGGAATGACTGGCCCGAACTACCCTTGAGATGAAAAAAACGAGTATAGGAATAAAATACGATTTAAATATTTACTTACAATAACTGAAATTCAACCGTTAATCCCTTATGATGAAAAAACAAGATATCGCAAATTGTCAAGGATAAGATGCTGGTTTATGTCTGAAGGCACAATTTTCAAATCCTTTGATTGATTTAACTTTTCAAAAGTATTTGACTGTAAAGGAAATCGAGAAAGCGGGCATTTTCGGTGTCGAATTGTTCTACAGCAAGTATTCAATGACAAATATAATTCCTTGCAACTTGATGAAAATGTTTCAAAGAAAAGTCATATTTATAAATTGTCGCCGTTTTTGGCCTATGGCTTGACACGTATGTCTGGTCGCATTTATAACGCTGAATGTGTTACTTATTAGACAAAAGAACCAATTATCATTCCTAAGTATCATTTGGTCACCAGGTTAATCGTAAAGCAGTTTCATAAAGATATAAAACAACTAAATCAGGAGTGAATTTGCGCGCCCATCCGTACTGCTTTTGGATTCCCAATTTGCGCCAATTAGTAAGATCGGTAAAGAAAAATTGTGAGGTCTGTAAGAACCTAAATGCCGTCCCTATACCGCCCTTAATGGGACAATTTCCAGAAAACCGGATTACGTAATATAAAAGACCGTTTACGTACACGAGTCTCGATTATATCTCTCTCTTCACTTGCATGGCGGTGTGAGCGATTCATTTGAAGATCGCAAAGGATTTATCAACGGACGCTATTTTATTGTGTATTCGAAATTTTGTTAAGCGTCAGCAGCAGCAGGGATCAGGAGCGATAGAGGCACCAACTTTATAGGTGCTAGTAAAGTAGAATTGATGATAAATGAGAGTAAGATAGCAGAGGAATGCGCACGACGTGGAATTGAATGGATTTTCAATGCTCCAACAAACCCTTCAGCTGGTGGGACTTGGGAACAAATGGTGCGATCTGTTAAAAACTTTTTGGCATTCACATTGAAAGAAAAGGCTCCTCAGGTGGAAACTCTGAACAACCTATTGATCGAAGATGAGAACTTGGTGAACATCCGTCCACTCACTCATGTACCCATTGAGGCTACGGAGAGTGAAACTAATCATCGGCATCCAATGTCGAATATCGTATGGACTCCGGCAGTCGGTGAAAGGGTATGTTTGAATGGCAATGGCATATCTTACAAAAGTTGAAGCAAACGTTTTGGAAAAGGTAGGTACTCGAATATCTCCCAGATTTTACCCGGCGTACTAAATGGTGCCAGCCGGTATAACCACTGAAGGTCTGTGATGTGATTAGTATGCCATGACAACGACACTCGTGGCGAATGGAAGATAGGTGTGATTTTGAAAGTTTCTAATGCAGAATCTAGCACAGCAGCAAAAGCTTTCTACAACAAGGTCATTACAAGCTACAACATACCAAAAATTTTAATCACAAATTTTACGCAAACAAACGTGTGTGTGCAATATTAAATAAATAAATAATAAAAAACAACTAAAACCAAAAATAGATACCCGCAGAAAGAAGAGGAACCAACTCCACAAGTGTATACATATAATATACATATACAACAAATTGAACAGAAAATATAAATACTGTGTCTATTTGTGCAAAATTAAAAATTATTAAAATTGAAAATAAATGAGTGTAAAGCGCTATCCACCAGCACTGAAGCACTGGAAGAAAAAGGCTTTCCGATAAAAACAGTTATAAATATGGTCAATAAAAATAAGGTCCCACAGCCAATGTTTAAAGTTGAATTGATTCCCGAATTCAAAAAACTAAAAAAAGAATGCAACACATCCATTTACCAAATGCAATACTTGCTTCACCGTAAAATTACAGTTGAAGAACCACATAAGCGTAAAGGCCCTGTACAATGCACAAATTGTTAGGAATTCGGCCATACTAAGAGCTATTGCACCTTAAGAAGCGTATGTGTAGCATGTGGAGATCTTCATCAGACATCAGCATGTACTTCTAACAAAAACGACCCAAATACTAAGAAATGCAGTAATTGCAACGGTAACCATACAGCAAACTATAGAGGCTGTCCTGTATATATGGAATTAAAAAACAGGTCTAATCAGAGTCAGGCAACTCACTCCCAAGTGGATACAAAATTTCAAAGTGATGTTATACAAAACAACGTAAATATTCCAAAAATTTCTCATACGCCGTACGTCGTACGCCAATGTATTAAAACAAACTGAGCAACATGCAAAAGAACCAATTGCCCAGCCCAATGGAACCGTTGAATCTATGATTTGCAATTTAACACAATGCCTAATATGCAAACTATGATTCAAGAACTGATTAAAGCGCAAAATCAAATGTTAGAAGCTCTATTAAATAAAAAATGAGTGTCCTTAAGATCTGCTTCTGGAATGCAAACGGTATTAATAACCACAATATTGAACTAAAGCATTTCTTAGATAGTAAAAATGTTGATGTAATGCTTCTAGCTGAAACTCACCTTACAACCAAGTACAACTTCAATATACCAGGATACACATTCTATAGCACAAACCACCCTGACGGCAAAGCACATGGTGGTACAGGCATTCTCATTAGAAGCAAAATTAAACATTATTCTTTTGAAGAATATTCAAGAAACTACTTACAAGCTACTTCAATATATTTACAATGCCTTAACAAAAATATAACACTCTCAGCTGTGTACTGTCCACCACGATTTTCAATAACCGAAAAGGTATTTAAAGAATTCTTTGACAAGCTAGGAAAGAGATTCTTGGCAGCTGGTGATTATAACGCCAAACATACGTATTGGGGCTCTCGTTTAATAAATCCTAAAAGAAGGCAACTGTATAACACTATAATAAATCCACAAAACATGCTCAATTTCGTGTCTCCTGGCCAGCCAACATATTGGCCAACAGACATCTCGAAAATTCCTGATTTGATTGATTTTGCAGTCGTTCGAAGTCTAATCGAAATATTGTCACTGCCGAAATAAGTTACGAACTATCCTCAGATCACTCTCCTATATTATTTTATTTAAATGAACGCCCTCCATTGTCAAAACTACCATTTAGGCTGACATCCCCAAAAACAGATTGGCTAAAATACAAAAAGTATATAAATAGTCATATCAACAGCAGTCCTGTAATCCAGTCTGAGATCGACATCGATGATAATTTAAACATCATCAATACCATGCTCACTACTGCTGCAATAGTTTCAACCCCACGTGATTACCAAAAACAAACGAATGTTCGTATAGCCACCAACACCAAAATGGAAAAACTCGTTAATGAAAAGCGCCGGCGTAGAAGAGAATGGCAGACATGCCGGTCACCTGCATCAAACCTAAGACTTAAGAGTGCTGAAAGAGCTCTGAAAGAAGCATTAAAACAGGATGAGGAATTTGAACAGCTAAAGTATATCGAAAAGCTTTCTCCTATGACTACCAAAACAAATTAGCTTTGGAACTCTTACAAAAAGCTGAAAACGCCACTTGATGCAGAATTTCCAATCAGAAATCATGTCGGAAATTGGTCACGCACTGAAGAAGAAAAAGCCAACACATTTGCTATACATTTATGTAATGTGTTCCAGCCCAATCCGCCCGCAAACGACTTTCGAATCCCTCCACATAGCGCTGCAACTAGTGGCTTCACTCCCCTCAAAATATCATCCAAAGAAATCAACGAGATTATTAAGTACCAGCTTAATCGATGGCATCACACCAAAAATGCTAATTGAAATTCCAACGGCAGCTGTATTATTTTTAGTGGTTTTGTTTAATGCAATGCTAAAACTGGGCTACTTTCCTAACCAATGGAAAAATCACAAGTAACAATGATCCTAAAGCCAGGAAAAGATAAAACATTTCCGTCATCCTACAGACCCATAAGCTTGCTACCATGTCTCTCAAAATTATTTGAAAAACTGCTGTTAGCCAAACTCAGACCTCATCTTGAAGAACGTGACATAATTCCTCAGCACCAATTTGGATTTCGCGAAAAACATGGGACGATCGAGCAGGTCAACAGAATTACCAATGAAATACGGAAAGCATTGGAATACAAAGAGTATTGTTCAGCTATATTCCTCGATGTTGCTCAGGCATTTGATAGAGTGTGGCATGAAGGGCTACAGTATAAAATAAGAAAACTTCTACCAGAAAGCTCCCACCAAATACTGGAATCATACCTAGATAACCGTCGTTTTGTTGTAAAATATAAAGAATTTTCCACAGAAGAATTCAATATCAAAGCCGGAGTTCCACAGGGTAGCGTTGTTGGCCCCATTCTATATGTATTATATACTTCCGATCTACCAACAGATGCACGGTTGTTGACATCTACATTTGCTGACGATACTGCTATTCTAAGCAGTAATCGAAACCCAATTAATGCATCCACAGGTTTAGGGGAGCATTTAGTACTCGTTGAAAAATGGTTATTTAAAAAAAAAAATGGTTATTTAACTAGCGCATAAAAGTTAATGAGTCCAAATGTAAACATGTAACGTTCACACTTAACAAAAGCACATTCCCGACAGTTACACTAAATAATATCGCCATAACTCATACAAATGAAGTCACCTACCTAGGGATACACTTAGATAGACGGCTTACATGGCGCATCGAAGCAAAAAGAACTCAGATGAAATTAAAAGCTTCTTGTCTGTACTGGCTCATCAATTTCAGATCACCATTAAACTTGAAATACAAGGTCCTACTGTACAACAGCATAATAAAGCCGAGTTAAAGTTACGGAATTCAATTATGGGGGAACACTAGTAATAGCAACATTGAAATCATACAGAGATCTCAGTCTAAAATGTTAAGGATGATAACTGGTGCACCATGGTATATTAGAAATGAATGTATACACAATGACTTAAATATCCCAATGGTAGAAATTGAAGTTAAAAACACTAGACAAAAATATACTAGAAGATTACAAAGACATCCAAACACACTAGCAAGAACCTTGCTCAATACCTGCTATACTTCGCGCCTTCGAAGAAAGGACCTACCAACCTTCCAATAAAAAGAAGATCATCGTACAAAAAACATTGCTACAAGGAGCTACTGTTGTTGAATTAGATTAAGATTTTAAAACTTATTGTTAGATTCTTTAGGAATAGATTCAATAAATAAAGAAAATGTATAATAAAAAAAAAAATATGTGCCTATGTATGAATCCGACGATGAACATTGAAATTATATATAATAATTATAAATTATTTTTCACAGAGATATGCGAAATTTATCATATGTAATATTTGAATAAGACTGTTCTGAAAAAAATTATTTATATCCAAAATTTATTCAAATTAAATTTAAATCTTCCTGTTGAAAGATTGGCGGACATTTTTCAATCATAATTCAGTCCATTGAATGCCTTTGACAAATTAAACTACCGTTTTTGCACTCACTTCTTCGCTCTCTTCGCTGTCTTCGGTTTTACTACGAGCGAAAGACATATATGTACGCATGCCTAGCATAATATGATAGTTTTCCATTCAAGAAAACATGCAATCGACAACGCAGTATTGGATCGAATTCAGTTTAGCAATTTTTAACGATTTTGTCATTCTTGCCAAACACACAAAATCAAGAGGAAGCGAATGTATATATATATAAAGGTACAAAACAGTAACAATCTACCATAAGCTATATATTTCGCCACTTGTAAGCATACATAAGCACAGGCACACACATATGCTGTCTTATGCAGTCTTATTCAATGGAACCCTTTGTCATAGCAGTTTTTCTATTCCTCTTGAGACACTTCCAAAACATAATTTTTGAACCCTTCAACTGCCTCTTTGGCGCTCGTAAATTGTTGTACACGCAGTTTACCTTTGATATTCGGGAACAAGAAGAAGTCATTGGGTTCAATTCGATGTTTTCTGCTCAAAAATTCACCTGTTTGACGAGATGTGTGAGAGCTCGCATTGTCGTGATGGAGAATGATTCGTCTTTGGCGGTTTGTTTTTCAAACTTCTCTGAAGACTTACGTCAAACACATGATCGTGTACAAGAGAATTGACCATCCTACAATGCTCATGCAGAACAGTGGTCACATGACCTATTTGGCCGAAGAAACAGGCGACTATTTGCTTCGATGTGCTGCGGGCCCGAACAACTTTTGTTGAATTTGGCTCGTCTTGGAACACCCACACGATCGATTGATTTTTTGTTTCCGGTTCATACGTATATATCCATGATTCACGGTCGAACTTTTTAAGCATTACCTTACACCAATCGACGCGAGCCTCTTTTTGAGTTATTGATAAATTATGAGGTATCCAATGACTCCAAATTTTTTTAGAACTAACTGTTCATGCAAAATCGAAAGTGTTGAAGTGGAACTAATGTGCAAGGATGCTTCTATCTCACGGTATGTCACACGACGATCTTGCATTATCTGTTCATGCACTGCATCGTTGTTTTGTGGCACAGCA
The DNA here is from genome assembly GCA_963854835.1 of Megamerina dolium. Taxonomy (NCBI): domain Eukaryota; kingdom Metazoa; phylum Arthropoda; class Insecta; order Diptera; family Megamerinidae; genus Megamerina; species Megamerina dolium. Next base: position 56,646,628 of record OY978525.1, on the reverse strand, counting down.
ACCGATTTTGGACGACCTTCACGGAATTCGTCGGCGACCGACCACCACGATTAAATTCACTATACCAGCGATATACTGTGGTTTTTGATGGTGCTTTGTCGCCATACAAAGAATTGAGTTCATCGACACATTTTTGTTGAGATAACCTACGTCGAAAGTTGTGAAAAATTTACCAACAAATACCTTCTCTTGAAATTTCTATTTTTTGTCCAAATTGATTTTCTTAACTCACTGTAAACAAAACAAAGAGCACTTGTACACTTGTATATACATAAACATATATATATATATATATATATATATATATATATATATATATATATATATATGTATATATATATATATGTGTATATATATGTATATATATATATATATATATATATATGTATATATATATATGTGTATATATATGTATATATATATATATATATATATATATACATATATATATATATATATATATATATATGTATATATATATATATATATATGTATATATATGTATATGTATATATATATGTATATAAGTTAACACATTAAATATCTTATTTTCACATCAAATTCTGTTTTGCTGCATACGTCTAATATTTCAACACCAACACTATAAACAATTCCGTCTTGCTGACGTTGCACACGCGCCACCAAATAATTCTTCAACTCGTGGGAAAACGTTGAGACAACAATTTCAGTGCATAGAAAAATAAGTTACGTTTAAGAAAAACAATTTTGTAATAGTCAGTCTTAAGTTTATAATTAATAAATAAAGAGCTTAAGCTCCCATAAACAAATAAAAAACAATTTTTTTTAACATATAATAAAATATAAAAGTAACTGGCGCCCGAGCAGGGACCCAATATCGGTAAAGTGAAAAGTGTTTCAATATAAAAAGTAAAGCTTAGTAAAGTCTAGAAATAGTTCTAAAAAGTGAAATAATTCAGACAACTATAAAGTTTGAAAAATTGAACATTTAACCTTACGGACTTTGTCTATCTTGGAACCAGCATTAACAGCAGTAATGACGTCAGCTTGGAGATCATGCGTAGGATAACTCTTGCTAACAGGTGTTACTTTGGGCTGAGTAAGCAATTGAGAAGTCGAGCCCTCTCTCGAAGAACGAAAACTACACTCTACAAGTCTCTCATCATGCCTGTCCTAACATATGGCGCTGAAGCCTGGACAATTTCCACCTCGGATGAGCGAATGCTTGGAGTTTTCGAGCGAAAAGTTCTACGCAAGATCTTTGGACCTATTTGCGTTGGTGGCGAGTACCGAATAAGGTACAACCATGAGCTGTACGAGCTGTATGCCGATATTGACATAGTAAAGCGCATCAAAATCCAGCGGCTGCGCCGTCTAGGTAATGTCGAGCGAGTGGAAGAACACGCTCCAGCTAAGAAGGTGTTATATTCGGAACCCGCTGGAGGACGACGCAGAAGAGGAAGACCAAACCTCAGGTGGAAAGACGAAGTACTGGAGGACCTGACGGCGCTTGGAATTTCTAACTGGCGCCAGCTAGCGAAGAACAGAGATGGCTGGCGAAGAATGTTATTTTCGGCCTAAATCGATATTCGGTTGTTATAGCCACATAAGTAAGTAAGTAAGTAATCTTACGGACTCCAAAAATAAATAAAGGGATTAGCAGTGTGACCGTTTCAGAGTACCAGGAGAGAAAAGGATACAACGATCCACCCACCTACCTACAAAATAAAAGGAGTCCAGCGATGTTGGGTATTACTTTTAGTTTAATGTAAGTTACTAGATAAGATAATTGAAAATAAAATATAATAATTGAAAGTAATATTGAGATATTGAGAAATTAAAAATTACGAAAAAATTTTACAGTTTAAAATAAAAAAAAAGAGAAAACTTTATAGTAAATCATTTATAAATGTCAAGAACGCCAAAAAAAAAAAAGACGCGTTAACTTTTTAAAGAATTGCATGAAAATTTTTTTTTTAATAATTTTGCTAAAATAACGTTTATAAAATAATATTGAGAATAAAATAGCTTAAGAAATAAATTTTCCACGGTAGTAATCACATTAATTTGCATAAGAGTTCTCTTTTCTTTGGTATTGTGTGAACATCTAAACTATTAAAATAACTGTTAGTTCAAGAAAAAAATTTTAATTAATTAAAGTTAAAAACATATTAAAATTTATTATTTGAGAAGTTTCCGTAGAAATAACCTAAATTTTGCAAAAATTTCAAAGAAAGAAATCCAAGTTAATCTTAAAATTTCTTTTCCTCCCTTCAATAAAGAACCCTTTTTCCGAAGTCATGACGGAAAATACCTTAAGTACCATACAGGACACTCTCTCTAGACTGTCAATTTCGACAAATAGTCCTAGCGTGTCTGGCGCAAACACAAGCGCTGCAGCTGCTGCAGCAAGGAATCAGGACACAATTACTATAAATTGTGCTGACTTAGAAAATATTATTTCGGCTAAGGTTCAGGAAATTTTAAATCCTTTTAAAGAAATAACAATGATAATTTCCCAGGGGGATCCATTCGTGACCTAGATAAGATTCCCGATATAGTTAATTCCCTTAGAGAATTCAATGGTAAAAGTGGCGACTTCAATTCATGGCGAAAGTCCGTGGATCGCATATTTGAAATATTTAAGTCCATAGAAGGTAGTTCAAAACATTATGCAATATTACATACAGTTAGACATAAGATTACCGGTGAAGCAGACACTGCTCTGGAATCTTATAGAACCCCCCTTAATTGGAATAAAATTAAAAAAGTGTTAATGATGCATTATGCAGACAAGAGGGATATTGGTACATTAGAATACCAGATGTTCACCCTGCTCCAAAAAAACATGGCAATAACAGAATTCTACAAAAGAGTCTATGAACACCTGTCATTGCTTCTGGACAAAGTATCGTGTTTGGATATTTCAGAAGAAGCAAAAGGTGCCATGATAAATTCCTATCGAGAAAAGGCTCTCGATACATTCGTAAGAGGCCTGAACGGCGACTTACCCAGACTACTAAGCATTAGGAAACCAACTTCACTACCACAGGCACTCAATTTGTGCCAGAAACTGGACAATATGCATTTCAGAGCAAACTATGCTCATAATAATTCGCGTGGCAACATACATAAACCACCACCAGTAATGCAGCAGCCACATCATTTTTCAAGGCCAGTCTTTTATCCAGAATTGGCTCACATGCCACCCCATTTTAAACAATATCCACCCAAGCCACACTTTTAAAATATACCACGACCATTTGCCCCACACCAGTTTAGCCAAACAAATCAAAGACCAAATTTTACAGGGTTTAATAATAGGCAAAATTTTCCACCGAAACCCCCTCAACCTATGGAAGTCGACCAATCAATAAGATCAAAGACGCAAATTATCAAAATTTCCAAAGAAATGATCAATTTGCCCAGAAACGCCCACACGCAACCTCTGGTGGTATTCCTCCTAAGATGCAACGAAATTATTTCATGAACACCAATAATGATGGTCGATATGATGGTCGATGCTATGACCAATACGAATATTATAATTCTTGTTATCCGCTTGATGACATAGAGCAGATACAACAAAACCATTTCATAAATTTTAATAAAGATTACCAAAATGATGCCCGGTACTATAACCCCTGTTACCCACTTGATAACCCAGAAAAAGTAGAGGATTCGAATCCTGTCTCTAATGACGGAAATGAAATAGACAGCGTTTATTTTTTAGACTAGTCCCGTCTTCACTCCCATACTTCGAACTTAAAAAGGATGAGGACACACTAGAATTTTTAATTGATACCGGATCAAATAAAAATTATATCCAATCCACTTGAATTCGTAATCCTATTTTAAATGATAAACCATTCCATATAAGTACAGTTGCCGGAACAATAGAAATAACACATCATACATTCGTAAACATTTTCGGTCCAGATACACCAAAGCTAAAATTTTATATCCTTCCAACCTTGGAAACATTCCATGGAATAATTGGAAATGACACATTGAGAGAAATCAAGGCGATTATTCATACTGATAAAAATTTTATGACTATAAACAACGCTATAAGAGTCCCATTGAAACAAAAAACATCTCAATCGATCAACAATATTGAGTTGAGACTATCCCACCTTACAGAATTGCAAAAGAATAAACTTTATGAGATTGTTGAAGAATGTTCTAACGTGTTTACAGACCCAAATGAAAGATTAACCTACACCACCAACATTAAGGGTGAAATACGCACAGCCACAGACAACCCAATTTATTCAAGGCCTTATCCATATCCTATGGCTCTGAAGTCAGAGGTCGAAAAACAGATTGAAGAATTGCTAGCCAATAATATAATCAAACCGTCCAAATCGCCATACAATGCCCCCGTATGGATCGTGGAAAAAAAATTGGACGCCTCAGGTGAAAAGAAGTACAGAATGGTAATTGATTACAGGAAATTGAATTCTGTGACCATTCCTTTCAGATATCCTATACCTGAGAATAATGAGGTTCTTGCGAATCTTGCGAAAAATAGGTACTTTACTATCATTGACCTTAAAAGTGGTTTCCATCAGATACGATTAAAAGAGGAAGATGTTGAGAAAACTGCTTTCTTAATTAATAATGGCAAATATGAATTTTTGAGACTCCCTTTCGGACTCAAAAATGCACCTTCAATATTTCAGGCTGCACTCGACGACATTCTCCGACCACACATAGGGAAAAGATGTTACGTCTACATAGACGACATTGTTATATTTGGGAAAAATGAAGAAGAACATTTCCAGAATTTAAGAGCAATTCTTAAAACACTGTCAGAAGCAAACATGAAAGTACAACTCGACAAGTGTGAATTTATGAAAAGTGAGGTCGAGTTTCTAGGATTTATTATTAGTATAGAAGGGATCAAAACTAACCCAAACAAAGTAAAGGTTATAGCAAAAATATCAGTTCCAAAAAGTTTGAAAGAACTCCGCTCATTTGCATTAAGCCATAAGAACCACAATAACAAAATGAAAAGGTGGAAAGCCATACTTGAATAATATAACTATGAATTAAATTATCAGCCAGGTAAAACAAATGTTGTAGCCGACGCTCTTTCAAGAATGACTACACAAATTAATAATTTAACGGGAACTGTTCATAGTGATGAAAGCTCCAGCGAGGATCTTGTGCCTTGCGTAGAAAGCCCAATCAACGTTTTTAAGAATCAAATATTTCTAAAGATTGGAGATATATCAAGTTATCAATTTCAAATTATTTTTCCTACAGTCCATCGTCATACCATTACCGAACCGGAATTCAATAGAGAAAATTTAATACAGCATCTGAAAAGGAGACTAAATCCTTCTGTAATAAACGGAATTTGCACAGAAGAAAGAATCATGGGAATAATACAAAATTTATATCCAGAACATTTTCGTAATTATTAAACTAGGTACACACAAACAATTGTAGAGGATAAAACTAATGAACAGCAACAGGAAGAAATTATATTAGAAGCTCACTGTAGGGCACATAGAAATGCAATCGAAAATAAAGCCCAAATACTCGTAAAGTATTATTTCCCCGGAATGATAAGTAAAATTAAACGAATAACTCAGAATTGCACAATATGTAAGGAAAACAAATACGAACGACATCCGAACAAACCTAAACTCACCGAGACACCACTGCCAACACGCGCAGGAGAGATGTTACACATTGACATTTATTTGACTGAAGGAAGAGCAGTGATGACAGCATTAGACAAATTTTCAAAATATGCACAGGCTAAAATACTTATAAGCCGTTCTATAGAGGACATACGAAGACCAATGAGAGACATATTATTTTCTTTTGGAGTACCAACAAGGTTGGTAATAGATAATGAGCCATCACTGAATTCTCGTTCAATAAAATTCATGTTAGAAAACGAACTAAAAATAGAAACCTACGTAACACCCCCATACACAAGCCGAGCCAACGGTCAAGTGGAAAAGTTTCACTCTACTCTGACTGAAATAATAAGGTGTCTAAAAAATAATGGAGGACACCGTAATTTTGAAGAGCTATTGGAAAGAGCGGTTGCTGAATATAACCACTCAATACACTCGGTGACAAAAAGGAAACCAGTTGACTTATTCTTCGGACGATCAGCCAACTTTTCACCAGAAGACATAGATCGAACTAGGCAAACTAATATAGAAAGACTTACCAAGAAACAAAAACAGGACATGGAACATCATAATAGGGACAGAACTGACTTTAAATCATACTTAGCAGGGCAAGTTATATTTGTGAAAAGAAATAAACGACTAGGAACAAAACTTTCAAAGCCATATTGAAAAGAAATAGTAGCTGAAGATAAAAATAGTACAGTTCTGACAGAGAAAGGACAGATTATACACAAAAGTAGAATACGCAATTAAACATAATGAAAATTTATTTTTTTTTTTTACATAATTTACAGACTACTCATACCACTTAACTATGCGGACGTACAAATTCTGGATTATTCTAATTCTCAACTAATCACAGTAGAAAAATCCGTTGCAAGAATACAGACAGGAAATTTCAAAATTATTCACGAAGTGGATCTCGATAAATACAACGACATTACAAACAACATAGAACATTTGGCAAAAACCCTGGAATTCGAAAATAATCCACACTACCCGTTCATATCCCTATTAATATCTCAGATTAAAACCCATTTAAGCAATTTGCAAATTCAAAAAAGGAAAAGATCTTTGGATTTTCTAGGAAGTGTATGAAAATGGTTAGCAGGTAGTCCTGATCACCATGACCACGAAATAGTTTTAAGCAATTTGAATAATGTCTTGGAAAATAATAACAATCAACTTTTGATTAATAAACTAACAATAGAAAAAGTTAATGAAATAACGAATATAACCAATAAAATTTTAAAAGTAATGGAAAATGATGAACACACAAAGAATGACCTTATTTTAAAATTAAAGTTTAAGCTAGAAGTAATCAAAGAAGAAGTTGTAAACATAGCTTACGCCATACATTGGGCAAAAGCTAATATAATAAATTCTTATATTTTATCTAATGAAGAAATTGGAATAGCCAAAAACATTGTAAACAGAGAAAATTTACCATTTATTAATTTAGATGAAGCTTTAGAATTTTCCGAAATAAGAATTGCTACTAACGGAAAATTAATTATTTATATAATAAGTTTACCAACTGTTAAGAATGATATTTACAAAACAATCGAAATAAGAGCTGTCAAACATGAAAAGAGAATAAATAAAATAAATTTTAACGAAATATTAATTTGCGAAAAAGAAATATATGGAATTAAAAAGTAATTGCAAAAATTATAAAAATTTAGAAATATGTTTAAGTAATCATATAATAGATTTAAGCACTGATACTTGCATCAACAATCTACTTAAAAGTCGTACACCAAACTGCACTGTGGTAAATAAGCAACACATCCCAACAATAGAGGAAATTACACCCGGCATACTTTTCCTGAATAGATTCAATGGAGATATTACAATTGGAAATGAAACAACCCTACTAAATGGAACATTTTTGGTGCATTTCAGCAACATTACCATTGAAATTCAAGGTAAAACCTATCGCAATGAAGGAAAAATAACAAGCAAACCGTTACCGGCAATACTTCAGCCACTATCCAAAACTAATACCGTTGAAGAAATACTTTCCCTACAAATGCTACACCAATTAAACGCTAATAACACTAAATACATTAGTAGTTTGGAGAAGGAAGACAAAATAAAATATGGTATCAGCCTCTCAGTTACCATAATGCTAATAATTGTTATAATAGCTATTGGAAAATTTATATCCACTACAAGGAATAAAAAATCAATTCAACTGACACCAGCAGCGATAGAAAGGTTAAACCGATTTTTTAACAAAACAACTTCGTCAAACGAGGATATTTGAAATCTACGAGGGGAGAAGTTAACACATTAAATATCTTATTTTCACATCAAATTCTGTTTTGCTGCATACGTCTAATATTTCAACACCAACACTATAAACAATTCCGTCTTGCTGACGTTGCACACGCGCCACCAAATAATTCTTCAACTCGTGGGAAAACGTTGAACAACAATTTCAGTGCATAGAAAAATAAGTTACGTTTAAGAAAAACAATTTTGTAATAGTCAGTCTTAAGTTGATAATTAATAAATAGAGAGCTTAAGCTCCCATAAACAAATAAAAAACAATTTTTTTTAACATAATAAAATATAAAATTAACTTATATATATGTATATTAATATACCAGGTGTACAAGCTTAAATCCGCTGTTTTTCAGGAAAAAAACACATTTTTTAAACAAATAAAAAACAATTTTTTTTAAACATAATAAAATATAAAATTAACTTATATATATGTATATTAATATACCAGGTGTACAAGCTTAAATCCGCTGTTTTTCAGGAAAAAAACACATTTTTTTTTCATAGCACCTTCTCCATTGTTCGTAAATGTATGGAAATGGCTTGTTGAGAACACCTAACTGTTCGGCAAGCATTTTTGCGATTGGGTGTCGCCCTCATCCAAAAGAGCCTGCAAATCATGGTCCTCAACTTTCGTGGGTCTATTTTCACGCTTCTTGTCACTCAAGTCAAAATGGCCTTCTTTGAACCGACGAAACCAGTCTCTGCAAGTAGTTTCCTATAGCGCACTGTCACCATATGCCTCCACAAGCATTCGATGCGACTCAGCATCAGATTACTTCAAATTGAAGCAAGCATAAAAAAAGGATGCACAGTCTATAATAGCTCAATATGATCACTAACGCCATCTACGAGCAAACATGTATATATATATATATATATATATATATATATATATATATATATATATATATATATATATATATATATATATATATATATATATATATATATTGGGTGTTCGAAAAACTTCAGTTATCAATTTGATCAAAAATAAAACACCTTTTTCTAATGAAACGAGCTTTATTAAACCAAATATTTGCCGTTTTGATCGATAACTCATCAAATATGTGTGAGGTCTGGCATTGTCATGATGGAACACACCATTTCTGTTGATCAATTCTGGCCGTGTTAATTGAATTGGTTGCTTCAATCTCGCTTATTTTTGACAGTAGAGGCCAGAATCAATCGTTTGACCAGGTTGTAAACACACATAATGAACAATTCCCTTCCAATCCCACCAGATACACCACATTTACTTTTTTGGTGACAATCCTGAATTTACCACCGTTTGCGAAGATTCACCTCGCTTGCTCTTCCTCGCACATTAACGTCGTACGTGATCCACTTATCATCACACATCGCCCGTAATCACTGCTACAGAAAAGGTTCAATTTCGTTCCGTTTTAGCAGTGAATGGCAAATGAAATTCGGTCCATTAAATTTTTCAAACATCGAGTTTCTTTGTGTATCCAGCTTTCTTTTAATGGTTGATAACTATTTGGTGATGAATGTCTAGTTCCCGAGCAAGATCCATGTTGCTTATGTACCGGTCTTGTTCAGTTTTTTCCATGTTTTCATCGACTTTTTCAGTGATTGCTTGACCAGAGCCAGAAGCATCTTTAACATCAAAATTATCAGCTCGATAACAACCAAACCACTTTGTTTCTGTTCTAACATAAGGGTATATATATATATATATAGATATATAAGAGTGTACAAATCGACTTACATTAGAAGTGAGGTTGTACTCACTGTAAAAAGATCGGCAAGTCGTGGAAACAGACTGTGTTTCTGCCGCTAATGTTGTATAGGGGAATGATGCTGCTGCCACTGTTGTGGGTGATGTGGATGTGCCTGTTAAACTTATGGTTGTTGCTGTTGGGATGAAGATGATACTACTGGGATAATAGATACTGCAGATACGAATCACAAATCAAGAATTCGACCATTCGTTGTCGTCTTCTCGTGGCGACCGTTGTGCAGATGTATAGCTGATAGTGGACGGCTTTGACGTAGATGTAGTAACAAGATGTACACGATGTTGATGATATGTGTGTTAGGTTTTATATTCAGTTATCTTTAAGCCCTTTTGACTATACACTTGTTCGCCACCATAACATCGTTGAAATTTGTTAACAAACAGAAATTGGTTTTATGATATTATGAAAGTTCGATTATATCAGAAAATTGATTATACAGTTATATGCTGCAACTAGCCACCGACGTAGCGTACGTACGTACCGCCCGTACGTAAGAGCAAAAATTTGTCAAAAGTTATGCACGTAGCAGCGACGGAGAAATCGACTGTTCTTTCTTATATACATACATAACAATGTTGCCATGTATCACTGTGTGTGCTTGCTTTTAATCACACTTACCATTTTCATGATCAAATTTCATAATATAGATGTTAAAAAATAAAAAATAAAAATTTATATACGTGAAGTATATTTTAATAAATAACTAAAAAATCTAATTGCTGTTGATTCTCTCCGCTACGAGCAACGTCTACGTCACCGTCATACGTTGGTGAGTTTTCGTTAACACGGCATTCCCATAAGATAGGTCGTGTCAGCTGACACGTTCTACGTTTTTACGTCGGTGGCTAGTTGCAGCAATAAACACTATTTGCACTTTTCTCAATGTCAATGTACAATTGAAAAATTTGTTTAGATCAAGGTATAGTGTTTTGCAAGATGTTTCTATATCTTGTATATATCTATATTTGTCTTGCCTCATTCAATCACACATAGGCATTTACCATGAAGGTCGAAGGCATGTACATACGAACAGAGAATGTATGTATGCATTCGGAAATATATATTTTGATACATCAAATTTTTCACGCAAATAGCAAATGTACATTTCCAACTATTTATCAATATTGTCTCAAACCTTTTAAATATAGACCTATTTCACTGACTAACTCAAACGATGTATACACGATTTCGATATAATTTATATGCATTCGTATGCTCTATACACTTACGTAGATGAAAATTGGTATTCATTTGAAAAAAAAATGCATGTTTAAAGTTCTTAGAATTCAGGTTATATTCACGGTATAATATTTATGATTATATTTACAATAGAATTTAGGTTTATTTAAGAATAATTGAATTTAAGCAAAAACGATTTAGATTTAAGTTATTTAAGAATAATTGAACTTAAGCAAAAACGATTTACATTTAAGTTATTCAAGACTAATTGAATTTAAGCAAAAACGATTTAGATTTAAGAATAATTGAATTTCGATGCAACTTTATATCTTGACTGTACTGATTAAAACATATTAACTCATAGTGAGCAAAGAAAAGGAACCTTCGATAGTCCAACGGGACTGATTAAAAAAAAAAGGGGCAAAAAAAGTCGCCAATTATTTTGCTTATAAAAAACATGTCCCGGTTTAACTCTCCCTCAAACTCCCATTTATCATTAATTGTATCAATATCATTACCGCCTGAATGTTAGATAATGTCATTAAAAGCACATGGCGAATAAAGCCAATTGCATAAATATATGAGAGGAAGAGAGAGAATTAAACGAACCCTGCTGCTTCAGCGTCTTGTCATATATCACCATCGATGCGAGGTGCGGCTACACATATCGTGTGTAACTTGCGTACGGCTTCTCACGCGTCGCACGCATCAATGGTCCTAAGTGACAAACCTAAGTGTATATATATATAGTGTATATATATATATATGTGTGTATATATATATATATATACATATATATATATATATATATATATATATATGTATATATATATATATATATATATATGTATATATATATATATATATATATATATATGTATATATATATATATATATATATATATATATATATATGTATATATATATACATATATATAAAAAATAAAAATAAATATGTGGCCACATAAAGCCCCAAAGGGCTCATTGGCCGAGCTTCTCTTCCATTACTGTTGTGCGTCTTAAATTTTGGACAATATTAGAAGGGACCTACTTATTTTAGCCGGTTCCGAACGGCAGAACACTTGTGACATCACTTTTTCTGAGCTTTGTCACACAGTTCTTTAAGAAGCTTTTTCATGGCAAGTTGTTACTGTCGGAAGAATTGCCAATTGCTTGCCGACAGGTGGGTACCGTTCGAAAGAAAAATCTTATCGATATTAAATTTGTTATGCATCAGCCGGGGATTGAACCACCGACCTACAGATCAGAAGGCGAACACACTAACCACTGAGCTACGGCACCCACTATACATATATATGTATATATATACATATATATATATATATATATAAATATATATATATATATATATATATATATATATATATATATATATATATATATATATATATATATATATATATATATATATTGTTCGCAGCAGCACTAATTTTATATCGAGACTCGCAGCACTATTTCTATTTCGGGACTCACAGAGCTAACTTTCATGATCATATAATAAACTATCATCTTCTATTGGAATGTACTAAATCTCGAGATCATATACGAAACTGTAATTCTCTTATTCTCTCTGAATTTAGTGATCATACATGCAACTGTAAACTCTCTCATTGCAGTTGACTAAAATTTTTCCTATTTCTTTCATTATCTCATTCTTATGTACATATAATTATAAGCATAGCCTAACTTTAATATTCTACAACTGTTAACTTCACTTCTACTGCGACCACGAATCAATAAAGTCATTAAACTTCTTTAAGAGTTTATAATTTTCATTTCTGCAAATAGGTGGAGCAAATCAGCTCTTCCTCGAAACATATATATTGTTACGTTTTTATTCTGTGAGCGTTTAATTCTATTTGAATTACCTTGTTCGATCACTGGATTCTGTTAATAATAACTGCAACACTTATTTTATACAACTATATACAGCAACAATTTATTTAATAATCTCTATTTACAATCAACACTGTTTACAATCAACTATTTACTATAACACTTAAATGTACTTGCAGCTTTTGCCTCTGTATCAATGTTTTCGCAATCACGTTCGGAATTAGATTGATTGTCAATTCTCAACACTGGCTCTATTTATACTCTGTTGGCAACACCCCAGAATCTTCCTTTATCGAGATTCTTCTCTTCCTTTCTCGTTGGCTTGTTCTGGTTATCGCTTATTTCTTTTTGTTGACATTCGTTTCGATGCTGCCAATAGAGTCAGTCACAATAGTGATGAGTAATCAACTATCGATACTCGTTACACTGCCCTCCTCTTAACCTTGTTCGTCCCGAACAAGTTTTTATACTTCCCCTCGATATGGCGCAAGTCGCTCCAAGTGCACTACTTTAAACTTTGCTCTTTTATTCCAGGCACGTTGAATGCGATACACTACGTCATTTATCTTTGCTATAATCTCATATGGTCCTTCCCAATGAGTCTGTAGTTTAGGGGACAGGCCTTTCTTTCGTTGTGGATTATGAAGCATTACAAGCTCTCCTTCATAGAACCCTTTTGAATTTGCTTTCAAGTCATACCTGGCCTTCATCTTATCGCTTATCATCTGCGACCGCTCTCTGATGAACTGATGTACTTCATCCAACTGTTCCCGCTTTTCGCTAGTATAATTTCCTTCGGTTGATCTCGTTGGTGTTACAACTCCAAATTTTAAATCAGCTGGCAGTCTTAACTCGTTTCCAAAAATTGCCATTGCCGGTGTAGTAGCCGTTGTATCATGTTGTGCGGATCGATATGCCATGAGGAACATTGGTATATGTACATCCCAGTCTCTTTGGTATTTATCTACGACTTTTCTCAAATATTCCTTGAAGGTACGGTTAAATCGTTCTATCATGCCATCAGATTGTGGATGCAAAGGTGTTGTACGAGTTTTGTATATACCCAGCATACGGCATATCTCTTGGAATACAACTGATTCGAAATTTCGACCTTGGTCTGAGTGTAACTCCATCGGTACACCAAAACGAGTAACCCATTGGTTGACGAATACATCCGCAACTGTACTAGCTTCCTGATTTGGAATGGGGTATACTTCAGGCCATTTACTGAAGTAATCTATAACCACCAGAACATACTTGTTTCCTGCGTTGCTTATTGGAAATGGTCCAGCTATATCCATAGCAATTCGCTCGAATGGAGCACCCACGGTGTATTGGTGCATCTTACCTCGGCTTTTCTTAGTGGGACCTTTGGCCATTGTACATTGCTTACACTTCCGAATCCAATCAGCGACATGGTCATGGCATCCAACCCAATAAAATCGTTTCTTTATTTTCTCGACGGTTTTGGTAATTCCCAAATGCCCTCCACTGGAGGCATTGTGATACTCAGCTATCACTTCATTTATTCTTGCCTTGGGTACCACTAGCAGATCATAAGTGATTTTTCCATCTTCACTTTCCCATATTCGGAATAAACATCCGTCTCGTATGTGCAGGCTTTGCCACTGCGCCCAGTATGCCTTTGCTATTGGACTCTCATTAGCCATTTCTTGCCAATCTGGACGTATGCCCTGCTCCTTGTATTCCATAATCTTTACGAGATCTGGGTCGTTCCGCTGATCTTCTTGCACTCGTTCGGTGGTCCATGACTCCTCCGGCAATATATTCGTAAGTCGTATGTCGACAATGTGCTCCTTGCTTTCCACTCGAGAACAATGTTTACATTCCATTTTGCAAGGACTACGAGATAGAGCATCCGCGTTGCCGTGATGTCCTCCTTTACGATGTTCGATGGTAAAATCATAACTCTGCAGCCTTTCAATCCAGCGCGCCAATTGTCCTTCTGGGTTTTTAAATTGCAATAACCACCTTAGCGCTGAGTGGTCAGTTCGTAGATGAAATGACTGACCGTACAAGTATTTATGGAAATACTTTACACATTCCAGTATTGGAAGCAACTCTCTTCGAGTGATACAGTAATTTCTTTCTGGCTTCGACAGGATTTTACTGTAGTATGCTATTACGTTTTCTTGCCCATCTATGATCTGAGAGAGCACACCACCTATTCCATAGCCACTCGCATCTGTGTCCAACACAAACTTTTGACCAGGTACTGGATACGCTAATACTGGTGCTGAACAGAGTTTTTCTTTCAGTTGTTCGAATGCTTTCTGTTGGTCTTCGCCCCATACAAATGGTTTGTTCTTTCTTGTTAACTCATGCAGACTGCTGGCGATGTTTGCAAATCCAGGAACAAATCGTCTATAGTAGGTACATAAGCCTAGGAAGCTTCTTAACTCGTGAAGATTCGATGGAATAGGCCATTCTTGTACTGCTGCTACTTTCTCCTCGTCGGTATGTACCCCTTCTGTTGTTACTTTATGACCAAGATATTTAACTTCTTGCCTGAAGAGTGAACACTTTTTCATATTCAGTTTAAGCCCTGCTGATTGTATACGCTCAAATATTTCTTTCAACTTTTCCAGGTGGTCGTTAAAATCTTTTCCCATCACAATAATGTCACCGAGGTACACCAAGCACGTTTTCCAGTGTAGTCCTCTGAGTACACGCTCCATCAAACGTTCGAAAGTAGCTGGCGCATTGCATAAACCAAATGGCATGACTGTAAATTGCCATAGACCATCGCCAATATTGAAAGCTGTTTTCTCTTTGTCTTCCTTACCAAGTTCCACTTGCCAGTAGCCACTTTGCAAATCAAGAGTTGAGAACCACTTCGCACCAGATAGTGTATCCAGAGTGTCATCGATTCTTGGCAGTGGATAGCTGTCTTTTTTCGTAATATCATTTAGCTTTCTGTAATCCACACAGAATCGAGTACTTCCATCCTTCTTCTTTACCAGCACAACTGGTGAACTCCATGGACTCGCTGATGGTTCAATAACACCTTGTTTCTGCATATCGGAAATCAGCTTAATGGCTTCGTCTCTTTTGGCCAATGGAACTCGTCGTGGTGCTTGACGAATTGGTCTAGAATCACCGGTGTCAATGTGATGCTTCACGATGGTTGTTCGTCCTCCAGTTTTTCCATTTGAAGAAAATATTGAACTGTACTTCTCCAATACTTGTAAAGCCTTTTCTTTTTGCTGTTTGGTAAGCACACCTGCCCATTCCTCCATCTGTGCTTTTATTTCCGCCTTGCCAGTTCCTGATCTTCCACTTTTTATCGACGAACCCTTTTCGCAGTCTACTACGGCAGTAACTTCCTGGCAATGACCAATCACCATTCCTTTCTTTACAACTGTAGATGTATTAGTTGGATTTAAAATTCGCACCGGTACTATTCCATTTTCTTTAGGTTCTACTAACGTCCTACCAAGTATGATGTTTTTATTCGTTATTTCTTTATCTGCTTGCACCAGCCACAACTTGCCTGTCCCATCATCCACATTCATCTGTGCCCATATCACCGCTTCTGATTTTGCTGGAACCTCTTGGCGTTGACATGCCAGTACTCGTTTGATGTTCCCACTACGCTTGTAACCGATGTTCAATGGTAGTTCGACATTTGCATAACGTAGTATCCGTTGATTTAAATCTAACGTAAATCCGTTGTCAATCATAAAATCAACACCAATTATTACGTCATCGATGATGTCGGCCACAATGAATTCATGTTCCCATGTACAATTTCCAATAGATACTCGTTTCTTTATCTTACCCAGAATTTGTGCATCCTCACCCGTTGCTGTACGCAATTTTATTCCCATTAAAGGCTCAAACCTCTTTACCAAATCGCTCTTGATTATAGAATGTGATGCGCCAGTGTCCAGGGTTAACATGAATTCCATATTGTCCAATTTTCCATCAATAGTTAAGCTGCTTGGCACACGCTGTAGTTGTGAAATGTGAATGATGGGGCAACCCACTATTGGAGTCAGTTCACGCCCCGCTGAACTGACTCGATTTAGTTTAACGATGGATTTGTGTTAGTGGAGCGATCACTATCCACCTTATTCTCCTTCTTTTGTCTTCCTGGAGAACTCGATCTTGATCGCTTTCGTCGTAGACGGCAGTCACGCGCCATGTGTCCTGGTTTGTCACAAATGAAGCACTTACCAGTAAATTTGTTTTCGCGTCGACCTGTTGTTCTTCCTTCAGGCTGCGCTACAGATTTGAATGCCTGACACACTGCTTCAACCAGATCTGCTGTTTCTGTTTCTAGTTGGCGTACCCGTGGCATTGGTCGACACATCAAACTGGCGGCTTCAAACGTCAATGCACTACTGACTGTTTCGGCATAAGTATTCCTGGGTGACATGACTAGGGCACGCTTTGTCTCTCCATCACGTATGCCATCTATGAATGCCTCTATTTTGATTTTTTCGACGAACTCTTCCGAATTACCGGAGAACGCTAGATGACATAAGCGCTCAATATCGGAAGCGAATTCCTGCAGACTCTCATTACTCCGTTGCACTCGCGATCTCAATTCCACTCGATGTAATTGACTCTTGTATTCATTTCCATACTTTCGCTGGAGTGTGTCCATCAGTGACTGATAGCTACCACGATCTTTCTCTGGAATCATCTGTAACACCTCGGAAGCATTACCTTTTAATGCGACTATTAAAGCAGCAGTCTTGTCGCTATCATCCCATTGATTCTTCGAAGCGGTTGTCTCGAATTGAAGCTTGAAGATATTGAATGGCGTGCTTCCGTCAAATGTTGGTGGCTTAAGTTTGATTGTACTTGAATCTCTAATCACTGATGTGGCTGGCCCATTTATTTTTAGTTGGTTGAGATCGTGTTGTAATTTCTCGAACTTATCTTCCAAATCATCTACATGTTCCTTCAGATCTGTAACTTTTTCATTAATGGCTCCGGAAATTTCATCTACATGTTCTTTTAGTTCTGCAACTTTCTCATTAATAGCCCCAGAAGTTTCTTGTAGTTTGTAGTTAATTGTCTTCTGGAATTCTCCAATGAAGTTTTCTTGTCGAGACGAACTTTCTTGTAACTGTTGCATCATGGTTTTCATGAAATCCATAAGTTGACCACTCGAATCTATTTTGCTCTCTTCCTCAGCGTGCACAACTGCTTGTATATCGGCTTCCTCGAAGAACTCATGTTCTTCTACATTAATTCCCTTAGCCTCCATAGCTTGCCTCAGCCTCACCAGCAGTTCCGCCTTTGCACCTGATGACGATAGATTCATCTCTACCAACAGCTTTTTAAGCTGGTCCACTTTTAGTTGGTCAATTTTCACCATTTTTACAGAATCCCACTTCTGACACCAATTGTTACGTTTTTATTCTGTGAGCGTTTAATTCTATTTGAATTACCTTGTTCGATCACTGGATTCTGTTAATAATAACTGCAACACTTATTTTATACAACTATATACAGCAACAATTTATTTAATAATCTCTATTTACAATCAACACTGTTTACAATCAACTATTTACTATAACACTTAAATGTACTTGCAGCTTTTGCCTCTGTATCAATGTTTTCGCAATCACGTTCGGAATTAGATTGATTGTCAATTCTCAACACTGGCTCTATTTATACTCTGTTGGCAACACCCCAGAATCTTCCTTTATCGAGATTCTTCTCTTCCTTTCTCGTTGGCTTGTTCTGGTTATCGCTTATTTCTTTTTGTTGACATTCGTTTCGATGCTGCCAATAGAGTCAGTCACAATAGTGATGAGTAATCAACTATCGATACTCGTTACACTGCCCTCCTCTTAACCTTGTTCGTCCCGAACAAGTTTTTATACTTCCCCTCGATATGGCGCAAGTCGCTCCAAGTGCACTACTTTAAACTTTGCTCTTTTATTCCAGGCACGTTGAATGCGATACACTACGTCATTTATCTTTGCTATAATCTCATATGGTCCTTCCCAATGAGTCTGTAGTTTAGGGGACAGGCCTTTCTTTCGTTGTGGATTATGAAGCATTACAAGCTCTCCTTCATAGAACCCTTTTGAATTTGCTTTCAAGTCATACCTGGCCTTCATCTTATCGCTTATCATCTGCGACCGCTCTCTGATGAACTGATGTACTTCATCCAACTGTTCCCGCTTTTCGCTAGTATAATTTCCTTCGGTTGATCTCGTTGGTGTTACAACTCCAAATTTTAAATCAGCTGGCAGTCTTAACTCGTTTCCAAAAATTGCCATTGCCGGTGTAGTAGCCGTTGTATCATGTTGTGCGGATCGATATGCCATGAGGAACATTGGTATATGTACATCCCAGTCTCTTTGGTATTTATCTACGACTTTTCTCAAATATTCCTTGAAGGTACGGTTAAATCGTTCTATCATGCCATCAGATTGTGGATGCAAAGGTGTTGTACGAGTTTTGTATATACCCAGCATACGGCATATCTCTTGGAATACAACTGATTCGAAATTTCGACCTTGGTCTGAGTGTAACTCCATCGGTACACCAAAACGAGTAACCCATTGGTTGACGAATACATCCGCAACTGTACTAGCTTCCTGATTTGGAATGGGGTATACTTCAGGCCATTTACTGAAGTAATCTATAACCACCAGAACATACTTGTTTCCTGCGTTGCTTATTGGAAATGGTCCAGCTATATCCATAGCAATTCGCTCGAATGGAGCACCCACGGTGTATTGGTGCATCTTACCTCGGCTTTTCTTAGTGGGACCTTTGGCCATTGTACATTGCTTACACTTCCGAATCCAATCAGCGACATGGTCATGGCATCCAACCCAATAAAATCGTTTCTTTATTTTCTCGACGGTTTTGGTAATTCCCAAATGCCCTCCACTGGAGGCATTGTGATACTCAGCTATCACTTCATTTATTCTTGCCTTGGGTACCACTAGCAGATCATAAGTGATTTTTCCATCTTCACTTTCCCATATTCGGAATAAACATCCGTCTCGTATGTGCAGGCTTTGCCACTGCGCCCAGTATGCCTTTGCTATTGGACTCTCATTAGCCATTTCTTGCCAATCTGGACGTATGCCCTGCTCCTTGTATTCCATAATCTTTACGAGATCTGGGTCGTTCCGCTGATCTTCTTGCACTCGTTCGGTGGTCCATGACTCCTCCGGCAATATATTCGTAAGTCGTATGTCGACAATGTGCTCCTTGCTTTCCACTCGAGAACAATGTTTACATTCCATTTTGCAAGGACTACGAGATAGAGCATCCGCGTTGCCGTGATGTCCTCCTTTACGATGTTCGATGGTAAAATCATAACTCTGCAGCCTTTCAATCCAGCGCGCCAATTGTCCTTCTGGGTTTTTAAATTGCAATAACCACCTTAGCGCTGAGTGGTCAGTTCGTAGATGAAATGACTGACCGTACAAGTATTTATGGAAATACTTTACACATTCCAGTATTGGAAGCAACTCTCTTCGAGTGACACAGTAATTTCTTTCTGGCTTCGACAGGATTTTACTGTAGTATGCTATTACGTTTTCTTGCCCATCTATGATCTGAGAGAGCACACCACCTATTCCATAGCCACTCGCATCTGTGTCCAACACAAACTTTTGACCAGGTACTGGATACGCTAATACTGGTGCTGAACAGAGTTTTTCTTTCAGTTGTTCGAATGCTTTCTGTTGGTCTTCGCCCCATACAAATGGTTTGTTCTTTCTTGTTAACTCATGCAGACTGCTGGCGATGTTTGCAAATCCAGGAACAAATCGTCTATAGTAGGTACATAAGCCTAGGAAGCTTCTTAACTCGTGAAGATTCGATGGAATAGGCCATTCTTGTACTGCTGCTACTTTCTCCTCGTCGGTATGTACCCCTTCTGTTGTTACTTTATGACCAAGATATTTAACTTCTTGCCTGAAGAGTGAACACTTTTTCATATTCAGTTTAAGCCCAGCTGATTGTATACGCTCAAATATTTCTTTCAACTTTTCCAGGTGGTCGTTAAAATCTTTTCCCATCACAATAATGTCATCGAGGTACACCAAGCACGTTTTCCAGTGTAGTCCTCTGAGTACACGCTCCATCAAACGTTCGAAAGTAGCTGGCGCATTGCATAAACCAAATGGCATGACTGTAAATTGCCATAGACCATCGCCAATATTGAAAGCTGTTTTCTCTTTGTCTTCCTTACCAAGTTCCACTTGCCAGTAGCCACTTTGCAAATCAAGAGTTGAGAACCACTTCGCACCAGATAGTGTATCCAGAGTGTCATCGATTCTTGGCAGTGGATAGCTGTCTTTTTTCGTAATATCATTTAGCTTTCTGTAATCCACACAGAATCGAGTACTTCCATCCTTCTTCTTTACCAGCACAACTGGTGAACTCCATGGACTCGCTGATGGTTCAATAACACCTTGTTTCTGCATATCGGAAATCAGCTTAATGGCTTCGTCTCTTTTGGCCAATGGAACTCGTCGTGGTGCTTGACGAATTGGTCTAGAATCACCGGTGTCAATGTGATGCTTCACGATGGTTGTTCGTCCTCCAGTTTTTCCATTTGAAGAAAATATTGAACTGTACTTCTCCAATACTTGTAAAGCCTTTTCTTTTTGCTGTTTGGTAAGCACACCTGCCCATTCCTCCATCTGTGCTTTTATTTCCGCCTTGCCAGTTCCTGATCTTCCACTTTTTATCGACGAACCCTTTTCGCAGTCTACTACGGCAGTAACTTCCTGGCAATGACCAATCACCATTCCTTTCTTTACAACTGTAGATGTATTAGTTGGATTTAAAATTCGCACCGGTACTATTCCATTTTCTTTAGGTTCTACTAACGTCCTACCAAGTATGATGTTTTTATTCGTTATTTCTTTATCTGCTTGCACCAGCCACAACTTGCCTGTCCCATCATCCACATTCATCTGTGCCCATATCACCGCTTCTGATTTTGCTGGAACCTCTTGGCGTTGACATGCCAGTACTCGTTTGATGTTCCCACTACGCTTGTAACCGATGTTCAATGGTAGTTCGACATTTGCATAACGTAGTATCCGTTGATTTAAATCTAACGTAAATCCGTTGTCAATCATAAAATCAACACCAATTATTACGTCATCGATGATGTCGGCCACAATGAATTCATGTTCCCATGTACAATTTCCAATAGATACTCGTTTCTTTATCTTACCCAGAATTTGTGCATCCTCACCCGTTGCTGTACGCAATTTTATTCCCATTAAAGGCTCAAACCTCTTTACCAAATCGCTCTTGATTATAGAATGTGATGCGCCAGTGTCCAGGGTTAACATGAATTCCATATTGTCCAATTTTCCATCAATAGTTAAGCTGCTTGGCACACGCTGTAGTTGTGAAATGTGAATGATGGGGCAACCCACTATTGGAGTCAGTTCACGCCCCGCTGAACTGACTCGATTTAGTTTAACGATGGATTTGTGTTAGTGGAGCGATCACTATCCACCTTATTCTCCTTCTTTTGTCTTCCTGGAGAACTCGATCTTGATCGCTTTCGTCGTAGACGGCAGTCACGCGCCATGTGTCCTGGTTTGTCACAAATGAAGCACTTACCAGTAAATTTGTTTTCGCGTCGACCTGTTGTTCTTCCTTCAGGCTGCGCTACAGATTTGAATGCCTGACACACTGCTTCAACCAGATCTGCTGTTTCTGTTTCTAGTTGGCGTACCCGTGGCATTGGTCGACACATCAAACTGGCGGCTTCAAACGTCAATGCACTACTGACTGTTTCGGCATAAGTATTCCTGGGTGACATGACTAGGGCACGCTTTGTCTCTCCATCACGTATGCCATCTATGAATGCCTCTATTTTGATTTTTTCGACGAACTCTTCCGAATTACCGGAGAACGCTAGATGACATAAGCGCTCAATATCGGAAGCGAATTCCTGCAGACTCTCATTACTCCGTTGCACTCGCGATCTCAATTCCACTCGATGTAATTGACTCTTGTATTCATTTCCATACTTTCGCTGGAGTGTGTCCATCAGTGACTGATAGCTACCACGATCTTTCTCTGGAATCATCTGTAACACCTCGGAAGCATTACCTTTTAATGCGACTATTAAAGCAGCAGTCTTGTCGCTATCATCCCATTGATTCTTCGAAGCGGTTGTCTCGAATTGAAGCTTGAAGATATTGAATGGCGTGCTTCCGTCAAATGTTGGTGGCTTAAGTTTGATTGTACTTGAATCTCTAATCACTGATGTGGCTGGCCCATTTATTTTTAGTTGGTTGAGATCGTGTTGTAATTTCTCGAACTTATCTTCCAAATCATCTACATGTTCCTTCAGATCTGTAACTTTTTCATTAATGGCTCCGGAAATTTCATCTACATGTTCTTTTAGTTCTGCAACTTTCTCATTAATAGCCCCAGAAGTTTCTTGTAGTTTGTAGTTAATTGTCTTCTGGAATTCTCCAATGAAGTTTTCTTGTCGAGACGAACTTTCTTGTAACTGTTGCATCATGGTTTTCATGAAATCCATAAGTTGACCACTCGAATCTATTTTGCTCTCTTCCTCAGCGTGCACAACTGCTTGTATATCGGCTTCCTCGAAGAACTCATGTTCTTCTACATTAATTCCCTTAGCCTCCATAGCTTGCCTCAGCCTCACCAGCAGTTCCGCCTTTGCACCTGATGACGATAGATTCATCTCTACCAACAGCTTTTTAAGCTGGTCCACTTTTAGTTGGTCAATTTTCACCATTTTTACAGAATCCCACTTCTGACACCAATTGTTACGTTTTTATTCTGTGAGCGTTTAATTCTATTTGAATTACCTTGTTCGATCACTGGATTCTGTTAATAATAACTGCAACACTTATTTTATACAACTATATACAGCAACAATTTATTTAATAATCTCTATTTACAATCAACACTGTTTACAATCAACTATTTACTATAACACTTAAATGTACTTGCAGCTTTTGCCTCTGTATCAATGTTTTCGCAATCACGTTCGGAATTAGATTGATTGTCAATTCTCAACACTGGCTCTATTTATACTCTGTTGGCAACACCCCAGAATCTTCCTTTATCGAGATTCTTCTCTTCCTTTCTCGTTGGCTTGTTCTGGTTATCGCTTATTTCTTTTTGTTGACATTCGTTTCGATGCTGCCAATAGAGTCAGTCACAATAGTGATGAGTAATCAACTATCGATACTCGTTACACTGCCCTCCTCTTAACCTTGTTCGTCCCGAACAAGTTTTTATACTTCCCCTCGATATGGCGCAAGTCGCTCCAAGTGCACTACTTTAAACTTTGCTCTTTTATTCCAGGCACGTTGAATGCGATACACTACGTCATTTATCTTTGCTATAATCTCATATGGTCCTTCCCAATGAGTCTGTAGTTTAGGGGACAGGCCTTTCTTTCGTTGTGGATTATGAAGCATTACAAGCTCTCCTTCATAGAACCCTTTTGAATTTGCTTTCAAGTCATACCTGGCCTTCATCTTATCGCTTATCATCTGCGACCGCTCTCTGATGAACTGATGTACTTCATCCAACTGTTCCCGCTTTTCGCTAGTATAATTTCCTTCGGTTGATCTCGTTGGTGTTACAACTCCAAATTTTAAATCAGCTGGCAGTCTTAACTCGTTTCCAAAAATTGCCATTGCCGGTGTAGTAGCCGTTGTATCATGTTGTGCGGATCGATATGCCATGAGGAACATTGGTATATGTACATCCCAGTCTCTTTGGTATTTATCTACGACTTTTCTCAAATATTCCTTGAAGGTACGGTTAAATCGTTCTATCATGCCATCAGATTGTGGATGCAAAGGTGTTGTACGAGTTTTGTATATACCCAGCATACGGCATATCTCTTGGAATACAACTGATTCGAAATTTCGACCTTGGTCTGAGTGTAACTCCATCGGTACACCAAAACGAGTAACCCATTGGTTGACGAATACATCCGCAACTGTACTAGCTTCCTGATTTGGAATGGGGTATACTTCAGGCCATTTACTGAAGTAATCTATAACCACCAGAACATACTTGTTTCCTGCGTTGCTTATTGGAAATGGTCCAGCTATATCCATAGCAATTCGCTCGAATGGAGCACCCACGGTGTATTGGTGCATCTTACCTCGGCTTTTCTTAGTGGGACCTTTGGCCATTGTACATTGCTTACACTTCCGAATCCAATCAGCGACATGGTCATGGCATCCAACCCAATAAAATCGTTTCTTTATTTTCTCGACGGTTTTGGTAATTCCCAAATGCCCTCCACTGGAGGCATTGTGATACTCAGCTATCACTTCATTTATTCTTGCCTTGGGTACCACTAGCAGATCATAAGTGATTTTTCCATCTTCACTTTCCCATATTCGGAATAAACATCCGTCTCGTATGTGCAGGCTTTGCCACTGCGCCCAGTATGCCTTTGCTATTGGACTCTCATTAGCCATTTCTTGCCAATCTGGACGTATGCCCTGCTCCTTGTATTCCATAATCTTTACGAGATCTGGGTCGTTCCGCTGATCTTCTTGCACTCGTTCGGTGGTCCATGACTCCTCCGGCAATATATTCGTAAGTCGTATGTCGACAATGTGCTCCTTGCTTTCCACTCGAGAACAATGTTTACATTCCATTTTGCAAGGACTACGAGATAGAGCATCCGCGTTGCCGTGATGTCCTCCTTTACGATGTTCGATGGTAAAATCATAACTCTGCAGCCTTTCAATCCAGCGCGCCAATTGTCCTTCTGGGTTTTTAAATTGCAATAACCACCTTAGCGCTGAGTGGTCAGTTCGTAGATGAAATGACTGACCGTACAAGTATTTATGGAAATACTTTACACATTCCAGTATTGGAAGCAACTCTCTTCGAGTGACACAGTAATTTCTTTCTGGCTTCGACAGGATTTTACTGTAGTATGCTATTACGTTTTCTTGCCCATCTATGATCTGAGAGAGCACACCACCTATTCCATAGCCACTCGCATCTGTGTCCAACACAAACTTTTGACCAGGTACTGGATACGCTAATACTGGTGCTGAACAGAGTTTTTCTTTCAGTTGTTCGAATGCTTTCTGTTGGTCTTCGCCCCATACAAATGGTTTGTTCTTTCTTGTTAACTCATGCAGACTGCTGGCGATGTTTGCAAATCCAGGAACAAATCGTCTATAGTAGGTACATAAGCCTAGGAAGCTTCTTAACTCGTGAAGATTCGATGGAATAGGCCATTCTTGTACTGCTGCTACTTTCTCCTCGTCGGTATGTACCCCTTCTGTTGTTACTTTATGACCAAGATATTTAACTTCTTGCCTGAAGAGTGAACACTTTTTCATATTCAGTTTAAGCCCTGCTGATTGTATACGCTCAAATATTTCTTTCAACTTTTCCAGGTGGTCGTTAAAATCTTTTCCCATCACAATAATGTCATCGAGGTACACCAAGCACGTTTTCCAGTGTAGTCCTCTGAGTACACGCTCCATCAAACGTTCGAAAGTAGCTGGCGCATTGCATAAACCAAATGGCATGACTGTAAATTGCCATAGACCATCGCCAATATTGAAAGCTGTTTTCTCTTTGTCTTCCTTACCAAGTTCCACTTGCCAGTAGCCACTTTGCAAATCAAGAGTTGAGAACCACTTCGCACCAGATAGTGTATCCAGAGTGTCATCGATTCTTGGCAGTGGATAGCTGTCTTTTTTCGTAATATCATTTAGCTTTCTGTAATCCACACAGAATCGAGTACTTCCATCCTTCTTCTTTACCAGCACAACTGGTGAACTCCATGGACTCGCTGATGGTTCAATAACACCTTGTTTCTGCATATCGGAAATCAGCTTAATGGCTTCGTCTCTTTTGGCCAATGGAACTCGTCGTGGTGCTTGACGAATTGGTCTAGAATCACCGGTGTCAATGTGATGCTTCACGATGGTTGTTCGTCCTCCAGTTTTTCCATTTGAAGAAAATATTGAACTGTACTTCTCCAATACTTGTAAAGCCTTTTCTTTTTGCTGTTTGGTAAGCACACCTGCCCATTCCTCCATCTGTGCTTTTATTTCCGCCTTGCCAGTTCCTGATCTTCCACTTTTTATCGACGAACCCTTTTCGCAGTCTACTACGGCAGTAACTTCCTGGCAATGACCAATCACCATTCCTTTCTTTACAACTGTAGATGTATTAGTTGGATTTAAAATTCGCACCGGTACTATTCCATTTTCTTTAGGTTCTACTAACGTCCTACCAAGTATGATGTTTTTATTCGTTATTTCTTTATCTGCTTGCACCAGCCACAACTTGCCTGTCCCATCATCCACATTCATCTGTGCCCATATCACCGCTTCTGATTTTGCTGGAACCTCTTGGCGTTGACATGCCAGTACTCGTTTGATGTTCCCACTACGCTTGTAACCGATGTTCAATGGTAGTTCGACATTTGCATAACGTAGTATCCGTTGATTTAAATCTAACGTAAATCCGTTGTCAATCATAAAATCAACACCAATTATTACGTCATCGATGATGTCGGCCACAATGAATTCATGTTCCCATGTACAATTTCCAATAGATACTCGTTTCTTTATCTTACCCAGAATTTGTGCATCCTCACCCGTTGCTGTACGCAATTTTATTTCCATTAAAGGCTCAAACCTCTTTACCAAATCGCTCTTGATTATAGAATGTGATGCGCCAGTGTCCAGGGTTAACATGAATTCCATATTGTCCAATTTTCCATCAATAGTTAAGCTGCTTGGCACACGCTGTAGTTGTGAAATGTGAATGATGGGGCAACCCACTATTGGAGTCAGTTCACGCCCCGCTGAACTGACTCGATTTAGTTTAACGATGGATTTGTGTTAGTGGAGCGATCACTATCCACCTTATTCTCCTTCTTTTGTCTTCCTGGAGAACTCGATCTTGATCGCTTTCGTCGTAGACGGCAGTCACGCGCCATGTGTCCTGGTTTGTCACAAATGAAGCACTTACCAGTAAATTTGTTTTCGCGTCGACCTGTTGTTCTTCCTTCAGGCTGCGCTACAGATTTGAATGCCTGACACACTGCTTCAACCAGATCTGCTGTTTCTGTTTCTAGTTGGCGTACCCGTGGCATTGGTCGACACATCAAACTGGCGGCTTCAAACGTCAATGCACTACTGACTGTTTCGGCATAAGTATTCCTGGGTGACATGACTAGGGCACGCTTTGTCTCTCCATCACGTATGCCATCTATGAATGCCTCTATTTTGATTTTTTCGACGAACTCTTCCGAATTACCGGAGAACGCTAGATGACATAAGCGCTCAATATCGGAAGCGAATTCCTGCAGACTCTCATTACTCCGTTGCACTCGCGATCTCAATTCCACTCGATGTAATTGACTCTTGTATTCATTTCCATACTTTCGCTGGAGTGTGTCCATCAGTGACTGATAGCTACCACGATCTTTCTCTGGAATCATCTGTAACACCTCGGAAGCATTACCTTTTAATGCGACTATTAAAGCAGCAGTCTTGTCGCTATCATCCCATTGATTCTTCGAAGCGGTTGTCTCGAATTGAAGCTTGAAGATATTGAATGGCGTGCTTCCGTCAAATGTTGGTGACTTAAGTTTGATTGTACTTGAATCTCTAATCACTGATGTGGCTGGCCCATTTATTTTTAGTTGGTTGAGATCGTGTTGTAATTTCTCGAACTTATCTTCCAAATCATCTACATGTTCCTTCAGATCTGTAACTTTTTCATTAATGGCTCCGGAAATTTCATCTACATGTTCTTTTAGTTCTGCAACTTTCTCATTAATAGCCCCAGAAGTTTCTTGTAGTTTGTAGTTAATTGTCTTCTGGAATTCTCCAATGAAGTTTTCTTGTCGAGACGAACTTTCTTGTAACTGTTGCATCATGGTTTTCATGAAATCCATAAGTTGACCACTCGAATCTATTTTGCTCTCTTCCTCAGCGTGCACAACTGCTTGTATATCGGCTTCCTCGAAGAACTCATGTTCTTCTACATTAATTCCCTTAGCCTCCATAGCTTGCCTCAGCCTCACCAGCAGTTCCGCCTTTGCACCTGATGACGATAGATTCATCTCTACCAACAGCTTTTTAAGCTGGTCCACTTTTAGTTGGTCAATTTTCACCATTTTTACAGAATCCCACTTCTGACACCAATTGTTACGTTTTTATTCTGTGAGCGTTTAATTCTATTTGAATTACCTTGTTCGATCACTGGATTCTGTTAATAATAACTGCAACACTTATTTTATACAACTATATACAGCAACAATTTATTTAATAATCTCTATTTACAATCAACACTGTTTACAATCAACTATTTACTATAACACTTAAATGTACTTGCAGCTTTTGCCTCTGTATCAATGTTTTCGCAATCACGTTCGGAATTAGATTGATTGTCAATTCTCAACACTGGCTCTATTTATACTCTGTTGGCAACACCCCAGAATCTTCCTTTATCGAGATTCTTCTCTTCCTTTCTCGTTGGCTTGTTCTGGTTATCGCTTATTTCTTTTTGTTGACATTCGTTTCGATGCTGCCAATAGAGTCAGTCACAATAGTGATGAGTAATCAACTATCGATACTCGTTACAATATTGTTACATTTTTATTTTGTGAGTGTTTAAGTCTATTAATCTAATTATCCTTCTTCGATCACTGGATTCTGTTAATAATAACTTCAACTCTTATTTTATACAACTATATACAGCAACAATTTATTTAATAAACTCTATTTACAATCAACTCTGTTTACAATCAACTATTTAGAATAACACTTTAATGTACTTGCAACTTTTGTCTCTGAAAATGTATAGATGTTTGCGCAATCACGTTCGGGATTCGATTTATTCGCACTTGTCAACACTGGCTCTATTTATACTCTGTTGACAACACCCCAGAATCTTCCTTTATCGAGATTCTTCTCTTTCTTTCTCGTTGGCTTGTTCTGGTTATCGCTTATTTCTTTTTGTTGACATTCGTTTCTATACTGCCAACAATCGTGTCAGTCACAATAGTGATGAATAACCAACCATCGATATTCGTTACACTGCCCTCCTCTTAACATTGTTCGTCCCGAACAAGTTTTTATACTTCCCCCCGATATGGCGCATGTCTCTTCAAGTGGACTACTTTAAAAATTAAAGTACTTCGTCATTTATCTTTGCTATAATCTTATATGGTCCTTCCCAATGCTTTTCTTTCGTTGTGGATTATGAAGAATTACAAGCTCTTCTTCATAGAACCCTTTTCAATTTGCTTTCAAGTCATACCTGGCCTTCATCTTTTCGCAAATCATCTGCGACCGCTCTCTGATGAACTGATGTACTTCATCCAACTATTCCCGCTTTTCGCTA
This sequence comes from Megamerina dolium, assembly GCA_963854835.1. Lineage (NCBI taxonomy): Eukaryota > Metazoa > Arthropoda > Insecta > Diptera > Megamerinidae > Megamerina > Megamerina dolium. The sequence goes on along the minus strand of OY978525.1, from coordinate 56,616,534 downwards.
GTATAATTACCTTCGGTTGATCTCGTTGGTGTTACGACTCCAAATTTTAAATCAACTGGCAATCTTAACTCGTTTCCAAAAATTGCCATTGCCGGTGTAGTAGCAGTCGTATCATGTTGTGCGCATCGATATGCCATGAGGAACATTGGTATATGTGCATCCCAGTCCCTTTGGTATTTATCTAAGACTTCGAGTAATCCATTAGTTGACGAATACATCCGCAATCGTACTAGCTTCTTCATTTGGAATGGGGTATACTTCAGGCTGCCGTAGCTCAGTGGTTAGTGTGTTCGCCTTCTGATCTGTATGTCGTGGTTCAATCCCAGGCTGATGCATAACAAATTTAATATCGATAAGATTTTTCTTTCGAATGGTACCCACCTGTCGGCAAGCAATTGGCAATTCTTCCGGCAGTAACAACTTGCCATGAAAAAGCTTCTAAAAGAACTCTGTGACAAAGCTTAGAAAAAGTGATGTCGCAAGTGTTCTGCCGTTCGGAACCGGCTAAAATAAGTAGGTCCCTTCTACTACTGTCCAAATTTAAGACGCACAACAGTAATGGAAGAGAAGCTCGACCAATGAGCCTTTGGGGCTTTAAGTGCCACATATTTTATACTTCAGGCCACTTACTGAAGTAATCTATAACCAAGAGAACATACCTGCTTCCTGCGTTGCTTATGGGAAATGGTCCAGCTATGTCCATAGAAATTCGCTCAAATGGAGCACCCACTGTGTATTGGTGCATCTTACCTCGAGTTTTCTTATTGGGACCTTTGGCCATTGCACATTGCTTACACTTCCGAATCCAATCAGCGACATGGTCATGACATCCAACCCAATAAAATCGTTTCTTTATTTTCTCGACGGTTTTGGTGATTCCCAAATGCCTTCCATTGGAGGCATTGTGATACTCAACTATTACTTCATTTGTTCTTGCCTTGGTTACCACTGAAGATCATTAGTGTTTTTTCCATCTTCACTTTCCCATGATCGGAATAAACATCCGTCTCGTAAGTGCAGGCTTTGCCACTGCGCCCAGTATGCATTTGCTATTGGACTCTCATTAGCCATTTCTTGCCAATCTGGACGTATGCCCTGCTCCTTGCATTCTCCTTGTATTCGCTGATCTTCTTGAACTCGTTCGGTGGTCCATGACTCCTCCGGCAATATATTCTCAAGTCGTATGTCGACAATGTGCTCCTTGCTGCCCACTCAAGAACAATGTTTACATTATATTTTGCAAGGACGACGAGATAGAGCATTCGCATTAGCATTCGCATATATATATATATATATATATATATATATATATATATATATATATATATATATATATATATATATATATATATATATATATATATATATATATATATATATATATATATATATATATATATATATATATATATATATATATATATATATATATATATATATATATATATATATATATATATATATATATATATATATATATATATATATATATATATATATATATATATATATATATATATATATATATATATATATATATATATATGTATGTAAGCACTTTATCAATTTTCAAACTCATGTAACATTTTCCAAATTCACTTATACAAATGATAGAAAAATTGTTAAATGATTAAATGAAAAGTACTGAAAAGTGATGATCTCTGTGATTGTAGACCCAAAATACGTGAACATAAGGTAATGTTTTAGAGCACTCATCGCTCGCAATATAAAAAGAATAATTCGGGATTGCCAATCATGACTCAAAGAGATAAGGTTACGACAATACACTCGAGAAAAAAAGTAATAAGACTCAGCTTTACTTTTTGAATTTAGTTCCGTTTATATTTAGGGATGAACAAAAGTAGTAGTATCATTTGTTACATTGTTATGTGCAAATGCCTTGTGTTACGTGTAGCGATGCAAACACAAGCGTTTCTCTCAGAATTCTCTAGACTTCGTAACTTTTCGTAGAAAGTAAACACAGGCGCTCGAACCTGGCATTTAAGCCTGGATTGCGTGTTTGAACAACTTAGTGAAAAGCACTATAGTTGTAGTCCAATTGACATCGACCAGTAGTCGATTTCTCTATTTATTGGAACTTAGCATACCATTATATTATTACAATTAAATATATATAAAAATTACACTTAAACACAAAATATGCACTAATAAAACACTTTACATAATTTGCCTTGACAGCATATTTAGGCAATGAATATTGACCACTATACGTAATAACAGCGACACTGTTATTTTAGGTCATCAGCAGTCATATAATATTGACGCTGCATTTTATGTTTATGAAATGTATGTGGAGTTTACTGGCGGTCATATGCTGTCAAGGTTTTAAGTAAGTATACAATAATCATGAATATAAATACGACATGTAAAATAGGTACATACATATGTATACACATACATACATCATACATATATGTTTAAGTGCTTAAACATTCTGCCCCGCATTTAACACTAGGCTTAATCTAAACTAAATTCTCAGCTGTTTGTTGTCGTGGTAATTTGGAGCTATAATCTCATTCAGCTGAACTAGTTTAGTTTTGGCTAATGCGTCTTGTAACGCAGCGAGGTTTTTTATTCGCATTGCATACGTGTTTTTAATCAGTTTATGCACTAAGGAATCTAGCCTTTCTTCTTTTGATAGTTGCAAGATTTTTGTCAGCCTTTTGTAGGATGTCGTCAAGTTGCTTAATACTGACTGCTGTCCTTTCAAAGAGGTAAATTTTTGCTCGAGGACACACTCCGGTTGGAGGGTTATTAAGCCGGAGCCTTTCAAAAACAACGAGATGACTTCTTTATCACACACAGCAGTTGCTCGCCAGGACGTCGGAATGTATGTATCCACTGGTTTTTATGATACAATGGTGTCCCGGTGACGTTGTTATCTATTCGTCTTAATTTACAATTCTGGCGTGTATTGTTGTTGAACAGGCCAATCTCGCACTCACATATTGCGGACCCATAGTCGTTTCGGAGTTGTATGTTAGAGCATATGTACGGGTCTTGCTTTAAGAGGTAGCATGAGTTCAATTTGTCATCGTTGAATAAAAGATACTTCTTACGGATAGCACTCATGGCCAAAATAGAAACGCATATGTCTACTACCACCATTGTTTTTTCACCCAATTTGGAATTGGAGCCAGTCTCAAGAGTTAAAATTGGTCATGTTCCACAAGGGAACATTTTATATAACTGTAATAGATCTTCTTTGATCACAAATGTTTGATAAAAAAATAATTTATTTTTTAACTTGAACTCCCAGTACATAAACTAGGAATTTTGTTGAAGTACTATAGATCACTTTAAACCGTATAGTCCACAGAGAAGAAACGCATGTTTTGAAATGTTAATTCTGCTTTATTAATGATTATTCCATTGAATTTATACTAACATGAACATTACGAAAGTACTTACAAGTATTGTACATAAATGATAATGTTAGCATAAATGTATATCATATACAGTGGCTCACAGCTTATTTCGTACAGTGTATATATTTTTATGTAAATGGCTGTAACATCGAAACTAAAAAACTTATCGATAAGTTTTGAATGTAGATGTCTGTGTATGTGTTTAGTAAACCTAATAAGAAAACGGGGAACCCCAAAAATTGTTCTTTTTGTCATGCAAGAGAGAAAAACTATTGATCAGCTGATTTTCAGCTCACATCTTATTTCGTACACAAACTTCAATGTAAGTAAGTTTCATTCTGCCGCGCAGTTACAAAGTTTTTTTGAATTGTATGAGTTTTTGGACCTTTTTAACTATTATAACAATTTTTATTATTCTTATTTTAAATAGTTAAAGTGCTGTAAATTAAACATTTAGCGTTATGGGTCGTCGTACAACGATGGAACAGCGTAAACTGGTAATTAACCATTTTAGGAAAGGTCAGAGTGTGCGAAAAATTGCTGAAATGACAAATTTAAGTGCCTCAACTGTCCAATACATCATTCAACGCTTCATTCGCGAAAATCGGTTGGAGAACAAGGGCAGAGAAGCACCTAATAAGATTTTCAACGCATCAGACGAGCGTTATATTGTACGAAAAATTAAGAAAAATCCAAAGTTATCCACTCCGAAGTTGGCTGCAGAGGTTCAGCGTGAAATAGGAAAATCATCCAGTGCTGAAACTGTCCGACGTGTGCTGCGCAATCATGACTTGAACGGTCGAGTAGCCCGAAAGAAACCATTCATTTCAAAAATGAATATACAACGCCGACTTGACTACGCCAAAGAGCATATTATTAAGACTCCTGCGTTCTGGAATACCGTTATTTTCGCGGATGAGTCTAAGTTTAATATTTTTGGCTCGGACGGAATGTCATATGTTTGGCGTAAAGCGAATACCGAGCTAAACAAGGAGAACCTTAAGCCCACAGTGAAGCATGGTGGCGGTAGCGTGATGGTTTGGGCCTGTATGTCAGCAGCCGGAGTAGGTGAATTGGTTTTTATTGAGGGAACAATGGACAAAATGAAGTACCTCGAGATTCTGAAAAACAATTTGCTTCAAAGTGCAGACAAACTGGATTTGCGGGAAGAATTTCGGTACTACCAAGATAATGACCCAAAACATAAATCTGGGATTGTGCAATCTTGGCTTATTTGGAACTGCCCACACTTGATGTCTCCACCACCACAGTCACCTGACATGAATGTGATTGAAAATCTTTGGTCTATTTTGGACAATAAAATAAGAACACACAAGATTTCTAATAAGCAAGACCTAAAGAAGGTACTGATGGAGGAATGGAAAAAAATCACACCAGACATCACTCAAAAATTGGTGGATTCAATGCCAAATAGACTCCAGGCTATCATTAACGCTAAGGGATGTCATACTAAATATTAAAATCAACTTACTTTGTTTTTAGTTTGAACTTAAAGAGACTGTACGAAATAAGCTGTGACATGAATTTTCCTATTTTTTTCTTATTTTATTTTTTTATAGTGTCAAACACTAAAATTTTGAAAAAGTAAATTTTGGAAAATAAAAAACAAACCTTCCTTTCAAAAATGGCATTTATATTTTGTTCAAATTTTTGCTATATTAGGAATTACGACTGCAGCAATTTTTAAACTGTCACTGTACGAAATAAGCTGGGAGCCACTGTACATATGCTGAATAAAATATAAAACTATAAATACAATGGACCTGTACATAATTATTAAGGAATGCCAAAATAAAAAACATTATAAGTATTCTGAACGTTATTATATATAAATATTATTAATGATAATATGTAGAAATGCTGAATAGACAAATAAATATAAATCCAATGACCTGAACACAATTATAAATATGTATAGAAATAAAAAAATGCAGGTGATTGCTTATGTTGATTTCAATAGTTCATTGCATCTGAACATTCTCCCGCGCGTTGAACAATTTTTTTCAACTATGGATCTTCCAGGTTGATGGTGAATTGTGGTGGTTTTTGGCGGGGCTTTGGTTGAGGCTGGTACCGTTGTGCCCTTTTGAGTTTCCATATTAGGCATAAAATGAGCAGTGTCGGTGACAAGATGAGGGCTGTATAGCTGACTGCATGGTGGTGTTGACTGTTGAACCTCATTGTTTCTGGTAGGAGATCGAACTCTTCGCTTGTTAATCGTTTGTGAAGTGCAGCTAATGTATCTAATTGTGCTTCAAATGATGTATTTGTTGTCTGGAATCGCTCAATGACTTCATCAGCTGTGTTTACGATATTGAAAATCTTGAATCTTCCGTAAGATGTGTATACGGAGCTAACGTTTCTATGATGCCCTTGAATTGTCAGCATATTGAATTTGATCATGCAAGGGTAGCCGGATTATAAATATGACCTTGCTCCTGGTTACTGCTCCCTCTGCCTTCATTATCTTGTAAAATTGTATTATGTTTGATTGATCAAACGGTAGTTGTCGAGATACCGGAAGGTGCGCTTTGACGATATTGAGTTGGTTTTGTAATTGTTGAGGTGTAAGTAGAATCTGTTGAAGATCAGCTGCCATCAATGATAACTGTGTTGATAATGGTGATAATAGTTCAGACACCTTAATTTTATTTGTGTTACTGATTGCGTTGTTTGCTAATGATGCTATTTTCTCTCGTATTTCCGAAAATTTTGATAATGCTGATAGTTCGTTCTGTTTGATGGCGTTAATGGTGGACTCAATGATCGAAGTATGATTTCGGAATAAACTTAAAATTGAGTTTTCATTAGTCTTTATTTCATTGATTGTTTGTGACATCTCTCTGCATATTCAGAATCGAGTATGCCGAACAAGGTACGAGCAACATTTCCTACTATGTTGATTGCCGCTCTCTTTTCACGTCAAATCGATAGAATATCCTTATCTTGTAATAACTCGTCTTTGGTTTGCTTAAGATTATCAATCAGAGCATTACAAGTTGTATTTTGATGGAACCTTGAGCATAGCTTTTGAAGTGTTGTTATTTTGAATGAGAACGTATTAATTTCTGCCCAAAATGAGATCAAATCGTAATAGACCATTATTTTCTATTCAGCTATTACAATTTTAGTTGTTCCAATGCCTTCAAATTACATTCCGGGATCATTGCCAAAATTCGTTATCTGGACTGAGCTGCACAATATTGCAGCAATATTGAAGTAACAAAAGTGATATAATAACTGTTAGCATGACTGATGTCAGCCTCCTGCCTCTACTCTCTAAAGTATTCGAAAAGCTACTTGTCATGAATATAACTCCATTTATTAATCTCAACCAACTGATTCCTCAACATCAGTTTGGATTTAGAAAACAGCACGGCACAATAGAACATGTCCACCGCATTGTAACTCTGATAAGGAACACTTTTGAAGAAAAAAAGTATTGCTCAGCTGTCTTTCTTGATATCACTCAAGCTTTCGATAAAGTATGGCACGATGGCCTTATTTACAAACTAAAACTATTACTGCCTGCAAATGTCTCCTCACGAAAAGACAATTTCTCGTACATCACAAGAATTATACAACAAATCCATTGGATATTCACGCTGGCGTTCCTCAAGGAAGCGTTTTGGGCCCCTTACTGTATCTCTTATACACTTCAGATATGCCCTACAATAACTATACATTCATATCGGCCTTTGCTGATGATACGGCAATATTGTGCTCTCGCTCTAACCCCATAGAAGCTACTAAACTCCTGCAGACTCATGTCGATTCTCTCGAAATCTGGCTAGCAAAATGGCGTATAAAAGTCAATGAATCAAAGAGCGTACATGTAATCTTCACGCTAAGGCTAGATACATGTCCCCCACTTAATATTAATGGCCAATCAGTTCCACAATGTTCCTCAACAAAGTACTTGGGTATTCACCTCGACAGAAGGCAGACATGGAAAAATCACATAGAGGCAAAGAAAACTCAGATCAAGCTTAAAATGAATCAATTATAGTGGCTGTTACACAAAAGATCAAAGTTGAATCTCGAATACAAAGTGCTATTATATAAAGCAATCCTGAAGCCAATTTGGACTTATGGTATTCAGTTTTGGGGCACCGCATCTCCCTCTAATATCGAAAAATTGCAGCGAATACAATCCAAGTGTCTGCGAATTATTGTAAACGCGCCTTGGTATATGAGTAACGTTAACATCCATCGAGATTTAAATGTTCTGAGGAAGTTGCAATGTCCTGCAGAAGCTACATTCAAAAATTACACAATCATCCGAATCCTCTTGCTAGGCAATTATTGCTGAGCACGGGGCATCGTCGATTAAAAAAAAAAAGACACACTGAATATGCTGTGAAATTGCTATACCTCGCGACTCAACAAATTGTGATGGAACGTTGGGAATATCACATAATTTTAGTTAGTTTGTAAGATTTGATTACTTATTGTTAGTTTCTAAGTAATTTAGAAAGATCCAAAAAAAAAGCTTGTTAGAAAAAAAAAATAATGACTGATGTGGTTGGTGATTTTCGTCGTTTAGGGGTTATGACACTGGAATAGTCATCCGACAGTCTCTGCTGTTACTCAGCATGAGTTTCTTGTTCAGATACTTGCTTCTTTTCTGAGGCTTCTTCGATATATTGATCTTCGTGGAGTAACGGTGCTAGTCGGTGAATTGGGCGTTTCCATAGCCCTGTTGCGGTTTCTACATCTACTACTCGAACCCTCCATCGTCTCCTTTGTATATTTTTTATACTCTTCCCAGTGGCCATTGTAGTACAGGAACATTGTCTTCTTTGATTATAACCATTTTTCCCTCGTTTATATTTTGTGACTGAGATTTTCATTTGTGTTTTTGCTGTAGTTGCTAAAGATATTCATGCGACCAACGTCGCCAAAAGTCATACTTGAGCTACGTTATTCATTTCCATCTTGTTGTGAGGGAGTTGTTTGCTTGTGGTGTGGTTCTATCGATTTGTGCGGTCAATGGTTCACCAATTAGGAAGTGCCCGGGTGTTAATGCCGTTAAATCATTTGCATCTGTTGACATTGGAGTTATTTGTCGTGAATTAAGGATGGCTTCAATTTCAATAATGATGGTTTCAAGCTCCTCATAAGTGAGTGATGCTGTTGAAACACTTCGTAGTAATAAATGTTTGGCTGATTTCACCGTAGCTTCCCATAGGCATCCGAAATGTGGTGCTCTAGGGGGTATAAACTTAAAGTTTTTTCCACGATCGCAGCATACCTTGATGATTTTTTCTTGTGAATCAGTTGCAAATATAACATTATTTAAATCCTCCAATATGTTCCTTGCTCCGACGAAATTTGTTGCTTTATCGCAATATATGATGTTGCATGGTCAACGTCGAGCTGTAAAACGTTTTAATGCACCAATAAATGCATCAGTTGTTAAATGGCTCACCACCTCTAAATAGACTGCCTTTGACGCGAAGCAGCAAAAAACAGCAATGTAGACTTTATGTGGTTTTTTCCCACGGATTTTTGTAATGAACCCACAGCGGTTCGCAATAGTCTACACCAGCATTTAGGAATGGTCGTGCTGGGGTGACTCTAGGTTGTGGTAAATTTCCCATTATTTGCTGATACAAGTTTGGTTTTGCCTTGGTGCAACGAACGCACTTTTGTACAATGTTTTTCCCTTGATTATCCAAAACCGTTGCCTCGATGTTGCTAGTAATGTTTGTGGACCGCAGTGTAGGTTATCGTTATGCATCATGATTAATATTGCTATTGGATCGTTGTGTGGTAGTACCATGGGATGTTTGGCATCAAATGATAGCGTCGGTGCCGACAACCGTCCGCCAACTCGTAGAATACCTTTGTCATCTATAAATGGGGACAGACTGATGAGTAAACTTGCTTTATCAATTCCATGGTGTACCCGTAGTTGTTTCACCTCTAACGCGAAATCGAAGGCTTTTATTGTTCTGATGATGATCGTGAGTGCTGCGTCCAGTTCTTCTGTACTTAATGCCTTATGTTTTGGACGTTCCCTTGTCGATAATTTGAGGTTTTGTGTGAACCGTAGAATGAATTTCCATGCCATGGTTCCTTTTTACCATGTAAAAAGAGCGGACCATATCACCACACATGACATGTTGATAATTTATTTGGGTGTAAACCTCTGGAGACCACATCTGCAGGGTTGTCCCTTGATCCAACATGTCTCCATTATTCTGCAACTGATAAGTCATGAGTTTTTGCTCTTCTATTAGCAACAAATGTGTGGAATGAAGATGTGGCTGAATTGATCCATTATAATACTATCTTGGAGTCTGTCAAAAAAAAAAAATAGTTTTGTCTACATAGTTTAATTCCTTTTTTAAGTTTTCTGTTAGTTGTGCATATTAGACTGCTGCACACAACCCCAGCCTTTGCATTGTTTGTCTTTGAATTGGAGCCACACGTGATTTTGCGCACAGGATCCTTACTGCGATTCTGCCACCATTTGATGTAGATCTAAGATACACTACTGCTCCGTATGGTTTTTCTGATGCGTCGGCAAATGCGTTAAGTTGGTTCCGGTTGTTGGTGATTGAAGATGTATCGCGGAATTCGGATGTCTTTTAGTACTTGTAGTTCTTCTCGGAATTTTACCCACATTTGTTTGAATTCCGTTGATAATGGTACATCCCAATCTAATTTTTCACGCCATAGTTCCTGAATCATGATTTTTGCCGTGACAACTACTGGTAAAAGAATACCTAACGGGTCCAAGATTCGTGCTAACTCGGAGATGACAGTTCGTTTTGTGATTAGTTTTTCGGTGCAGAAGTTAGTTTTTATGTGGAATTGATCGCTTTCAGGTGCACACGTTAGCCCTAGTGCGTTTATTGAATTAGATTCTTCATTATTGAAATCCATATTAACTTCGAGATCATCGGCTGGAATGCCATTTAATAATTGATGATGATTTGCGCACCATTTTCTTAAGTTGTGTCCAGCTGATTTTAGTATGGTTGACAATTGATGTTGGGTTTCGATCGCTGTTGATAGGGTATCGGCACCTGATAAGCCATCATCAACATAAAAATTATTCAGGGGAGTAGCAGCACTAGCTACTAGTGCTGCTACTCTCCTACAGAGTAGTTAGTCACCAATAGCTTGCCCTGCAAGGCAAGCTATTGGTGACTAAATCCGGATAACTGCGGTCATCCGGATTTATAAGGATTTGTCGATACATCTTCTGTATATCTATTGTAAAGACAAATCTTGGAATTCGAAAGCGAAAGAATTGAAAATATTTCCTTTTGAATGGTTCGTCCAGTATGCATAATATCGTTGAGGGCTAGACCAGATGATGTTTTTGCTCATGCATCAAATACCACTCGTAGTTTTGTGGTGCTGCTATCGGGTTTTAAGACACAGTGATGTGGGATTACGTAATGATCAGGATTTTACTTCTTTGGGTCTATTTTAGTCATGTGCCCAAGTTTTTCATATTCCTCCATGAATGCTGTATATTTGATCTTGAGGTCATTATTTCTTGCCAATCGTCTTTCTAGTGCAATAAATCTGTTGACTGCTTGTTGGTTTGATTCACCAAGAGTTGATGGGCTTTCCTTGAACGGCAATTTTACTATGAATGTCTCTTCTTGATTTAGAGTTGTATTATGAAGAAAATGTATTTCGCATTGTTTTTCTGTCGAGGTAAGTGTCGGTGTTTCGTTGTTAACTTCTTCAAGTTTCCAAAAGTTTTCAATTAACTGATCTAACAGCTTAGATTCCTGCGTTAGCATACCACATGTAACAGAAGAAGACCGCAGTGTTACCAAGTTGAGAGTAGTTTTTCCAGCTGCCACCCATCAGAGAACTGTATTTTGTAGTGTCATATCCCCTAACTCCATTTGTTCAGCTAAAGGTAGTTGATAAAAAAATTCAGCTCCTAGTAATACATCGATTTTGCCTGGTCGATTGAAGTCAGGATCGGCTAATGCTAGTGCCTTTGGAATTTTCCATGATGAGTGATCCAGATATTATGTTGGTTGCAATGATATAATGCTTGGCAACACGAATGCTTCTAGTCTTTTGGAAAAATTGCTTGTTAATGATTGGATTGTAACGTTGATTTGCTTTTCTTACGCTTTGGTCAATGCCTTCAATGCCATAACCTTGCGCTGGTTGGAACAATGGATAATCTTTTTATGAGTCGTTCGGTTACTAGGTTGACTTGAGAACCGGGATCCATTATTGCTCTAAACACGCCGGATCTCCCGTTGTTTGCTGTTATTTTTAATTTA